>CM055080.1:4257030-4544888 GCA_029204045.2 Tillandsia leiboldiana | reverse complement strand
TGGGAATTGATAACATGTCTTAGACTTTCGCTGGATTGGGGTAGTATGGTGTGTGTCTGATGTTTGTTATTGTGCAGTGGTTACGATGCTTGGGAGACGTAGTTTGCCGTGAGGAATGCGCTTACGCATCTGATTAGTAACCCGAGCAGCGGGAGGCAGATCTATCAGAGCAGAGCGAGACCCAAGAGTTATTGATCCAGATGGCACAGACGCGGAGGTGTCCGATGCCAGGAGGAGGCCATGGACGTTTGATGCGCTTGTTGGAGCAGAGAGCGCAGTTAATTGCAGTACCGCTTGAGTGTCTCCAGTACTTTCTTCCTATGCAGTGGTACCTTCAGTTGCACTTGTGGCACCGATGAGCGAGCAGCCCCTCCGGCCGACGAGTAGTGTCGAGGACGGCACAGAGGCAGGGTGATAGTGGATAGTAGATGAGCTTCGGGACGTCATTGGTCGATGGAGCCAGTCCCGGCAGTATGAACCATCCCGATCACAGTTTGAGTTGGAGCCCTTGTAGGCAAAAATTGGGGTTGGTGGGAGGGAGACTATCTGTGAGCTTCATGTGATAGGGGAGGTTATACAGTTGTCGAACTGCACGCTCCAGGTTCGAGGGACGCGAGCGCATAGGATATGTTTGACGGGGAATGGTTTGCGCCAGGATACCTTTCAGTTTAGTTGGGTCCCTCCGTTTGGATTATGACGCTTCGAGGGTAGGCATTTGTGTGGAGCATGACGCTGCAGTTTCTTTGGATAGGGATCGGCCCGACAGAGGCGAGTTCTGGATATCGGCGCTTGGCGTCGGGTGATGGAGGACAGACTGACCGGCAGAGGCATTTCTCATCTCCGTACCTGGATGGCGAATTTTCGAGATGCCAGAGATCGGGTGGACCCCGATGGCAGCATCAGCATCTATATCAGAGTAGCGCAACGGTAGCGTGGATTTGTTATCTGCGGATGACTTTATTCGTCGCCTCAATGTGAGCAGAGACAAAGGTTGTGCTCCCTTGTGGATTATGTCCTATGCAGTTGAGGCCGCGAGATATACGGGTAGACTTATTGGTAATTTTGGCAGTTCGGCGTTTCGACCTAGTGCTTGGGTTTTGGTTGGCACAGTGCCACAGGATGTTAGACTGCGGAAGAAGAGGACTTTGACCTTCTGCGAGGCAGACGAGAGGAGATTTGGTTGTTGAGGTCGTTAGAGCACACTGGTTATAGCGACAGTGTGAGAGGTGCTTACGGCGGCACCGGGACCCAAAGATATCTCTGTTGCCACGAGATTCCGGGTGTGATTTCACCTGAGCTGTTGATAATGCCGCCGGTTAGGGAGATAGAGATTGAGTTTGGCGTGGTTCGGGGAACCGCGCCACCCTCGACAGCACCTCATTGGATATTGCCAGTAGAGCTGTGAGAGCTGATGGCGCAGTTGTAGGATCTGATGGATCGAGGGGTCTGTTTGACCTAGTGCCACGCCGTTGATATACGGTGGTGATGCCACATCGTTGATACACGACTGTGAGGGCCCTTTTATGGGTCGAGTGTAGACAGGTCCAAGTATTATTCTGGACCTTTTGATGGAATTATACTCCGGCAGTTGTACGATTGATGCAGGTACAGACTTTGGAATCATACGGCTGAGTATTTCGCCAAGATGGTGTTCAGGACACGGTAGGGGCATTATGTTTTAGTAAGGCCAATTGGATTGATTAGCGCCCTGCCACTCTTTTGGTTTGAGGAATTGTGCTCCAGCTGTACTTGATTGCTTTGGTAACTAGATCCTCCAGGGATATTATGATCTACTCCCAGAGCAGCTTGGAGCATGAGGAGCACTGGTGGATGTGTTACCATGCTGTGTGGATGAAGCTGTATGCCAGGCTATTGAGATACAAGTTTTAGCTTTAGAAGCTTACCTTCTTGGGCCACATTGTGTTAGCCGTAGGAGCGGCGGTGGAATTCCGGCCAATGTGGATGCTATCTGAGATTGGCTGAGATCAACATTTATTGTTGAGGTGAGGAGTTTTTTTTGGATTTGGCAGTGCCAGGAGAGCATGGCGAATGGATGATGAGACTGGTACTAGCGCCGATTGCAGCTTTGCCAGAGATGGGGGATGGACCTTTGTGTTGGTGATGCCTCCCATAGTGGCTGTGGAGTTACCATTGGGTTATTCTTGAGCATTTTGTATCACCCCGATAGGGCCACTGTGGTGGCGGATACCTGGAACCGGAGAGCTATTGGGGGTTGAGTTTGATGATTCCGTTGCTGGCGCTGGGTGGGACCGTTGCGGAACAGGGCTCGAGGTTGTGTCCCTGAGGGTCCCTTTCGACGGTAGACTGCGGTGAAGCAGTCCATGCGAATGGTCAGGATCCGAGAGTGATTGAGCGAGGACCCTAGCCGATTAGGGCTTCTTTTCTCTGGATGACCGTATGGGGTTTGTTTCGGATCGCCTGGTTGAGCTGGAACTAGGGAGCGGTTTTGGTGCGTGCTACGTTGGTTGTTCTCTCTTTTCCCCCAGCCTTTTCCTTCCACGTCTCAGCTCAGGAGTGTTAGGCATGTGGATTCCTCGCCCGTGATGGACTCGTTTCCTTTGAGATCTGCGAGTACTTGTGGTACGAGGGATGCCGTTGCAAATTCTGGCTCGTGAGATGAGAGAATTATGCAATTTGGGCCATGCCGTACCGGTTGTTGTTGTTGTTGTGGAGTAATCACGGGGAGTGACAGGTGACTTGAGAGCTGGAGACGGCAGTGTTATGTACCTACCCTTGTTTTTGTGGCACCTTTTGGGTTGAGCTAGTTTTGAGGACGAAACTTTCTTTTAGTGGGGGAGGATGTGGTGACCCAGATCTCCGCAGGGCTTCTACAGTGCGATTAGCAGCTTCTGGAGGCCTGTGTGGCCTGTCGGCGGTGTTTCTGCACCAATTTGGACTCAAGTGATGGACTTCGGGTGTATAATGGATCACGTGAGTGATCGGAGGACCCCGTCGGATGTTTAGATGTGGTTTCGCGCGAAATGGATATTAAAATTGGACTCAGCGCGGAATTTGAGTAAAGAACACTTCTCCGAGAATTTTCGGCAAATTTTAGAAGTGGAATTTGGCAAATTGGACTTCGAATTTGGATTCAGCGTGCGAAAACGATCGAAACGGGCTATTTATTTGTATTTTTCGGAGTCCGGATGCGAAAACACGCATTTCGAGGTTTTTGGTACTGTTCCGGCCGCCGGAGGGGCGCCGGCGGCGGCGGCGGGCGGCGGAGCGCGGCGGTTGGCGGCGGCGGAGGCGCGCGGTCCACCGCGGAGGTCGTGCACCGGGCGGAGGACGCGTGGCGCCTTCTGGTTGGCCGGCTCAGCGGGCGCGGTCCACGGAAGAGGCGCGGGTGCACGGTGGACCGGGTGCGGACACGTGGCCGAGCGTGGTTGGCGGGTCCTGGTGCGCGCGGTCCACGTGGCAGCGGCGGCTGCCTCGGGATGCGTGCCCGACACGGTGCCGCGGGCGGTGCGGCCGCGCACGTGGGCGCGGCGTGGGCGCTGCCGGGCGACGTGGGGGGCGCCACGTGGCGCCCCGTGGTTGGTCGGGCGCAGCCGCGCACGTCCGCGTGTCGGGACACGTGGCGTCGCGCGGTTCGCGGGTGCGCGTGCGCCGGGCGCGGGGAGCAGTGCTGGGCCACGTGGCGCTCCCTCGTTGATTCGGGCGCGCACAGTGTTGGGCCGGGCCCAACACTGTAGCCGCCCGAAACCTGCGGGCGCCCGGAACTTGGGCCAAAAGTCCAAAGTGTTGGACTTTCGGGCTGAGCCTATAAATAGGCTGTTGGCTGGGGCTTTCTGCCCCCTTTCCCGAGCTCCCCTGCCCTTGGACCCTTTAGCAAAGTTGGAGAACTTTGTGCTGCGCATCTTCTGGCGGAGGCCCGGATTTTTTGGAAGCCGCGGCGTCGACGACTTCGGCATCGGAGCGCAGTGTGGCGATTTTTCATCGGAGGCCCGTTATCGTCGCAGTTTGATCTGAGAGGTCTACCGAGCTACTCCGTCAGTATTTTTGGACGATTTCTGCGGCGTTGGAATCACGATAGGTACGTCTTCGACTTTCGTGTTGATCATCTTGCTGGATTCAGAGTTTATGACACGGTTTTCGAGGCATTTCTAAGCCGCTGTTTTCTGGTGGAGTTTTTGGACAGCGGTCCCTTGCCGGAATTTTATCTCCGCACCCGAGTGTCGGATCGAGACGAGCCTATACACTTTTTGGATCTACTCGTCGCAAGGATTATCATTGTATTTTTCCGGAATTTTTCTGAGGCTTGCCCGAAGGTATACTATTCCCTTTTTATCTGTGTTTGAGTTTACAGTTGTGTGGTTGTGAGTGTTTGCGCACCTGTACTGTGGAATTTGTAACTCGGCCTACGGGGCTCGGATTTGGGCGTGCAGGTACCCGTTTCGAAGGTCTCGACGAGACGCTCACTGTGATATTTTTATTGGAATTTTTGGAGTTCGTTTTACAGGTGAAAATTTCGCATTAAGGGGACTGTTCCCAGCAGATTTGTGATGCTTGGATTTTATGGAATTAAGTGTAACTTTGGGTCGTGTTTTTGTACCCAGGAGGTATTGATCACTGTTCCCGTATTGTTGGATTGGTGGGTGTGTAGAGATATCTGTTTCTGGACTTTCTCAGCTGTGCGACTCCGGACAGTTAGCATTTTCAGGTGGGTGGCCTTGTCTCCAAGATTGATGGACTGTGCTTTAAATCTGCTATAGTAGGACTATGCATGATAGTGAAATGCTTGTACAGCATGTTAGAATGTAGGAATTGCTATTCCTTGTATTATCTGATGGTATTGTCATCTCCTTGCTTTCTACCATCTGTAAGTTATAATTATTGGAACTTGACCTAGCACCCCGTCATATGTTGCATGTGTAACCAGACTAGTAGAAAACCCTCACTTGGGCTAGGGTTATTTCTGCTTTAGACATCCACACTTCTACTTTCCTGGACATAGTGTTCTTCCTCGCCCGGGTAGTGGGCCGAGTGGTCAGGAGTTATCTTTTAGTGTGGGATGCATGTTACACTCGTGCTTGGGAGCAGAGTGGAGTCTGGTAGATGTAGTTGGTTGTTCATTTGTAGCGGGAGCTGTTTGGGTAGACGGCGGTCCCGAGATGTTTCATTTTTCTTGTTTTATCTGTCGCCGCTGTGTTAGTGGCAGCGGTAGATCAGTGTTAGCAGGACCTTAAACCCAGAACCTTTTTGGATACACATATGATTTTTGTCAACCAAATATTTTCTTCCAAGCATCGTAGGGTCGCCTGAGTCTGTTCCTGTTTGATTGGACGAAGGCATTAGCTCTTCGAGGCTTAGATGTAAAACTTGGTTTCAACTGTTTTCCTAAAAAGAACTAAAAATCATTAAATATGGATTTCTTACAGATCAGATGGCTTCAGTAAGAAATGTCACCTTTTTTCTATAATTAACCACCCGAGATGATTCGAGTGGTCTGGGTTCTAAGGTCTGCCTTCTTCTTGGGACGAGAACAACGAGAGGCTATGCCTAAAGCCTGTTCTTGTTTGATTTGGATTGTAGGTTCTAGTCTTTCGGGGTTTCCGGACCCTTCCTCGTGTCAGTGGTTGCAATGTTGGCCTGTTGAGGCAGTTTCTCGCAGTGGATGCGACTTGGTGCTATGAGTAGGTAGAGTGTGATCTAGAGGTTATTTTTCTGATTTAGTGGTGGAGATGGTTCTCCCACTTAGCTTTGAGGATCTTGGGGTTCTGGCAGATCGAGTCGTGGAGGTTTCCCGACTCAGCCATGGTCGTGCATTTATCAGATTGAGTCGTTGAGGGTTCTCCGACATAGCTGTGAGAGTGTTTTGGGCTATTCCTGTTCGAGTCGAGGTCCTTTTTCCGACTGAGTTGTGCTTGAGCTTGGAGTTACCGATCTTTTTGATCGTGGATCATTGCCTGCATGAGCCACATTTGAGCTTGACAGAGATACTTTACAGAGATACTTGAGATGGGTTACTTTTTACTCGAGCGGGTCGCTCCCCTCGAGTGCCACTCCGGAGTAGGCGAGACCGGGTTGTGTACCGGCGTGAGATTGAGCTTTTCTATCGCGACTTGTCGTTGCATTTGTCCCTCTGGCTGTGCTGGTGTTGGCAGTCATGGACGTCCTACGTAAGTCCGCTCCTCCGGGACGTAACGGCAGTAGGTTGGCGCAGGCTTGACTGGACCTGATGAGGCAGTCAGTTCAGATTGGGTGATCAGAGATGAGAGTTAGTTGTGGCATCATGTTCTTTCTGTTCCACTCCTTGAGCATCTAGGTAGAGGCATAGTAGCTGTAGAGTTTACTTTTCCAGCTTTCCTTACAGCACTGCTTTTGTTACTTTATGCCTCTAGTGGACTTAGTGGGCAGACCGTCGGGCTTGTTGGCGGCACCCACTGAGAACTACTTGGGACGTAGTTCTCACACCCGTCGTGGTGTCTTTTCCCACAGGAACTTCTACTCTGGTTCCTGTTGTTCCTGTTGCTGATCCTTCTGACCGAGCGAGGGAGTCGCGAGCTAGTTCCCTACCCGTCGTTGGAGTGTAGCGGTACCCCTTCAGAGGAGAGCTTCAGTAGATTAGTTATTTTATTTTCCTTCTTTGAGAGACTGTTGTAGTGAGGATTGTTATGTTTTGAGAGCCTGTACATTGATGTATTTATTGGAGATACCTCCCGGTTGAGTTCTGAGTTTGTATATGAGGATATTGTATGATTATCTTTTTGGGAGACGGACATTGTTGTATTATTTCCAGTTGTACAGTGATTGATTTAGTTATACAGCAGACTTTTTATTTTTAGCTCTGATATCTGTTTAGCTGTAGTACTTCTCTTGCAGGTAGGACGCTTCGCCTATGCGGGTTTGGCATAGGTGGCGGATCTGTTGGCGAGCCGGGTCGCAGTTTCGACCCCGAGGCGTGACAAAGGTGATTAGGCGTTTCGATTTCCAGCAGGCGGCGTCCAGTCGCTGCCAGCTTGAAGACGGCTTGCGCACCTTTTAACGAAGCATCCCGACTGTGACTTTTTATTTTCTGAAACACCTTTGTATTTGGTCTTTTTCTAGCTGTATGTGTGTCGGTTCAATAAATGTGAAGTCCTCTTACATTGATGCTCCACACCCTTCAAAATTGATAGCTGTGTTTCAAGTATCTTTTTGATCGGCTGCTTCACTTTCCAATTCGTTTGTTGCATGTGCAATACATTCGGCTTTGGCGGTCTCGAGTATAGCCTAGCTTTTTCGGCCGAAATTCGCACATTCCTCATCCGACGCCTATTGGCTAGTCATGAGGCATTCCTTTCCGATTCCTTCCATCGGAATCAAGATTCTCACCCTCGGCCTTTTCAACCGGTCGGGTCCTTTATCCGCTTTCGGCCTTGGTCGTGTATGCCGAAAGGTTCTCCTAGTCGACCCCTGTTGGCCGACCCTCAGCTCTGAGGCCCACGTGGGGCCTCAGTCAGTGGCTTCTTTGATATGACCCTGGCGGGCCTACACTCTCGGTTACCTCGACCAAGAGTTTGCTGAACCATGGCCCTTTCCAGTCGGCCAGGTATGGCCACCCCGTATATGCCCCATTGGCCGAGGGGTGTAGGGTCCTGGGAGTTGGCCGTATGTTCGTCCTGACTTCGGTGCTCGAGGCATTTCTGTCTGCCTCCACGCGAGCATGGGTAATGGCGACCCCTGCCTGTTGCACCGAAGGGAAAAGCGGCCTGTACTGGCCGGCTTGGCTCTGAGGCGGTCCCCGCCGATGGACGGACCTGCCCGGTATTTCTGCCCACAGTCGTCTCAGCAAACCAAGCGAGAGGCTCCAAGAACCCCAGTTGTGCTGGCGGAAGTGGTGATCCCTCAAGGCCACCCTGTTGCTGAGGTGACCCCTGCGGAGGGACATCCCCATCGCTCCTGCCCCCAGCCCTAGGCTGGGCGAACGACGGTGAGAAAGACAGGTGATTCCTTGCGCAATCCTCTAGTTGATGGCCGATGCTTTGTCCCATCGGCTCCATTCCCGTCTGGTCCGGGACTTCTTGCAGCTGTATTTCCGCCCGCCCCTCCCCCCCCCCCCCCCCCCCCCCCCCCCCCCCCCCCCGCCTATGTTGTCTAGGGCAAAGTAGCCTGCTGAGCCACCATCGTTGCTGGCACCATTTGAACCGGCCCTTCCTAGCCGATCGATGCTGAGGCGGTCCCAATGGAAGGGTCGGCTAACCATTCCTGCCCCCGGCCATTTCGGCGAGTCCGGCCTGGGGTACCAGAATCGCTGGCTACACCGGGGGAAGTGATGACCCGCAGAGACCAACCCGTTGGTGACCGCAGAGACCAACACGTTGTGTCACCGACGATTCTTTGCCCTCCTACGTTGGTTGGGCCTCGTAGATGGGCGCTGCTGGTTGCGCAGCTTCCCGCGGTTGCACCGGTGGTGCCACCGTTGTCGTCGGGTATGGCGGAGTGGAAGTGGACAAGAACTACTCGAATCGACCAAGGCTCTCACCCGTGGCCGGGGCGTTAGCGTCCCATGCTCGGATTCGTCTTTCCAGAGACTTCATCATCTGGGCTATTTGCCAATATATCTCCGACAAGGACAACTCCTATTGTGCCGACTCCCCATACAGCTCTGGGAGCTGTGACATGCTTGCGGTAGGATTACGTAAAGATTACCTAAGTATCCCACCGAGCGTGGCAAGAAGGTTGTTGGGCAAAAATGTGACTTGCACGCAATCGACCCCTGCTGGATGACCCTTCAGAGGTGTCGAAGTGCGCCGCATGCCAACAATCAAGCGATCTGGCCGAGGAGGGATCCACTCGGTCGGGTTCTCCTCTGGTAACTCCTCGCAACCTCAACGACCGGTGTAGTAATCGAGAAATTCGAGTTTGAAATTGAGTTTGAAATACAAAAAAAACCCTAAGTTGTATATGTACTTGTGTGCGTTGAGCCCTATATGCATAGGTATATAGGTGAATAGTGCTGACTTAAAGTGAATAGTAACCCATCGAAAACTCTAGTTTCTCGATCGAAGTCGACCATCAGGACCTATCGGAGTCCGAATCTGACGATCCAAGAAGTCGATTTGAACAGTTTCGACGTTCTGAGCATATTGGCGTAGTCAAAATTTATGTTCGACGAGTCTAGGTTATCGTAAAATGTGCCAAATAGTGAATTTAACTATATAAGATGGATTTTGAATTTAAGGAAGCTCAAACTCAGCTAACCAAAATCACTGATTAATAGATTTCGTCGAGCCGGACGTCGTGGTGGTGTCTGTTTTATGATTTGATAACTCTAGTGCCTCGAAAAGCACAAAATATAGCTAGTTTTGGGGTATTTTATGAAAAGGCTTGGTATTTTATGGATCAAATGGTGAGAAAAATCTTGGAGAGGGTCTTCCATGCATAATGTTTCTACAGCGAAGGACCCAAGTGTTATTGTGGGCTATACATGGACTTATTAGCATTTTGTTGCATAATACATAATAAGCAACAAAGGGTTGCTTCTTGAACCCTAGCCGCCTCCTTCCTGTAACCGCAGCCTCATTCCCACGATCCCTCATCTCTACTGCCACCTTTCCAGAGCACCAGCACCGCCGGCCGCCGTCCCCCATCACCGAAAAAGGCAAAGAAGATTGCCTCATTTTTTATCTCGGATTGGGAAGTAGTGGAAGCCTTTGCTTCAGCCTTGAACACTCAGGAGATCTTCTCCTACCTTCAGAAGTTGAGCCCAAGGGATCCCACCGCCGGCCATGGCCGCGCGTCGTCGGCGAAAAGAACTGTTATCTTCTTCTTCCTCCTCAACTCCGGCAAGGTAAACTCTTCCTTCTCCTCGGTTTTTCTTGTCATGAGCCATCTGTAGTTTGTTCCTCACCTTTTAGGATGTTCCCCATGCACCCCTGTCGCCTGAGTTGCCGCAAAACGACGGTTTGCTCGTGGGCTCGCCAGAACCCTAGATTGGCGCCGCCTCTTGCACACGCTCTACCCGACGGCTTTGGCCGAGATCAAAGATGATGAGCATCATCTTCCAACCCAGTGGAGATGTTCCATGAAGTTTCATGCCATTTGGCTTACTGTGCAAGCCGCAGCAACGAGCCCTAGTTTTCTTCATTATTGCATGGCCGAGCTTACTCCGCCGCCGCCACCGCTTACCACCGCCGGCCACCGCACCAGGAAGCTTCCTCGCATCGAGGGCAAGCCACCTGGACCATTGCATGGACCTGTCCCCCTCTGTCTTGGAAGTTGCCATGAGAGCACCATGGATGGCCAGAAGCTTTGCACTCCGGCCATCCGCCGCCACTGGCCGCAGGCGCCTGTCCCCTTAGCACCCAAAGCACTCCCCTTGAGCCTCTCAAACTGTTGCTTGCCTTTGTAGCCCACCAGAACCCGAGTCATGTTGCTTAGCCATACCTGAGCACTACCAAGGTTGCACCTTGGTCGAGGTTGCTCCGGCGGTTATTTCGGCCATCCAGCAACATTCCAGAAGTGAACCCTTGACTTAGTGGACCATTCTGAGCATGATGCTCATCTCTGTTTCCAAGCTGAATGCTTGGAATGTTGGATCACACAATTCGAGCCCTTGTATGCATGTTATTGGCCAACCTTGCTTTATTTACTGTTTCGACAGCCTCGGAACTGCCCGAAGGTGAGCCTTTGTGTCCTCTCGACCTCCTGAGCATGATGCTCACCTCACTTTTGAATTTGGTTGAGTGGTTAAGTCTATATAGCAACCTAAGCCCTATGTGCATAATAATTATTGACCCAAAATTATTCTCAGACTTGGTGCTGCTCCCAAATAGTGAGCACGGCATTCAGTACGTCGAGGCCCACCTACTAGTGGCCGCGGTTTAGTTCGAAGGTACTTAAAAGTTGAATGCAAGCCTAAAACATGGATTTTGGAGAGTTTTTTTGCAATTTTTAGAAACCCTAGGGGCCTATTTGAAATTGTGACCACACAGGCTGCTTCGGGTAGCGTGCACATGATCTCTGAACTTTTCGTTCAAGATCCGATGCTTTTCGTTGAGCGAAAATTGGTTATTGAACCGTAAATCGGTAAAATCGTCGGTTTATCGGCGATTCAGCATTAATCACTCAATTCGAGAAATTGCGGTGATTAATTATAGTTGCCAGACGTCCTTAGCTATTCCCGACGCTATCCTTGCTGGTCCAGTGATTTCAGTTTCACGTTGGCTACTTTCGAAAAGAAAATCGGCTTTTTCGGAGATGTTTTTGATATTTATAGCACCGTTTGAGTACAGAGTCGCACCCAGTGGAGTTTGAGCGCCCGAACGTCTTCGGTGAAGCGTTCCGGGGCAGCACATTAAGTTTTGTTAAATTTAGAAACCCGTAGCCACGGATCGGATCATAGTTGATCAATCGACGGAATTCCGAACATTCCGACAAATCCTGGGACTTCAGTGAAGTTCCTCGTTTAAGCTTTCTGCATACAGTGTGTCAATGGGTTGGGTGTGTGAGAGTCTTTTACTGACCTGTGATTATGATTGAAGTCCCAGCAATCAGCCACCAGCTCGGGAGCTATCCAGCGGTTACTGCGATCGTCTACCATGAGGTGGGTTTATCTTCGGTCCGGGCTTTATCTTTTCGGCCCTATAGGGTACCATGGTTGGTCGGACCCCTGTGTTTGATGTAGGTTTGATCCTATAGTTGAGCCTCTCTACTTGCTTTCATTCCAGCATTCAGTCATTATAGCTATATTGCCTTGATCTTACAGTTGAGCTTATCGATATGCTATCATTCTTAGTACTTAGTATATATAGAGATATACACCTGGACATATGCCATGCTTGCTTGGACACTAGCTCAATTACATCAGCTTTTCCTGTTCTATACTGCATGTTAGAATAGGAGTTTAGCTTCAGTTATACAGTTCTGTTATTCAGCATCAGATGTTCCGTTTCTATTATACAGCCTCAGTGATATAGCTTTAGATATATAGTCTCAGTTGAGATTACAGCTTTCAGCATCCTGACAGGGATTATCCGGCTTATTGTCGATTATTTAGTCTTTTGATTGCGAGCTTGAGCATCAGCATTATGATCGCCATAGCACTAGCTGCTCATTTCATGTACGCCGTGGGACTGATCCCCCACAATGCGTTCTTTACCGTTAAAGTGGTCGATAGTGGCGACCCGTGAGCCCCAGGCTGCACATAGTGGACGATATTGGCAACACGTGTGCCCCTGAGTGCACCGATGGTGCCAGGTTATATGTCAGCCGAACGTGCCGGCTTTGGCATTGGTCTAAGTCCTCGTCACCTATGACGGCATTGATTGGGTATTTCAGTTCTAGTATTGATGCATGATTTGCATTGTTACTTCAACATTTATTAGCATGACTGGCACATGATTGTTTGTACTCTTTGTTTACTGCTTTGATATTCATGGATTATCATACCTCCTCTGTGTTATAGCATGATCTTTATCTATGTACATTGAGATTGACCAGGATTATCTGAGTGCCAGTTATAGCATGATTAGCTTCTTCATGAGTACCTGCTTTCATTTCAGCATGATTTATATCTATCTTTTAGATTATGTCCCATTTTGCTATCCGCTTATTATAGTATCCGATAGGTACGACTTGCTATTTCTCGGCCCGTCGTGCCCACTGGGATACATTTATGTTGTATCTCACACCCTTGGGTGACTATTTTTTCAAGTCAGTCAGGTGCTGAAATGTCAGGACGATCCAGTGAACTGCCACGATAGAGTTGTCCCTGCTATTGGCCATAGTGGCCCAGTGTTATTATTTACAAATTTGAACTTGCTATTCTATCGTCTTGTGATGTGGATTTGTGGATATAGTTAGTGGTAGAAGTTTTATTTATGTTTAGTTTAGTGATTACCACTCTTGATTGCACTATTGTATTTGCCTAGCCGAGCATGTATAGGAGAGACTCTGTCCGTGTGGATAGAGAATTTTCTATGCGTGTGGCGGTCTGCTCACATTCTGGGTTTCAAGGTTTTGAACTCTAATTTATAAAAAAAATAAAATAAAATAAAATAAAATAAAAAAATAGACCGCGTTTTGAAACTCGGGGCGTAACAACCTATGACTGTCGAAGCGGGTTCGCGGTTGTGTGAATTATAGGAGTTTTTTATATTTATATTCATCAAATTTTAGTAATCATGTATGATCTTAAGGTGCTTAACCTATCTCGGTTGTGTGAACTCATTATGATAAAC
Organism: Tillandsia leiboldiana; assembly: GCA_029204045.2. Taxonomy (NCBI): domain Eukaryota; kingdom Viridiplantae; phylum Streptophyta; class Magnoliopsida; order Poales; family Bromeliaceae; genus Tillandsia; species Tillandsia leiboldiana. Next base: position 4,531,701 of record CM055080.1, on the reverse strand, counting down.
ATGAGACAACCAATAGACTAAAATTTGGGATTCAATTCTTTCACGTAAGAGATTGCATTCTTACAAGGGTAAATAAACGAATGAAAAATATGTGGAAAGAGTTACATCCGAAAGGAGTCTGAAAATTACCACCACATGTTGGAAAGAGCTGCCACCCCGGTCGTCCGGTTAGTGTGTGAAGCTACCACATATTATGGATGCTTGATAGTATTTTTTGGGAAAATCTTTAGATGAAGCATTTGGAGATACATATTCAAAGTTCTTATATTTTGAACAATCCCCTGGTTGGTATAAGGTGGGATAGTTGAAATATGCTCAAAGAGCCACCCTTAGGTATTTGAGTGCTTGTCTCAAATTTGAAAGGGTAGTAATCAAATTATGTCATTTGGAAATCTCCGTAAGTCATTTTTGATAATCCTTTACATCTTGATAGAGTTTGGATCTCTAGATTATTTTTGATGACTTGTGTTTGACGTATATAATATGAAAAACGGTTTATAATGTTTTATCTTTAATTTTTTATGATTTCGGAGTAAATCTTTTTAATTTTTGTAAAATTAATTGGATTGAATGACATCTGTGTGATCTCACAATTTTCAAGCACTTAAATTGTTTTCTTGATGGCACGCAAATCGGTATTTGAAAGATTTTAAATTTTGGATTTATTTCAAGAATTTTTGTGATTTTTGCTCTAGAGTACCGGTACTAACAGTTTGGTACCGGAACCAAATTCTCGGAATTAGGTTTTCAATCCAGAACCCGAAACAGGATTTTTCAGATTTTCAATTGGTTACCGGTATGCGCCTTCGAGTACCGGTACGCAATCTGCATTTTTGTTATATACCGGAACTAAGCTTTTATCTCACTTTCTCTATGAACTAATGTTGTTAGTGATTTCCTTTTGTCTAGTATGTTCACTGTTTGACAATTTATGACAAACAGGGGGAGAAGAGTGTAGAGTTATTATAGGATCCACAAGGATCTAAATAGGTACTATCAAACACCTAGAGGGGGGGTGAATAGGTGTAATACTTAAAAACTCAATCTCAGTGCAAAATAAAAACCAATGCGGAAAATAAAAACAGCACACCGAGATTTACGTGGAAACTCCAATCCAGGAGAAAAACCACGGGACCAACACGCAATAACAATCCACTAAGAATAGAAGAATAACAAGGTGATTACCGACTCCACGGACTCAACCCCTCCTTCAGCTTCTTCGGACCTTGCGCTGACCGGTTGGATATCCACGCAATAACAATCCCTAAGAAAAGAAGAATAACAAGGTGATTACCGTCTCCACGGATTTAACCCCTCCTTCAATTTCTTGGACCTCGCGCTCCACCGTTTTGCCCGTCCACTGCTCACGTTCGAATCCACGAACGCACGCTTCGAATCCACGAAACGCCTTTAGCACACCGAATCCACGATGCCACGTCGAATCCACGACGCAAACTCAGTCGATAAGAATATTGACTTCGATGGTGATCCTCTGCTTAGATTCTCATTGAGGAACCGTAGAAGAAATCTCTAAGCAAAGATTAGATCAATTCGACAAAAGATATGTTCTTGAAAGAACCATCGAATTGACCTAAAAGAGGCTATAAAGAAGAACGATGAAAACCTAGCCTCTAGGGTTGCTCTCAAATGTTTTATAAAAAGATCGGCCGTAGCACCCACGTTTTTGAGAAACCCTAAGCGTCTATTTATAGTTTAGAAACCTTTGGAAAGAGATAAGAATCAAAAACATACCTTATCTGGAAATTTTCAGGACGGCGATCCGGATCGGATTTACTGCGATCCGGATCGTCGTAACGAGATTGACGATTCCAGAAAACCAAGGGTTCGGGATCCGGATCGCATTGCCCGATCCGGATCGTTCATACAAATCAGAAAACTTAACATTCGGGATCCGGATCGGAAATTGCATGGATCCGGATCGAAGTCTTGTATGAAGCAACAACCTTCGGGATCCGGATCGTTGGCTCTGATCCGGATCCTGAACAAGTCCGAACACCAGTTTTTGATTATTATGCAATTAAAAGTTCATCCAAGTGTTTCTACACTATAAGAAAGTATTCGGATCACCATAATTATTTAGTTAAACATACCTGATCCTCTTGAATACTTTCTTCTTGAGATTGATGTAACTGATCCACAATTCTTCAACTTCAATCTTCAAGATTCAAGATACTGAGTGTCAACTTGAGCTCTTGTTGAATCTTCTCTAAGTCTTTGATTGCTGATTGACAATTTGATCCCTTTAAGACTCCGACTCAACTCACTGACTTGACTCACGAAATAAGCCAATACCAAAATGCCGTAACAATCTCCCCCTTTGGCAATTTCGTGACAAAACCCAAAAATACATAAAAGCGCTCAAGTCACTTATCTTAAACCAAAAATCGAAATTCAATGTTATCACCAAAACATTGATTTTCTTTGCGTGAAAGATCCAATAAATACAAAATTACATTTGAACCAAACAGTCCTAGAACATACTCTATGACTTAGGACTTGGAGTCTTAAAGTGATGTAATTCCTGCAAAACAAAACTCCAAACAAAATCAAACGTCAGTCGTTAGAAATTAAAATCCTACATTTGATTCATCCTTTTGGTTCTTTTGTTTTTCCCAGCTCTTTCAACCTTTTTTTGTCTCCCCCTATCTTGAGCATCTCTAACATGTTCTCCATGTTCTTGAGCATCTATGTTCTCCCCCTTTGTGGTATTTCTCCATGTTCTTGAGCATCTATGTTCTCCCCCTTTGTGGTACGATCATCATTTTCTGTTCTCCCCCATTTTTCCATTTTCGTTTCGTTTGTCCTCTCTTGATGATCTCATCTCCGTCATTTCTCTTCTCCCCCTTTTTGTCACAAATTGTCAAACAGTGAACATACTAGACAAAAGGAAATTACTAACAAAATTAGTTCATGGAGAAAGAGAGATAAAAGCTCAGTTCTGGTATATATAACAAAAATGCAGATTGCGTACCGGTACCAGAAAGCAAAAATTAAATAATTTCTTGAAACAAATCCAGATTTTAGAATCTTTTCAAATACCGATTTGTATTCCATCAAGAAATCAATTTAAGTGCTTTAAACAGTGAATTCACACAGATGTCATTCAATCCAATTAATTTCACAAAATTAAAAAGATTTACTCCAAAATCATGAAAAATAAAGGTAAAACATTATAAACCGTTTTTCATGTTATATTCATCAAACACAAGTCATCAAAAATAATCTTGAGATCCAAAGTCTATCAAGATGTAACGGATTTACAAAGATGACATACGGAGATTTCCAAACGACATCAATCTTGAATTCTACCCTTTCAAATTGAGATAAGCACTAAAATACCTAAGGGTGGCTCTTTGAGCATCTTTCAACTAACCCACCTTATACCAACCAGGAGATTGTTCAAAATATAAGAGTTTTGCATATAAATCTCCAAATGCTTCAACTAAAGATTTTCTCATAAAATACTATCAAGCATCCATAACATGTGGTAGCTTCACACACAAACCGGACGACCGGGGTGGCAGCTCTTTCCTACATGTGGTGGTAGTTTTCACACTCCTTTCGGATGTAACTCTTTCCACATCTTTTGCAAATCATTTCAATACCCTTGAAAGAATGCAATCTCTTACGTGAAAGAATTAAATCCCAAATTTTAGTCTATCGGTTGTCTCACGTTTATCACAATGAATTCACACAACCGAGATAGATTAAGCATCTAAAGATCACACATGATTTCTAAAATTTGATGCTTATAAAATCAAAAACTCCTATAATGAAGTATCTTCAAGATTATGATTAAGGAGTAAAGTTGATAATCCAAATAAAATTAATTTGGAGTGAATAAAAGTGAAGCCCTTTTTATTCAATGCACTTGTTCAGTAAAAACCCTTTTGTTCAAAAACAAAGTATAAAAACGAAGAGCATTGAGAAACATGTAATGCAAAGATTAAGAAAAATATGAAAGGAAAACTAATCAAAGCATTACATACAGTCATAAGCTATTTAGAACTTAAGACAAGGAAAGATATCACCTTTCCGAATCCAAAATCGCTGGATTTTGGGTTGTCTTGATTCGTTGTGGCCGGGGGTTGTCCGCTTTGACTGTTGAACCACCTTAGGTCTTTGCCTCGCAGTGATCCACTTGAATGATTGATGTTGTGGCTCGGACCTTTGGTGGGTTGAGTGAACTCCTTTGACTTGATGTGTCTTTTGATTCCGTTGAGTTCGCTCCGTAGATGAAGTTGCCGAAGGACTCTTCTTTCTCTTTTTCGGGCAATTCTTCACCAAATGTCCTTCAAGTCCACATAGGTGACAAGTTCTTCCTTTCAATTTCATTGTGGAACTTGAAGCATTCACAGTTTGGTTCTTTTTGAATCCCAAACCAACCTTGCTTGTTTGACCTAATCCGGACATACATTCAAGTTTCTTGGAACCAGTTGAAATCCTTTGTATGTCGGATTTAAGTTGATGAACTTGCTTGGTCAATGCGTGATTGGTGACATGTATTTCCTCAAACTGCTTTTCAAGAAAATCAATCTTGTTAATATGGGAATTAACGACCGTTTCCGATTGATTTATCTTTTCTTGGAGGATTTTATTATTATCCAATAAAAGCTCTCGTTCCTCCTCGAGATCATGAAGTTTGATCTTTAAAGCATGATTCTCGTCTTGATCTTCAAGTCGTTGCTTTCTCAACTTCTTGATATGTTTGGCCATCTTCTTAGATTCCGCAAGAAGTTGTTGATATGCCTCAACGAGTTCTTCCTCGTCCGACTCCCCCTCACTTGATGACTCTCCGCCGGTTGTTGATGTTTCATACAAAATCAAAGGAGTAGAGTCAGTGACTAAAGATGATAAACAATTATTAGAAGAGGGAAAATGAGAGGCATGAGAAGCAACGATCTTTTCCTCTTTACTTGAGGTCGATTCATTAGAAGTAGAATCGTCCCAAGTTCTCGCTTGCAAAGCCTTCTTTTTATATGATTTCGGAGAAGGACAATCCGTTGAAAAATGGCCGTAGCCTTTGCATCGATAGCATTGGATTTCCCCTTCGAAATCATATTTTTCTTTTTCTTTAGAAGGTTTTGCAACGCCTTTGAGGTAAGAGGATTTAGAACCCGATGATCCTTTAGATGGTTTCGTGGATGAAGATCCATCGGTTCGATTCTTCCAAAATTTCCGACGAAATTTCTTTGTGATCCGCGCCAATTGTTCTTCAAAATCGGCAAAAGAGATTTCATCGTCGGAACTCGATTCGCTATCTTCTTTCTTTGTGGATTTGAATGCAATACCTGTAAGCTTAGAAGAAGACTTGGAAGAAACTTGATTAGTAGGAAAAGTTAATTCATAAGTTTGCAAAGCACCTACTAATTCCTCAACACTCATCTCATCCGGATGACTAACGGTTTCAATGGCGGTAACCTTTGCCCTAAACCGTTCCGGAAGAGTCCGAAGTATCTTTCTTACAATTTTCGACTCCGGGATCTTTTCTCCTAGATTAGCACATGTATTAATTACATCTTGAAGTCTAGTGTAATAATCTGTAAACAATTCATGCTCTTCCATATGAATAGAGTCAAATTGACTTGTAAGCATCTGGAGCTTTTGAATTTTTACAAGATTAGTACCCTCATGTGTAATTTTGAGAATATCCCAAATTTCCTTCGCGGTTTCACACGCGGAAATTCTTGTGAACTCAGTCGAGGAAAGAGAATTAAATAAAGCGTTCATACCTTTCCCATTGTAAGAAGATCTTTCAAATTCCTCTTTGGACCATCTAGAGCGAGGTTTTGGGGTAGTAGAATTTCCTACTTCCTCAACAGGATGCACCCAACCGCATTCCACGGATTGCCATACTCGCTCATCAATTGCGATGAGAAAAGCTCTCATCCGCACTTTCCAATAAGCATAATTAGTCCCATCAAAAAGAGGAGGTCTATAAATATTACCACTTTCACCCATCATGATAGATAAACCTAAAACCCGCTCTGATACCAATTGTAGAGTTATTATAGGATCCACAAGGATCTAAATAGGTACTATCAAACACCTAGAGGGGGGGTGAATAGGTGTAATACTTAAAAACTCAATCTCAGTGCAAAATAAAAACCAATGCGGAAAATAAAAACAGCACACCGAGATTTACGTGGAAACTCCAATCCAGGAGAAAAACCACGGGACCAACACGCAATAACAATCCACTAAGAATAGAAGAATAACAAGGTGATTACCGACTCCACGGACTCAACCCCTCCTTCAGCTTCTTCGGACCTTGCGCTGACCGGTTGGATATCCACGCAATAACAATCCCTAAGAAAAGAAGAATAACAAGGTGATTACCGTCTCCACGGATTTAACCCCTCCTTCAATTTCTTGGACCTCGCGCTCCACCGTTTTGCCCGTCCACTGCTCACGTTCGAATCCACGAACGCACGCTTCGAATCCACGAAACGCCTTTAGCACACCGAATCCACGATGCCACGTCGAATCCACGACGCAAACTCAGTCGATAAGAATATTGACTTCGATGGTGATCCTCTGCTTAGATTCTCATTGAGGAACCGTAGAAGAAATCTCTAAGCAAAGATTAGATCAATTCGACAAAAGATATGTTCTTGAAAGAACCATCGAATTGACCTAAAAGAGGCTATAAAGAAGAACGATGAAAACCTAGCCTCTAGGGTTGCTCTCAAATGTTTTATAAAAAGATCGGCCGTAGCACCCACGTTTTTGAGAAACCATAAGCGTCTATTTATAGTTTAGAAACCTTTGGAAAGAGATAAGAATCAAAAACATACCTTATCTGGAAATTTTCAGGACGGCGATCCGGATCGGATTTACTGCGATCCGGATCGTCGTAACGAGATTGACGATTCCAGAAAACCAAGGGTTCGGGATCCGGATCGCATTGCCCGATCAGGATCGTTCATACAAATCAGAAAACTTAACATTCGGGATCCGGATCGGAAATTGCATGGATCCGGATCGAAGTCTTGTATGAAGCAACAACCTTCGGGATCCGGATCGTTGGCTCTGATCCGGATCCTGAACAAGTCCGAACACCAGTTTTTGATTATTATGCAATTAAAAGTTCATCCAAGTGTTTCTACACTATAAGAAAGTATTCGGATCACCATAATTATTTAGTTAAACATACCTGATCCTCTTGAATACTTTCTTCTTGAGATTGATGTAACTGATCCACAATTCTTCAACTTCAATCTTCAAGATTCAAGATACTGAGTGTCAACTTGAGCTCTTGTTGAATCTTCTCTAAGTCTTTGATTGCTGATTGACAATTTGATCCCTTTAAGACTCCGACTCAACTCACTGACTTGACTCACGAAATATGCCAATACCAAAATGCCGTAACAAAGAGAAATGACGGAGATGAGATGATCGAGATAGAGGGAGATGATCCGAGATAGGGGGAGATGATGAAAAAGGAGCTGAAAAACAAAAAGACTCCAAGTCCGGTACGCAATTTACATTTAATTTCTAACGACTGACTTTTGATTTTGTTTGGAGTTTTGTTTTGCAGGATTTACATCACTTTAAGACTCCAAGTCCTAAGTCATAGAGTTTGTTCTAGGACTGGTTCAAATGTATTTTTATTTATTGGATCTTTCACGCAAAGAAAGTCAATGTTTTGGTGATGACATTGAGTTTCGATTTTTTGGTTTAAGATGAGTGTCTTGAGCGTTTTATGTATTTTTGGATTTTGTCACGAAATTGCCAAAGGGGGAGATTGTTACGGCTTTTTGTGTTGGCATATTTCGTGAGTTGAGTCGGAGTCTTGAAGTGATCAAATTGTCAATCAGCAATTGAAGACTCAGAGAAGATTCAACAAGAGCTCAGGTTGACACTCAGTGTTTTGAGTCTTGAAGATTGAAGTTGAAGAATTGTGGATCATATACATCAATCTCAAGGAAAATGGATTTAGAATGATCAGGTACATTTAACTAAATAATTTTGGTGATCCGCCGCCCATACGGAAAGCCCCGTATGGACGAAGCGTCTAACGTGCAAAAGATAAAACTACGACTATACAAATATCAGAGCTGTAAAATAAACTACTGAAATATAAATATAAAACTCCAAATAGTACAGATCTGAACCTCAGAATACATAAGTCTCTCAAAAATAAAACTCTCAAAAGTAACTATCTACTAGAATCCAGCAGACTATACTACAAAGCTCCAAAAAGGATACCACTATACTCCAAGGACGGTTAGGGAACTAGCTCGCGACCCCCTCACCTCGAACTGCTGTCTCCCCTCGAACAAAAGACGGAACAGCAACCTCGGAAAAACTTGTCACCACGGCGGGTGTGAAAACTACACCGTCACGTAGTTCTCAGTGGGTACCGCCACCAAGCCCGACGGTCTGCCCACTAAGTCTACTAGAGGCATAAGATAACATGAAAACTGATATAATGTAAAGATAAGTTGAAAAGAAATCTACAGCTATCATGCCTCTATCTACAATGCTCAAAGGGTGATAGAGATGAAAATGATGCATCGGCTCTAACCCAATATACTCAATCAACCCAATCACAGTGACTGCCACATGGGGTCCAGTCAAACCTGCGCCTACCTGTTAAGGAATTTATTTTGGCGTATTTCGTAAAAGTGTTAAGTCTTGAAGATTGAAGATAAAGAAGTTTGGATCATATACCTCAATCTCAAGAAAGAAGAATTCAAAAGGATCAGGTACGTTTAACTAATTAATTTTGATGATCCGAATACTTCTTATAGTGTAGAAACACTCGGATGAATTTTTAATTGCATAAAAATCAAAAACTGGACATGGGACATGTTCAGGATCCGGATCAGGTGACCACAGTCCGGACCACGAACGTTGTTTGTTCATGCGCAAATCCAGTCCGGAACAAAGCCAATTCTGATCCGGACCCCGAACATGGGTTTTGCTGAAATGTATGAACAGTCCGGACCGTGGTACTTCAGTCCGGACCCCGAACGTATGTTTTTCTGGAAATTGTCTGTTTAGCCACGACAGTCCGGATCGCCGATTCTACAGTCCGGACCGTCGTCCTGAAAAATTCCAGATTAGGTCAGTTTTTGATTCTTATCCTCTTCCAACGGTTTCTAACCTATAAATAAACCCTACGATTCATTTTTTAGGGTAATCCAAAAATACGGTCGAAAAGGAGAAATCCACATATAGAGAAGAAAGGAAATAACTAGATTTAATTCTATGTTTCTTCATCTATATTGATTAATTTGATTCTAGGTTTTCATACTCAGATTTTGAGTAGAATCAAATTAATGAATACTTAGATGGTATTTCTGATCTATCTTTGATCTAAGTATTCGGCGGATCATCACCACCCAAAAACAACGATTTATCCAAAATCAGCACGTGGACTCGCGTGGCCTTGTGGATTCAAGGTGCTACCGCTCTCATGGATTCGGAGCGAGGTACGTTCGTGGATTCGAGACGTGCTACTGGGTGAAGACCGTGGATTCGGTTGGACGTCGTGGATTCGACGTTGGACGCCGTGGATTCAGCGTTGGACGCTAATCGTGGATTCTAGAAGCGTTGCGGAGCGAGCGGAGAAGATCTGCTAGGAGCGTATGGAAAAAGGTCGAGCCGTCTGTGAGTACGGTATATCACCTTTGTACGTGTGTTAATTCTAGTGGATTTCGCCGTGTTATCGGTCCCGTAGTTTTTTACTCCGGTTCTGGAGTTTTCCACGTAAAAATCTTGCGTGTTTTATTTTCATTTCCGCATTGGGTTTTATTGCGCAACGATTTTTGAGTGTTTATTGTTTACACCTATTCACCCCCCCTCTAGGTGGTTTTTCCCCTATTTAGATCCATATTTTAACATAACCCAACAATTGGTATCAGAACGGGAATAGGGTTGTAAACAATGGTTGAAGGTGGAAACATCAACAGACCCCCATTCTTCGATGGAACAAATTATGCCTACTGGAAAGTACGGATGAAAGCCTTTTTAATTTCCATCGACGAACGGGTGTGGCAATCTATCGAGTTAGGATGGTCAAATCCAACTGAAGTTATTGTTGATGTTCACACCATCAAACCTAGGTCGAAATGGACCAAGGAAGATATTGACTTATCCTCTTACAATGGCAAAGGAATTAACGCTTTATTTACTGCTTTGTCTCAAACTGAGTTCTCTCGCGTCTCGGCATGCGAGACTGCGAAAGAAATCTGGGATGTTCTTCAAGTTACACATGAGGGAACTAACCTTGTGAAGATTCAGAAACTGCAAATGCTTACGAGCAAGGTTGACTCTATTTTCATGGCAGAAAATGAATTGTTCACAGATTATTATACACGATTGCAAGACATCGTGAATTCATGTGCTAACTTGGGAGAGAAAATTCCAGAATTTAAAATTGTAAGAAAGATTTTAAGAACTCTTCCGGAAAGATTTCGTTCCAAGGTTACGGCCATTGAAACAATTAAACACCCGAACGAAATCCGTGTAGAAGAATTAGTTGGTTCATTACAAACTTATGAAATGACATTTCCTACTAACTATTCTTCGGGAAAGGCATCCTCTTCTAAGTCTTCAGGTTTTGCGTTGAAAACAATAAAAGAAGAAGACGCGGATTCATCCTCCTCAGACGATGACGAGAACCTATCTATGGAGGATTTCGAGAAGCAACTTGCTCTCTTGACGAGAAAATTTTGCCGAAACTTTCGAAGGGGTAATTCTGGCAAAACTTCATCCTTCGTAAAGTTGAAGAAAGGCAAAGGGAATTCAAGCTTTAAGTCAAGAAAGCAAGAGAGTTTTTCAAAGGATAAGAAAAACTCAGAGGGACAAGTCCAATGCTTCAAGTGCCGAGGATACGGCCATATCTCAATGGGGTGTCCCAATAAGAATCCGGCAAAGAAGAAAGCGATGCAAGCCGTCACTTGGGATGACACCTCAACGTCAAATGAGTCATCTTCAAGTGATGAAGAAAACAACGCAACGGCATTCCACGCGTCCACATCTTCACCGTTCATATGCTTTATGGCAAGCACATCTGAGTCATTGTCCAACTCCTCCCAAGTTGGAAAAACTGCAACGGACGATGAATCGGATAATTCCGAAGGTGAAGATTTTGTTTTAGCCTACCATAAATTTTTGAGGGATTCAAAGAAACTGGCTAAGCAAAACAAGGGGTTGAGAGGGAGATTGCAGGATCTCGAAGAAGAAGTAAAAAGGGCAACTTCTCTCGCAACCGGTCTTGAAGTGGAAAGGGATAATCTGATAAAAGCAAATGTTTCACTTCAAGAGAAAAATGAGCATTTCGAGAAGGAACATGTAAAAATGGTTGATAAAGCAAATTACTTCTTGAAGCTCTACTCCGAGGCTCGACAACAAAAAAATGGAAATGACAAAGACCATTTTCCAACTCAAGAATGATTTAAAGCAATTTTCTTCGGGAATGAGTAAGTTGGATAAGATGCTTGGTCTTGGTCAAACAAACCGATTCGGCCTCGGATACAATCGAACTGAAGACAATTCTAGTTCGATTGGGACAGTTTTTGTGCCCCAGTCGGTAACTCCTCATCCGACGACGAAAATCACTGTATACAACGACAACCACCTTACCTCACCCTCTTCGGGATCGTCAAGCTCAAAGGTATGTTTTCGTTGTGGTTTTGCAGGGCACATTCAAAGAAATTGCAAGATGGGACCAAAACGATCAAATCAAGCACCTCTTGTAATAACTACCAAAAATGTGATTCCCCGGAAATCAAAGAAAAATATTTCAAAGGAAAAGAGCCTTGGTAGTTCACCTCACAAGACGATGTCAAGCAATGAATCAAACAAGACGCTTTCACCATGGAGAATAACTTCAAGAACATTACCGACGCAGTCCAAAAAGGTTTGGGTGCGCAAAGGTAAAATCTTCCCTTGTCTTGTTGTTCATACTTCTCTGCATGCTTATGACAACTCGTCTTGGTATCTGGATAGTGGATGTTCCCGTCACATGACCGGTGACAAAAACTGTTTTCAAATTTTAGAGAAAATCTCCGGAGGACATGTTGTTTTCGGAGACGGTCGTTCTTCTAAAATTGTTGGAAAAGGAACAATCGCTATTCCAGAAGGCCCAGTTTTGAACAATGTCTTATTTGTTGAAGGCTTTAAGACTAACCTCATTAGTATAAGTCAACTTTGTGACAATGGTTTTTCAGTTAATTTTTCTTCTGTAGAAGGTATTGTAACTGATAAGGACCATGCATTCTTTTTGAAAGGGGTTATATCAGGAAATAATTGCTATGTTGTTTTAAACAAAATTTCTGAAAAATGTAACTTAGTTTCTTTAGATAATGAAACTCTTTGGCATGAAAGACTAGGTCACATAAATTTTAAAGAACTAGAAAGGATTTCTAATAAAGACGTGGTTAAGGGGGTTCCTAAACTTTCATTTAAAGATAACATTGTGTGTGGAGGTTGTCAAAAGGGAAAGCAATCAAGGGCTGCACACAAGAACTTGAACCACGTTGGTACCAACCGGCCCTTAGAATTACTGCACATGGATTTAATGGGGCCAACTCGTCAACCATCTTTGGGAGGTAAATGGTATGTTTTTCTTTTGGTTGATGATTTCTCTAGATATTCATGGGTAATATTTTTAAAAGAGAAAGCGGATACTTTCGACTCTTTTCATGAGGTTTGTCATCATATTATGATTGAAAGAAATGAAAAGATCGTTCGTATTCGAAGTGATAGAGGTGGAGAATTCATTAATTCTGAATTCATAGATTTTTGCACTTCCAATGGCATAAAACATGAATTCTCAGCACCCTATACACCTCAGCAGAATGGTGTTGTTGAGCGCAAAAACAGGGTTGTTCAAGAGATGGCGCGTGTGATGCTTCATAGCCGGAATCTCCCGTTACATTTTTGGGCTGAAGCCGTGAACACTACTGTCTATGTAATTAATCAAGTGTATTTGTGCCCGGGAATTTTAAATACACCATATGAGCTGTGGTTTTGTAGAAAACCAAATATCAAATATTTTCGTATCTTTGGGAGTCGTTGTTTTATTTTGCGTGATCGTGAAAATCTTGGTAAATTCGACTCTCGAAGTGACGAAGGGATTTTCATGGTTTATTCTACAAACAGTAGAGCATATCGGGTATTTAACTTGGAATCTAAAACGATGATAGAATCTATTAATGTTAAAGTAGATGAAGCTTTCCATTTTGCATCTGATAAATCTACCCCTGATATGTCTCTGGATGATGATACTCCTGTAAATGCATCTTCTCGTAATAACTCTTTCGATAAAGTTGATGCATCTAATGGTTCTTCTAGTTTATCTGAAATGCAGGAATCATCACATGTACCTCCGAGTACTCCGTTACCTCAAACGCTACACATCTCCAAGGATCATCCAGAATCAAACATTATTGGAGACCCACAAGAAGGAGTCAGGACTCAGAGACAGTTGATTTGTGGAGTCGAATGTTACGTCTCCATGGTAGAACCAAAGAACGTCGATGAAGCTCTTCAGGATGACTACTGGATTGAAGCAATGCAGGAAGAGCTCTATCAGTTCGAAAGAAACAAAGTCTGGGAACTAACGAAGCCACCGAAGCAACACAACGTGATTGGTACTAAATGGATTTTCAAGAACAAGAAAAACGAGGATGGTACCATCATCAGGAACAAAGCACGCCTAGTTGCTCAGGGCTACTCACAAATTGAAGGTATAGACTTTGATGAGACGTTCGCCCCGGTAGCTCGACTCGAGTCGATTAGAATTTTGTTCGCAATTGCTTGTCATTTTAAAATCAAACTCTTTCAAATGGATGTTAAGAGCGTGTTTTTAAATGGGTTTTTAAATGCGGAAGTTTATGTGGCTCAACTGAAAGGTTTTGTAGACTATAAACAACCTAACCATGTTTTTCGTTTGAAAAAGGCTCTTTACGGCTTAAAACAACCACCGCGAGCATGGTACGAAAGGCTAACAAAGCACCTATTGGAAAAGGCCTACACTCGAGGGGGAGCAGACCGGACTCTCTTTGTGAAGCATTATCAGGATAATTTCATTGTAGCACAAATCTATGTCGATGACATTGTATTTGGTGCAACTAGAGATAATGATGCTTCTAAATTCGCAGAAACCATGGAAAGCGAATTTGAGATGTCTATGATGGGCGAACTGACATACTTTCTTGGATTGCAAGTGAAACAAAATGATGAAGGCATCCATTTGTGTCAATCCAAGTATGCAAGGGAGTTGGTGGAGAAACTCGATTTAGAAAACTCTAAAGATTTTCCGACTCCTATGGGAACTAGCAATAAGGGATTAGGGAGTGAATCTCTTAGTGAGAGTGTAGACGAGAAGCTTTATTGCAGCATGATAGGAAGTCTACTCTATCTCACGGCTAGTCGCCCGGATATATCCTTTAGTGTTGGGATTTGCGCGAGATATCAGTCAGCACCAAAGGAGGTTCACCTGAAAGCGGTGAAAAGGATCATCAGGTACATCAAAGGAACTTTGAATTTCGGAATTTGGTATCCTATGGGAACAACGCTTGACATTATAGGGTATTCAGATGCCGATTGGGCAGGATCTGTGGATGATCGGAAGAGTACGAGTGGTGCATGTTTTTATCTCGGCCATTGCCTTGTTGCATGGCATAGTAAAAAGCAAAACTGCATTGCACTCTCGACTGCCGAAGTGGAATATATTTCGGAGGGTAGTTGTTCAACCCAACTCATTTGGATGAAAAGTGTGTTAAGCGACTTTCGGATTTCAGCAACTTCGGTAACAATTCTTTGTGACAACACAAGTGCTATAAATATTTCAAAAAATCCTGTATTGCACTCAAGAACAAAAGACATTGAACTTAGATATCATTTTCTAAGAGAGCTAGTTGAATCAAATATTCTTCAACTTTCCTACATTTCAACTGAAAATCAATTAACTGACATCTTAACAAAACCTTTGGATCAAGAACGATTTATTCATTTGCATAAGGCAATTGGAATGCTTTTCTTGAAATAATTCCTTTTTGAAATCATTGCTTAGGTTAGGTTTTGTTTTGTGTTTTTGTTCATTATCTATGTTTGTACATGAACATTAATTGAGCACTAGTACTATTGACTTTAACTGCATCCTTTTGTATAATTTGAAATTTATTATGCTTCGGATATCATAATAATTCATTTGATGCTATGATCATTTATGTCAATTAAGTCATCTTTGTTTTGATCAAAGTCAATTTCTCTCTCAAATGATCTCTTGGTATAGTTTTTATCTTATTTGACAATTGAGTCGAGTATGAAATCGAGATCAATTTTTGGTTGAATACCTTATATATTAAATAATTGATAGCCAATTGAGGGGGAGTTAATGCAAATTGTTATGCTCAAAAGATATGGAAAGAGTTACATCCCAATGAGGAGTGTGAAAACTACAACCACATGGAGGAAAGAGCTACCACCTCTGTCACGCCCCGGCGTCGAAACTGCGACCCAGGCTCGCCAACAGATCCGCCGCCCATACGGTGAACCCCGTATAGACGAAGCGTCTAACCTGCAAAAGATAGATACTATACTATCCAGAGATCAGAGCTGAAAATAAACTGCTAGAAATAAAATAAAATAATACAAAGTCCTCAACAAGTACAAGTCACTCAACTCTGAAAGAAAAGTACAACTCTATACCTCACTACAAGGTCTCTCAACAACAAGTAACTCTCATAATATAAAAAGGGTACATCTACTCTCTGGACGACGACTGGTAGGGATCTAGCTCGCGACTCCCTTACCTCGATCTGAAGAAGCAACAACTGGAGCAGCAGGAACAGGAGTAGAAGTCCCTGGGAAAAAAGACACCACGACGGGTGTGAGAACTACATCCCACAGTAGTCCTCAGTGGGTGCCGTCAACAAGCCCAACGGTCTGCCCACTAAGTCTACTAGAGGCATAAGGTAATAAGTGAAATACTGAAGGAAAGAGCTGGAAATGAATAACTCTATAGCTACTATGCCCCTATCTAGATGCTCAAAAAGTGGAACAGATGATAACATGGTGCATCTACTAACATATCAGTATAGTCACCCAATCTGAACTGACTGCCTTATCGGGTCCAGTCAAACATGCGCCTACCAACTGCCGCACATCCTCAACAGGACGGGTCTACCGTAGGTATGTCCGTAGCTGCCAAAACTGGCTCAGTCAGAGGGACAGCGTCGACAAGTCACGATAGAAGAACTCAATCTCACGCCGGTTACAACAACCCGGTCTAAAGCTCAATCTCAACGCCGGTTACAACAACCCGGTCTAAAGCTCAATCTCAACGCCGGTTACAACAACCCGGTCTAAAGCTCAATCTCAACGCCGGTTACAACAACCCGGTCTCGCCTACTCCAGAGTGGCACTCGATGGGAGCGACCCGCTCGAGTCAAAAGTAACCCATGTCCAACAGCTCTGTCAAGTATCTCAGCCAATGAGGCAAAAGTCGACACTATGCTCAAAGTGGAGACTCACTCAATCCACAATGGAAAACCCAGCCCCAACTGATGTATAACACTAATCGGTCAAACCGCCCACAGTTCGCGGTTACCGAAATAATAACCCGAGTCAATAATCTGGTGCAATCCCACCCGACTCAACAATATAGCTATACTATCCCCCATCCCTGCTCTCTAACCCGAGCAACAAGGAACACTCGACAGTCGGGACCGCTGTCAACCCAACGGCTCCCTAAAACAGGCATCACTGACAGGATAACTCCACAACAGACACAATAAAGGGTCCGGGAACCCCGAAAGACTAGAACCTACAACCCTAATCAAACAAGAACAGGCTCTAGGCATAGCCTCTCGTTGTTCTCGTCCCAAAGAAAAAAGGCAGACCTTGGAACCCAGACCACTCGAACCATCTCGGGTGGTTAAATTTATTGGAAAAAGGTGATATTTCTTATTGAAGGCCATTTGATCTGAAAGAAATCCATATTTAATGATTTTTAGTTCTTTTTAGGAAAACAATTGAAAACAAGCTTTATATCCAAGCCTCGTAGAGCTAATGCTTTTCTCCAATCAAACAAGAACAGACTCGGCGACTCAACGATGCTCGGAAGAAAACATTGGTTGACTAAAATCATATGTGTGTCCAAAAATAGTTCTGGGTTCAAGGTCCTGCTATCACTGGTACAAAGCTGCCACTGACGCAGTGGCGACAATAAAACAAGAAACCAAAACATCTCGAGACCGCCGTCTACCAAACGGCTCCCGCCACAGATGAACGATCAACTATATCTACCAGACTCCACTCTGCTCCCAAGCACGAGTCCAAGAATGCATCCCACACTAAAAGAAACCCGACCACTCGGCCCACTACCCGGGCGAGTAAAACACTATGTCCAGGAAAGAAAAGAAGTGTGGATGTCTAAAACAGAATAAACCTAGCCCAAGTTGAAGTTTTCTACAGTCTGGCTGAACATGCTGCATATGACGGGGTGCTAGGTCAAATTCCAAGATAATAATAATAATTTTACAGAGTAGGAACAAGAGATCGTATGATCATCATATAACTCTAGAATCAACAGCTATCACATTCTAGCATGCTACACAGGAATATCACTATCATGCATGGTCCTACTATAGCAGATTTAATGCACATTCCATCATTCTTGGAGACAGAGCCACCCACCTGAAGGTGCACAACTGTCCAGGGTCGTACAGCTAAGAAAGCCCAGAAACAGATATACGAGCACAATCACCAAGCCAACAGTACCAAAGTAGTGTTCAATGTTACGGCTTTTTGTGTTGGCATATTTCGTAAGTTGAGTCGGAGTCTTAAAGGGAACAAATTATCAAATCGGCTTTCGAAGACTCATTGAAGATTCAACATGAGCTCAAGATAACACTCAGGTATGGTTAAGTAAACCATGGTGATTTAAGTTCATTTATAATCATTGGAATCTGGGAATGATTGAAACTCGGTTTAGACTTGGTTTTAGGAACTTGGTTTTAACTTACAATCTATTTTAAGTTTGGATTCCGGTACTAGGTTTGTTTTGGATAAAGCTTATCTTGGAAAAATCAGTTTTTACTTTGAGTACCGGAACCACACTTTGAGTTCCTCAAACCCGACACAGAATTTTCTGTAAATTGCATTGCGTACCGGAACACGGACTCGCATACCGGAACACAATAGAAAAATCTGTGTTTGCACCATTGCGTACCGGAACACGTTATTTGGTACCGGTACACAATGCCCTATCGGGATAAAATTACTAAACCGACTTTTATCTTTTTCCAAGGGTTATAAATAGACACTTAGGGTTTCTCGATACGAACCGATCAATTCAGAAACACTCGAGAGCAACCCTAGAGGCTGGTTTTTACCGTTCTTCTCTTTCGCCTCTTTTAGGTCAATTCGACGGTTCTTCCAAGATCTATCTTTTGTCGAATTGATCTAGTCTTTGCTTAGAGATTCCTTCTACGGTTCCTCAATGATAATCTAAGCAAAGGATCACCATCGGAGCCTATATTCTTTATCGGCTATTTGCGTCATGGATTCGACGTAGCATCGTGGATTCGATGTGCTAAAGGCGTTTCGTGGATTCGAAACGTGTGCTCGTGGATTCGAGCGGCGTTCGTGGATTCGAACGTGGGCAGTGGACGTGCAATCGGTGGAGCGCAAGGTCCGAAGAAGTTGAAGGAGGGGTTGAATCCGTGGAGACGGTAATCACCTTGTTATTCTTCTTTTCTTAGTGGATTGTTATTGCGTGGACGTCCGATCGGTGAGCGCAAGGTCCGAAGAAGCTGAAGGAGGGGTTTGAGTCCGTGGAGTCAGTAATCACCTTGTTATTCTTCTATTCTTAGTGGATTGTTATTGCGTGTTGGTCCCGTGGTTTTTCTCCTGGATTGGAGTTTCCACGTAAATCTCGGTGTGCTATTTTTATTTTCCGCATTGGTTTTTATTTTGCACTGAGATTGCTTTTATAAGTATTACACCCATTCAGCCCCCCTCTAGTTGTTTGATAGTACCTATTTAGATCCTTGTGGTTCCTTAAAAACCTACAATTGGTATCAGAGCGGGTTTTAGGTTTATCTATCATGTTGGGTGAAAGTGGTAATATTTATAGACCTCCTCTTTTTGATGGGACTAATTATGCGTATCGGAAAGTACGGATGAGAGCTTTTCTCATCTCTATTGATGAGCGAGTTTGGCAAACCGTGGAAGACGGTTGGGTGCATCCTGTTGAGGAAGTAGGAAATTCTACTACCCCAAAACCTCGCTCTAGGTGGTCCAAAGAGGAATTTGAAAAATCTTCTTACAATGGAAAAGGTATGAACGCTCTATTTAATTCTCTTTCCCCGACTGAATTTACACGAATTTCCGCGTGTGAAACCGCGAAGGAAATTTGGGATATTCTCAAAATTACACATGAGAGTACTAATCTTGTAAAAATTCAAAAGCTCCAGATGCTTACAAGTCAATTTGACTCTATTCATATGGAAGAGCATGAATTATTTACAGATTATTACACTAGACTTCAAGATGTAATCAATACTTGTGCTAATTTAGGAGAAAAGATCCCGGAGTCGAAAATTGTAAGAAAGATACTTCGGACTCTTCCGGAACGGTTTAGGGCAAAAGTTACCGCCATTGAAACCGTTAGTCATCCGGATGAGATGAGTGTAGAGGAATTAGTAGGTGCTTTGCAAACTTATGAAATGACTTTTCCTACTAATCAAGTTTCTTCCAAGTCTTCTTCTAAGCTTACAGGTATTGCATTCAAATCAACAAAGGAAGAAGATAGCGAATCAAGTTCCGACGATGAAATCTCTTTTGCCGATTTTGAAGAACAATTGGCGCGGATCGTAAAGAAATTTCGTCGGAAATTTTGGAAGAATCGAACCGATGGATCTTCATCCACGAAACCATCTAAAGGATCATCGAGTTCTAAATCCTCTAACCTCAAAAGCCTTGCAAAACCTTCTAAGGAATAAGATGAATTCGAAAGGAAAATCCGATGTTATAGATGCAAAGGCTACGGCCATATTTCAACGGATTGTCCTTCTCCGAAATTATATAAAAAGAATGCTTTGCAGGCGAAAACTTGGGACGATTCTACTTCTAATGAATCGACCTCAAGTAAAGAGGAAAATGCCGTTGCTTTTCGTGCCTCTCAAATTCCCTCTTCTAATTTGTGTTTATCATCTTTAGTCACTGACTCTACTCCTTTGATTTTGTATGAAACATCAACAACCGGCGGAGAGTCATCAAGTGAGGGGGAGTCGGACGAAGAAGAACTCGTTGAGGCATATCAACAACTTCTTACGGAATCAAAGAAGATGGCCAAACATATTAAGAAGTTGAGGAAGCAACGACTTGAAGGTCAAGACGAGAATCAAGCTTTAAAGATAAAACTTCATGATCTCGAGGAGGAACAAGGACGTTTATTGGATAATAATAAAATCCTCCAAGAAAAGCTAAACCAATCGGAGACAAACGCTAAATCATATATGGACAAGATTGGTTTTCTAGAAAAACAGTTTGAGGAGATTCATGTCACCAACCAAGCATTGACCAAGCAAGTTCATGAACTCAAATCTGACATACAAAGGCTTTCAACCGTTTCCAAGAAACTAGATTGTATGTGCGGATTAGGTCAAACAACCAAAGTTGGTTTGGGTTTTAAAAAGGATCAAACTGTGCATGCTTCAAGTTCCACATTCAAATTGAAAGGAAGAACGTGTCACCTTTGTGGACTTGAAGGACATTTGGTGAAGGATTGCCCGAAAAAGAGAAAGAAAAATTCTTCGGCAACTTCATCTACGGAGCGGACTCAACGGACTCAAAAGATACATCAAGTCAAAGGAGTTCACTCAACCCACCAAAGGTCTGAGCCACAACATCAATCATACAAGTGGATCATTGCGAGGCAAAGACCTAAGGTGGACCAACAGTCAAAGCTATTACCTCCGGGCCACAACGAATCAAGACAACCCAAGATCCGGCGATTTTGGATTCGGAAAGGTGATATCTTTCCTTGTCTTAAGTTCTAAATAGCTTATGACTGTATGTAATGCTTTGATTGGTTTTCCTTTCATATTTTTCTGAATCTCTGCATTACATGTTTTCAATGCTCTTTGTTTTTATGTTTTATTTTTTTTTGAACAAAAGGTTTTTAATGAACAAGTGCATTGAATAAAAAAGGGCTTCAAGTTCATTCACTCTAAATTAATTTTATATGGATTATCAACTTTACTCCATAATCATAATCTTGAAGATACTTCATTATAGGAGTTTTTGATAGTTATAAGCATCAAATTTTAGAAATCATGTGTGATCTTTAGATGATTATTCTATCTCGGTTGTGTGAGTTCTTTGTGATAAACATGAGACAACCGATTGACTAAAATTTGGGATTTAATTCTTTCATATAAGAGATTGTATTTTTGTACAAGGGTAAATAAATGAATTGCAAAAGATGTGGAAAGAGTTACATCCGAAATGAGTGTGAAAACTACCACCACATGTTGAAAAGAGCTGCCACCCCGGTCGTCCGGTTTGTGTGTGAAGCTACCACATGTTTTGAATGCTAGGAAAATATTTTTGAAATTTTTTAGTTGAAGCATTCGGAGATTTATATTCAATGTTCTTATTTTGATTAATCTCCTGGTTGGTATAAGGTGGGATAGTTGAAAGATGCTCAAAGAGCCACCCTTAGGTATTTTAGTGCTTATCTCAATTTGAAAGGGTAAAATTCAAAATTTATGTCACTTGGAAATCTCCGTAAGTCATCTTTGTAAATCCGTTACATCTTGATAGAGTTTGGATCTCAAGATTATTTTTGATGACTTGTGTTTGATGAATATAACATGAAAAACAGTTTATAATGTTTTACCTTTATTTTTCATGATTTTGGAGTAAATCTTTTTAATTTTTATAATTAATTGGATTGAATGACATCTATGTGAATTCATTGTTTTTCAAAGAACTTAAATGGATTTCTTGATGGTATACAAATCGGTATGTGAAAAGATTTCAAAATTTGGATTTGTTTCAAGAAATTTTTGCTCTTTGGCTCTGTTGTTCCGGTACCTGCTTTTTAGTACCTGAAAATCCAATCCGGATTAGAAAATCCAATCCAGATCCCGAATGTGAATTTTTCTGGTTTTTCACTTGCGTACCGGTACTACATTTTTAGTACCGGAACTACTTTGCGGATGCGGATCACCCACTGCCTGTCAATCCGGATCTCGAACGAAGGTTTTTCGGTTTTTACACTACGTATCGGTACGCGACTTCTTGTACCGGTACGCGATCTGGAATTCTTTATATTCCGAAACTCCAAGTTTTTTAACTCATCTCTCCCACTTCAAAACCCTCCCTCTCTCTCTCTAAAACATCTCTAAGGGTTTTCTCTTCAAGATCAAGTGATTTGTTGCTCTCATTTGTAAGTTTCTACATTAATCTTGCTTTCTTTAACTTCAAAACCCTAGTTTTTAGGTTTTGATGTTTTATTTAGGGATTTTTGAGTAGATCCTTATTTTAATTGAAATCTCTTGCATAAATTACCCTTAATTCATGTTTAGAACATATATGGTTGCTTTCTATCTAATTAGATTCATGTTTTCATGCTTATTTGATTGAATCTAACATTTTCATATGTTCTTAGCATAAAAGAAATTGAGAATTAGGGCTTTTAATGTAAATGATTTTTAAATGATGAATCATCAATTGTGACATGTTTAGAATGTTTCCTAGACATGTTTAAACCTTCCTATAAGATCAAATCATAGTGCATTGTGTTCTTTGTAGGAAATGGCATTTTCATGGCTTCTTGCACTAGTGATTTTGATGGCCACTGGAAGTGGACGTGGTCGCGGTTCTGGAAAGAAAAAGGCTACCAAACGATCACGCAACGAGGATTCAACTAGCTCAGAATCTGAACATTCCTCAGAATATGAAGAGGAATCAGTTCAAGGAAAGGGAAAAGCACCTTTGGCTCCAAGGAAAAAGAAGGGTGCGGATTCTCCTCCGCGTAGAAGTACCGGTGGACCGGTAATACGCGAGCGCTCTCAACGGAGATCAAATGTTGATGAAAGTGAACCGCATGTGAGTGCAAAACGCCGTGCCAGATTTGCGAACCGCACATGCATTGGAGAGCGACACGTGAACTTTAACGAGCTATGTCGTGAGGTGCCAGACTTTGCAAGGCTTTTGGAACGAAGCCATATTCGGCCACTTGGCAGAGTTCAACCTAAGATGGGTTTTTGTGTGGAGATCATCAAGGAGTTCTACATGCGAGGTAACATACTTCAAAAAGACCATGACATCGGAGCCTTCGTCTTTGAAACAACAGTTAGAGACGTCAAGTTTGACATTACTCCAGCAGTAATTGGTGCAAACCTTGGATTAGCTGTTGACACTACTGGTCTTTATTACACTGATGGTAATTTCCAACATAATACCCATTGGGATATGGTTGTGGACTCTATTTGCAAGACAGGGACGCACACGAACAGATCATATGTTGAATCAAAGGACCTAAAACCAGAGTATCATATTTTGTCCTTAATTGTATGCTACAACCTATTGCCCACACTGGGGACCAAAAGGATTCGATGGGATCGATTGTTACTTCTCTTTTTCCTCGGTCACCCGGAAAGTGCAAATGGAATTAACACCAACATTCCATTTCTCATTTGGCAGCAAATGGTACATGTCATTGAAGGATCAAGGCAACGTGACCTTCTACCGTATCCAATCTTGATTACTCGTATTCTGGAAGATCACGGAGTGGACATTTCTTGTGCCAAATATGATTATGGCTTGGGGGCAATTGATGGAATCACGTTAGCCAAGTCAATTAGCACTTTGAAGACATTTGGGCATACAAAAGGTTATGTAAGTGAAGCGACAGTGAGTGCGCCACCTCGTCAAGAATCTCCTGAACCAGATGAGGTCATAACTCTTCAAACCTTGCATCGGGATGTTCGTTCAATAAAGCAAAAGATGGAGCAAAGGATGGAGCAAGGCTTCAAGAAACTTGAGGATGGTTTAAAGAAAATCTTCGATATCCTTGGGTGCAAACATGATGATGTGGTCACTAGCGCAACTGCACCGAGTACATCGCATGGACCAACATCGCATGATGATAATGATGATTCAAATGAGGATGAGTGATCTCTTTTCCTTCTTGTTTTTGGTTTTCATTTTCTTTTCACTTTGTGATGAACAAGAACTCTAATCGTCTTGTAACTAAGAACTTATCCTCCTAGTATCTTTACCTTTTGTTTATATTAACTGTTTGACAATTTGTGACAAAAAGGGGAAGAGAAGAAATGATGGAAATGATGGACATATCATAAAAAGGGGGAGACAGAAAATAATGATTGCATCACAAAGGGGGAGAACATAGATGCTCAAGACAGGGGAAGAACATGGAGAACATGGATGCTCAAATAATGATTGCATCACAAAAGGGGAGAACATAGATGCTCAAGACAGGGGGAGAACATGGAGAACATGGATGCTCAAGATAGGGGGAGATAAAGAAAAGATTGAAAGAGCTACAAAACAAAAGAGCCGGAAAAACAAAAGAACCAAAAGGAAGACGAATCAAATGTAGGATTTTAATTTCTAACGACTAATGTTTGATTTTGTTTGGAGGTTTGGTTTGCAGGAATTACATCACTTTAAGACTCCAAGTCCTAAGTCATAGAGTATGTTCTAGGACTGTTTGGTTCAAATGTAATTTTGTATTTATTGGATCCTTCACGCAAAGAAAATCAATGTTTTGGTGATGACATTGAATTTCGATTTTTTGGTTTAAGATGAGTGACTTGAGCGGTTTTATGTATTTTTGGGTTTTGTCACGAAATTGCCAAAGGGGGAGATTGTTACGGCTTTTTGTGTTGGCATATTTCGTAAGTTGAGTCGGAGTCTTAAAGGGAACAAATTGTCAAATCGGCTTTCGAAGACTCATTGAAGATTCAACATGAGCTCAAGATAACACTCAGGTATGGTTAAGTAAACCATGGTGATTTAAGTTCATTTATAATCATTGGAATCTGGGAATGATTGAAACTCGGTTTAGACTTGGTTTTAGGAACTTGGTTTTAACTTACAATCTATTTTAAGTTTAGATTCCGGTACTAGGTTTGTTTTGGATAAAGCTTATCTTGGAAAAATCAGTTTTTACATTGAGTACCGGAACCACACTTTGAGTTCCTCAAACCCGACACAGAATTTTCTGTAAATTGCATTGCGTACCGGAACACAATAGAAAAATCTGTGTTTGCACCATTGCGTACCGGAACACGTTATTTGGTACCGGTACACAATGCCCTATCGGGATAAAATTACTAAACCGACTTTTATCTTTTTCCAAGGGTTATAAATAGACACTTAGGGTTTCTCGATACGAACCGATCAATTCAGAAACACTCGAGAGCAACCCTAGAGGCTGGTTTTTACCGTTCTTCTCTTTCGCCTCTTTTAGGTCAATTCGACGGTTCTTCCAAGATCTATCTTTTGTCGAATTGATCTAGTCTTTGCTTAGAGATTCCTTCTACGGTTCCTCAATGATAATCTAAGCAAAGGATCACCATCGGAGCCTATATTCTTTATCGGCTATTTGCGTCGTGGATTCGACGTAGCATCGTGGATTCGATGTGCTAAAGGTGTTTCGTGGATTCGAAACGTGTGCTCGTGGATTCGAGCGGCGTTCATGGATTCGAACGTGGGCAGTGGACGTGCAATCGGTGGAGCGCAAGGTCCGAAGAAGTTGAAGGAGGGGTTGAATCCGTGGAGACGGTAATCACCTTGTTATTCTTCTTTTCTTAGTGGATTGTTATTGCGTGGACGTCCGATCGGTGAGCGCAAGGTCCGAAGAAGCTGAATGAGGGGTTTGAGTCCGTGGAGTCGGTAATCACCTTGTTATTCTTCTATTCTTAGTGGATTGTTATTGCGTGTTGGTCCCGTGGTTTTTCTCCTGGATTGGAGTTTCCACGTAAATCTCGGTGTGCTATTTTTATTTTCCGCATTGATTTTTATTTTGCACTGAGATTGCTTTTATAAGTATTACACCTATTCACCCCCCCCTCTAGTTGTTTGATAGTACCTATTTAGATCCTTGTGGATTCTTAAAAACCAACATTCAAAGCATCCTGGGTACATAATAGATCCAAGAATTACACTTAATTCCACTAAATTCCACATTTTTAAAATCTGCGATGAACAGTCTTCTTTTTGCAAAATTTTCACCTGTAAAACAGCCTCCAAAATTCCAATAAAAATATGACGGCGATCCTCGCGAAGTGTAGATGTCGATAGAGCCTTGAAACATTGAATTCCGATGTCCGGATGCAGAGATAAAAATCCGCGAAGGCCTTGCTGTCCAGAAACCTCACCAGCACAAAAGGGGTTCAGTAAAGCCTCGAAAACTGTGCCAAAAACAAAAATCTAGATGAAACACTCAACACAAAAGTCGAATATATACCTCTCATGAATCCAACGCCGCAAAAATCGTCCAAATATACAGTCGGGGTAGCTCTGTAGACCTCTCATACTGAAGTGCGACGGAAATGGGCCTCCAACTGAAAACGTCGCACTGCGCTCCGATGCCGAAGTTGTCGACGCCGCGGCTTCCAAAAATTCCGGGCCTCTGCCAGAAGATGAGCAACATGAAGATCTCCAACTTTGCTAAAGGGGCTAATGGCAGAGGAGCTCGGAAAAGGGGGCAAAAAGCACCAGCAAGCAGCCTATTTATAGGCCCAGCCCGAAAAAATCCAGATTTCGGACTTTTGGCCCAAAATTCGGGCGCCCGGGGCATTCGGGCTGCTACAGTAACGGGCCCGGCCCGTTACTATGCGCGCCCGAATCCTTCTCGGGCCGCCACGTGGCCCAGACGCGCTCCCCGCGCCCGGCGCATGTGCGCCCGCGAACCGCGCGACGCCGCGTATCCCAACACGCGGACGTGCGCGGCTGCGCCCGGCCAACCACGGGGCGCCACGTGGCGCCCCCACGTTGCCCCCAACCGCTCCCCGTACGGAATACCTGCCCCTGTCGCAACGTGGACGCGCGCACCAAGACCCACCAACCACGAGCCGCCACGTGCCCACCCGATCCACCGTGCACCCGCACCAAAAACCGTGGACCGCGCCTGCTGCGCCGGCCAACAGGAAGGCGCCACGTGTCCAGCTACGCGGTGCACGCCTCCGCGGTGGACCGCGCGCCTCCGCCGCCGCCGCCGGCGCCTCTCCGACCACCGGAACAGTGCCCCAAGACCTCGAAATGCGTGTTTTCGCGTCCGGGCTCCGAAAAACACAAGTAAATAGTCCATCTTGACCGTTTTCGCGCGCTGAATCCAAATTCGATGTCCGATTTGCCAAATTCCACTTCTAAAATTTCCCAAAAAATCCCGAAAAAGTAAACTTGATCCGTTTTTCGTGCCGGATCACTTCCTTGGTTCCAATAAGTGCACAAATATCTCAATCACTCAAAATGGCCTCCTGTTAAGCAATCTTGCTCCCATTAACACCAGAAATCTATTTTCGGGTCCCGACACGCGCACAAACACTCCCAGAAACCACAAATCCATCAATGAGCCCTTAAGTGGGGATTCAGGTCCTCACAACCTCGGTCGTCCGAGTACTGTGTGCAGCTACCACATGTATACCACGCATGGTTTTTCAAGTTGATTAGATAAAATACTTTTTGGAATACTTGACTCTGTCAAATTCTAAGGTTGGTATAAGGTGGGGATTTTATTGAAAGATGCTCAAAGAGCCACTCCTTACAATAATTTGACTAGATATATTATCTAATTTATCGGGGATTTCAAACATCTATTGATCTTGGTATTTCATTTTCTTTACCAAATTGATGATTTGATAAAGGCATTACTCATAAGATCGTGATGAATGTAATTGAACTTGTTCAACTTTAAGGGATTTAATTTTTATAAATTTCTGTTTCATTATTTGGATATTATTGATAGATTTAGCATAATCTATTTCTCTTGACATGAAACGATGATTTTTATTTAAAGTTGATACACAAAAGTGCTTACAATCTTTTTCTGGATTTTCTAGAATTTTTCAGAATTTTTCTGAAGAAAAAGTTTGGAGCCGATCCGGACTGGACAATCCGATCCGAATCCCGAATGCAGGAATTCCTACGGGTAGCCGATCCGGACTGGATTCTTGAGGCAGTCCGGACCGCGGCTAGGGTTTTATATAGAACAAAAGGGTTTTGATTTCTTTTTACTATAATCTTTTGTTCCTAAGTCTCCAGAGCTTCTCTCTCTAGAAAGCAACCATTTTGGAGCCTTTCCAACCAGAGTTCTTCGAATCAAAGTGAGTTTTCTTGATCAAAACTTCGGCTTTTCACTGTTTTCATCTTTTTGCTCAAAAACGTGAAGAAATCATGTAACTTCTTCGTTAGAGATTGGTTTTTGGTCAAATTTCTTTTGAAATAAGAACTCTGAGTAGATTAGTTTTGATTATATGCTTGGTATTCACTTGATTAACGGATTTTTAGGCTTCGATTTCTGAAAATTCGGTTTTAGGGCATATAATAGGAATTTTTGAAAATCATGGGATTGATATATTTTTAAAATTCTTTTTGCAAAACTAATTTGATTCCTAGTCTCTCTACACGATAATGATTGTTTGGGTACAATTTTTCAAATTTTTGAAAATTAACGATTTTTTCGTGTTCTTAAGTTGTTGCTCACAGGATTCTTTTTTTCACAAAGACAGCAGAGATAGTATTTTCTCAGTTAATAACTCTTCCTGTTAGCATGGTGCATACACGTGCGACTATAAAAAGAGAACAAGATGAGTCAATTCAAGAAGAGACAAGGAATGTTTGTCAAAATGATTCCGAATCATTATGAGGATTTTAAAGAAATTTTAGGTTGATATCAGTTCGACAACTTATCAACACTGTTTAGGCATGATCAATGAGTCCACCATTGTTAAGTCCCTTCATAAGCTGCCTCATGTCACTCCGACTCCTCCATGCGGAACGAAACCCTCCGTCAACACTTCCGCATCGCCATCAAGGCCAGCACCCATGCCAGAGGATGACGCATCAGTCACATCCATTTATAAGGAACAACAACGCTTATCATTTGAGCAAGAACAAATCACGAAGGAGCAGAAGAGAATTTCCGATGAACTTGAACTCATTACAGCAGCCCAGATCACCTTAACTAAGAAGTTCTCTTCGATGAAAAAGTTGATGAAAAAGATGTTCTCGAAAATGGGCTGTAGTACCTCTGAGGATTCAGAGTCCGATGATTGATTTTGTTTCTAATCTTTAACTTTGTTTTGCAGATTTTAAGTTTTAGTTCTTACCTTTTATTTTTGAACTTTTAACACTCCCTTTATTTTTGTAATCTTGGCTACTTTAGTGACAAAAAGGGGGAGAGATATAAGAACAATTGGAACAATGGTGTGTGAGAACTTTGAACTTTGAAACTTTGAAGGTAAGTATCAAAACAACTTTTGGTTCTGTATTGTGTTTTGAATGCATGCCTCGACTAACTATTCAACTAACTATTTGGGCATGTATTATTACTAACAAGTTGTTTGATTACTAACAAACTTATGACATTTGGATTTTAATGCTTAGAAGATATCTCTTTTTCTGATTATGATCTTAATACATATCTGAGTTCACAAATGTCATGGTAAGTATAAACTCTATCTCTGTTTGATTTTGAATGCTAAATATTCTTGAGGTATCTAACGATCTCTTTTGTCAAGAATGATTTCTTTTGCAGAGATTACAGATGTCTAAGTCTAGAGTTTGTTTTAGGAATTTATCTTATGTACTTATTTCTTGGTTCTCAAATGTAAATTTTTGTTGTATGGTGATAGCAACAAAAATATCTTTTTGAATTTTCTTGAGTGGATTTTTTGTTTTATCACGAAACCGCCAAAGGGGGAGATTGTTAAGAAATTTGTTTTGGCGTATTTCGTAAAAGTGTTAAGTCTTGAAGATTGAAGATAAAGAAGTTTGGATCATATACCTCAATCTCAAGAAAGAAGAATTCAAAAGGATCAGGTACGTTTAACTAATTAATTTTGATGATCCGAATACTTCTTATAGTGTAGAAACACTTGGATGAATTTTTAATTGCATAAAAATTAAAAACTAGACATGGGACATGTTCAGGATCCGGATCAGGTGACCATAGTCCGGACCCCGAACGTTGTTTGTTCATGCGCAAATTCAGTCCGGAACAAAGCCAATTCTGATCCGGACCCCGAACATGGGTTTTGCTGAAATGTATGAACAGTCCGGACCGTGGTACTTCAGTTCGGACCCCGAACATATATTTTTCTGGAAATTGTCTGTTTAGCCACGACAGTCCGGACCGCCGATTCTACAGTCCGGACCGTCGTCCTGAAAAATTCCAGATTAGGTCAGTTTTTTATTCTTATCCTCTTCCAATGGTTTCTAACCTATAAATAAATCCTACGATTCATTTTTTAGGGTAATCCAAAAATACGGTCGAAAAGGAGAAATCCACATATAGAGAAGAAAGGAAATAACTAGATTTAATTCTATGTTTCTTCATCTATATTGATTAATTTGATTCTAGGTTTTCATACTCAGATTTTGAGTAGAATCAAATTAATGAATACTTAGATGGTATTTTCGATCTATCTTTGATCTAAGTATTCGGCGGATCATCACCACCCAAAAACAACGAATTTCCCAAAATCGGCGCGTGGACTCGCGTGGCCTTGTGGATTCAAGGTGCTACCGCTCTCGTGGATTCGGAGCGAGGTACGTTCGTGGATTCGAGACGTGCTACTGGGTGAAGACCGTGGATTCGGTTGGACGTCGTGGATTCGACGTTGGACGCCGTGGATTCGGCGTTGGACGCTAATCGTGGATTCGAGGAGCGTTGGATGCTAATCGTGGATTCGAGGAGCGTTGGACGCTAATCGTGGATCCGAAGTTGCTGAAATCCGGAAGTCGCTCAACACGCTTTTCATCCAAATGAGTTGAGTTGAACAACTACCCGCTGAGATGTATTCCGCTTCGGCAGTCGAGAGTGCAATGCAGTTTTGCTTTTTACTATGCCATGCAACAAGACAATGGCCAAGATAAAAACATGCACCACTCGTACTTTTCCGATCATCCACAAATCCTGCCCAATCGGCATCTGAGTATCCAATAATATCTAGACTTGTTCCCATAGGATACCAAATTCCGAAATTAATGGTTCCTTTGATGTACCGGATGATCCGTTTCACCGCTTTCAGGTGAACCTCCTTTGGTGCTGATTGATATCTCGCGCAAATCCCAACACTAAAGGATATATCCGGGCGACTAGCTGTGAGGTAAAGTAGACTTCCAATCATGCTGCGATAAAGTTTCTCGTCTACATTCTCACTAAGAGATTCACTTCCTAATCCCTTATTGCTAGTTCCCATAGGAGTAGGAAAATCTTTAGAATCTTCTAATCCGAATTTCTTTACCAACTCCTTTGCATACTTGGATTGACACAGATGGATGCCTTCACCATTTTGTTTCACTTGCAATCCAAGAAAGTATGTCAGTTCCCCCATCATAGACATCTCAAATTCGCTTTCCATGGTTTATGCGAATTTAGAAGCATCATTATCCTTTGTTGCTCCAAACACAATGTCATCGACATAGATTTGTGCAACAATAAAGTTATTTTGATAATGCTTCACAAAGAGAGTCCGATCTGCTCCCCCTCGAGTATAGCCCTTCTCCAAAAGGTGCTTTGTCAACCTTTCGTACCACGCTCGCGGTGCTTGTTTTAAACCGTAAAGAGCCTTTTTCAAACGAAAAACATGGTTAGGTAGTTTACAGTCTACAAAACCTTTCGTTTGAGCCACATAAACTTTCTCATTTAAAAACCCATTTAAAAACGCGCTCTTAACGTCCATTTGAAAGAGTTTTATTTTAAAGTGACAAGCAATAGCGAATAAGATACGAATGGACTCGAGTCTAGCTACAGGGGCGAACGTTTCATCAAAGTCTATACCTTCTACTTGAGAGTAGCCTTGAGCAACTAAACGTGCTTTGTTCCTGATGATGGTACCATCCTTATTTTTCTTGTTCTTGAAAATCCATTTGGTACCGATCACATTGTGTTGCTTCGGAGGCGTCGTTAATTCCCAGACTTTGTTGCGTTCAAACTGATGGAGCTCTTCCTGCATTGCTTCAATCCAGTAGTCATCCTGAAGAGCTTCATCGACATTCTTTGGTTCGATCATGGAAACGTAACAGGCAAATCCACAAACCAACTGTCTCCGAGTTTTGACTCCTTCTTGTGGGTCTCCAATGATGTTTGATTCAGGATGATCCTTGGAGATGCGTAACGTTTGTTGTAATGGAGTACTCGGAGGTACATGAGATGATTCCTGCACATCAGATAAACTTGAAGAACCATTAGATGCATCATTAATATTGGAAGTATTATCATGAGAAGATGCACTTACAGTAGTATCATCATCAAGAGAGATATCAGGGGTAGATTTATCAGATGCAAAGTGGAAAGCTTCATCTACTTTAACATTTATAGATTCTACGATCGTTTTAGATTCCAAGTTAAATACCCGATATGCTCTACTATTTGTAGAATACCCCAAGAAAATCCCTTCGTCACTTCGAGAGTCAAACTTTCCAAGATTTTCACGGTCACGTAAAATGTAACACCGACTCCCGAAGATGCGAAAATATTTGATGTTGGGTTTTCTACAACACCATAGTTCATATGGTGTATTTAACGTTTCCGGGCGCAAATAAACTCGATTAATAACATAGATTGCAGTGTTCACAGCTTCAGCCCAAAAATATAGCGGTAAATTCCGGCTGTGAAGCATAACACGTGCCATCTCTTGAACAACCCTTTTTTTGCGCTCGACAACACCATTCTGTTGAGGTGTATAGGGTGCTGAGAATTCATGCTTAATGCCGTTGGAAGTGCAAAAATCAATGAATTTAGAATTTATGAATTCTCCACCTCTATCACTTCTAACACGAATAATCTTTTCATTCTTTTCAATCATAATACGAAGGCAAATCTCATGAAAAGAATCAAAAGTATCAGCTTTCTCTTTTAAAAATGCTACCCATGAATACCGAGAGAAATCATCAACCAATAAGAAAATATACCATTTACCTCCCAAGGATGGTTGACGTGTCGGCCCCATAAGATCCATATGCAATAATTCCAAGGGCCGTTTGGTACCGACGTGATTCAAGTTCTTGTGTGCAGTCCTAGATTGTTTTCCCTTTTGACAACCACCACACACAATGTTTTGATTAAGTGAAAGTTTAGGAACCCCCTTGACCACGTCTTTGTTCGAAATTCTAGCAAGTTCCTTAAAATTTATGTGTCCTAACCTTTCATGCCAAAGTATTTCATTATTCAAAGAGGCTAAGTTACAATTTTCAGAAATTTTATTGGGAACAACATAACAATTGATTTCAGATCTAACCCCTTTTTAAAAAAAAACATGATCCTTATCAGTTACAATGCATTCAACAGATAAAAAATTAACAGAAAAACCATTGTCACAAAGTTGACTGATACTAATGAGGTTAGTCTTAAGCCCATCAACAAATAACACATTATTCAGAATCGGGCCATCTGGAATAGCACTGTTCCTTTTCCAACAATTTTGGAAGACTGACCGTCTCCGAAAACCACAAGTCCTCCGGAGATTTTCTCAAAATTTTGAAAGCAGTTTTTGTCACCGGTCATGTGACGGGAACAGCCGCTATCCAGATACCAAGACGAATTATCATATGCATGCAAGGAAATATTTGTAACAAGACAAGGGAAAACGTCACCTTTGCGCACCCAAACTTTTCGAGTTTTGGTGTACGTCGGAAATGATTGTGAGGTTGATACCTTTGGTGAAAGCGTCTTGTTTGATCCTTCGCTTTTCCTTGACGTCGTCGTCTTGTTTGGTGAACTACCGAGGCTCTTTTCCTTCAAAGAATTTGCATTTGATTTCCGAGGAATCACCCTTTTGGTAGTCGTTGCAAGAAGTGCTTGAGTTGACCGTTTGGCTCCCATCTTGCAATTTCTCCTTATGTGCCCTGCAAAATTACAACGAAAACATACCTTAGTGCTTGACGATTCCGAGGAGGGTGAAGTAGGCTTATTGTCGTTGCTTGTCGTGAATTCCGGTGTCGGAGGAGGAGATACCGACTGAGGCACAAAAACTGTCCCAACCGAACTAAAATTGTCTTCTGTTTGATTGTATCCGAGGCCGAACTTGTTTGATTGACCAAGACCAAGAAGCTTATCCAACTTACTCCTTCCTGATGAAAATCGCTGTAAGTCATCCTTGAGTTGGAGAATGGTCTCTGTCATTTCCAATTTATCCTGTCGAGCCTCGCCGTTGAGCTTCAAGAAGTAATTTGCTTTGTTCACCATATCTATATAATTCTTCTCGAATTGCTCATTGGACTCTTGAAGGGAAACATTTGCTTTTATCAGATTATTCCTTTCCACTTCAAGATCAGTCGAGAGAGAAGTTACCCTTTTTAGTTCTTCTTCGAGATCCTGCAATCTCCCTCTCAACCCCTTGTTTTGCTTAGCCAGTTTCTTTGAATCCCTTAAAAGTCTGTGGTAGGCTAGAGCAAAATCTTCACCTTCCAAATCATCTGATTCATTGTCCGTTGCATTCTTTTCAACAGTGGAGTTGGACAATGACTCGGATGTACTTGCCATTAAGCACATGAAGGGTGAAGATGTGGACGCGTGGAGCGCTGTTGCGTTGTCTTCTTCATCACTTGACGATGACTCATTTGACGATGAGGTGTCATCCCAAGTGACGGCTTGCATCGCCTTCTTCTTGGACGGATTCTTATTTGGACATTCCGTTGAGATATGGCCGTATCCTCGGCACTTGAAGCATTGGACTTGTCCTTCTGTGCTTTTCTTATCCTTAAAAAAACCCTCTTGCTTTCTTGACTTGTAACTTGAAGAACCCTTGCCTTTCTTCCACTTTTCGAAGGATGGAGTTTTGCTTGAATTACCCCTTCGAAAATTTCGGCGAAACTTCCTTGTCAAGAGAGCGAGCTGCTTCTCAAAGTCCTCCATAGATAAATTCTCGTCATCGCCTGAGGAGGATGAATCCGCGTCTTCTTCTTTTGTTGTTTTCAAAGCATAACCTGAAAACTTAGAAGAGGATGCCTTTCCTGAAGAATAGTTAGTAGGAAATGTCATTTCATAAGTTTGTAAAGAACAAACTAATTCTTCTACACGGATTTCGTCAGGGTGTTTAATAGTTTCAATGGCTGTAACCTTGGAATGAAATCTTTCAGGAAGAGTTCTTAATATTTTTCTTACAATTTTAAATTCTGGAATCTTCTCTCCCAAGTTAGCACATGAGTTTACGATGTCTTGCAATCGTGTGTAATAGTCTGTGAACGATTCATTTTCTGCCATGAAAATAGAGTCAAACTTGCTCGTAAGCATTTGCAGTTTCTGAATCTTCATAAGGTTAGTTCCCTCATACGTAACTTGAAGAACATCCCAGATTTCTTTCGCAGTCTCACATGCCGAGACGCGAGAGAACTCTGTTTGTGATAAGGCATTAAATAAAGCATTAATTCCCTTGCCATTGTAAGAAGATATATCAATCTCTTTCTTGGTCCATTTTGACCTAGGTTTGATGGTGCGAACATCACGAATAATTTCAGTTGGATTAGTCCATCCTAATTCAATTAATTGCCACACCCGTTCGTCGATGGAAATTAAAAAGGCTTTCATTCGTACTTTCCAGTACGCATAATTTGTTCCATCGAAGAACGGAGGTCTGTTGATGTTTCCACCTTCAACCATTGTTTACAACCCTATTCCCGCTCTGATACCACTTGTTGGGTTATGTATAATTGGATCTAAATAGGGGAAAAAACACCTAGAGGGGGGTGAATAGGTGTAAACAATAAACACTCAAAAATCTTTGGGATATAAAGCCCAATGCGGAAAAATAAATAACACGCAGAGATTTTTACGTGGAAAACTCCAAACCGGAGTAAAAAACCACGGGACCGATAACACGGTGAAATCCACTAGAATTAAACACGAACAAGGTGATATACCGTACTCACAGACGACTCAACCTTTTCCATATGCTCCTAGTTGATCTTCTCCGCTCGCTCCACGACGCTTCTCGAATCCACGATGTGCGTCCAACGTCGAGTCCACGACGTCCGACCGAATCCACGGTCTTCACCCAGTAGCACGCTTCGAATCCACGAACGTACCTCGCTCCGAATCCACGAGAGCGGTAGCACCTTGAATCCACAAGGCCACGCGAGTCCACGCACCGATTTTGGGGTAAATCGTTGTTTTTTGGGTGGTGATGATCCGCCGAATACTTAGATTAGAAATAGATCGAAAATACCATCTAAGTATTCATTGATTTGATTCTACTCAAAATGTGAGTATGAAAACCTAGAATCAAATCAATCAATATAGATGAAGAAACATAAGATAGAATCTATGATTTCCTTTCTTCTCTATATGTGGATCTTAGGCCGTATAAAAGATGACGGCTACTTTTTCGATTATGTGGATTAGCCCTAGAAAAAGAATCATATGGTCTATTTATAGGTTAGAAACCCTTGGAAAAAGATAAGGATCAAAAACTATCCTTTTCTGGAATTTTTACATGACGATGATCCGGATCGGAGATCTGCGATTCGGATTGCAGTAGCGAGAAAAACATATTCCAGAAAAACGAAGGTTCGGGATCCGGATCGAAGTGCTTGATCCGGATCGTTCATACAGTTCACCAAACATCAACGTTCGGGATCCGGATTGCAAAGCCTGATCCGGATCGTTCAAATAAAATGGTAAACCCAGTGTTCGGGATCCGGATCAAGGTAAGCTACGATCCGGATTGAACTGATGTATGAACGAACCACCTTCGGGATCCGGATTGCGAAGCCTGATCCGGATCCTGAACATGTCCCATGTCCAGTTTTTGATAATTATGCAATTACAAGTTCATCCAAGTGTTTCTACACTATAAGAAGTATTCGGATCACCAAAGATATTAAGTTAAACATACCTGATCCTTTTGAATTCTTCTTTCTTGAGATTGAGTTATATGATCCAACCTTCTTTACCTTCAATCTTCAAGACTTAACTGAATTCACGAAATACGCCAACTTAAATTCCGTAACAATACTCCACAGCCGACAACAATGAAGGGTCCGAAAACCACGAAAGACTAGAACCTATAGCCCAATCAAACAAGAACAGGCTATAAACAAGATCGACAGTGCCCAAATCACATCTCTAACTCACTAGCTGAAAATACTCAACAGCCGGGACCACCGTCAACCCGACGGCTCCCACAACAGGACATGAAACTCAACGTGCTAAAACCCACTAGACTGGAGATACTCCACAGCCGGCAACAATGAAGGGTCCGAAAACCCCGAAAGACTAGAACCTACAACCCAATCAAACAGTAACAGGCTCTAGGCATAGCCTCTCGTTGTTCTCGACCCAAAGAAGAAACAACCCTTAGAACCCAGATCACTCGAACCCTCCCGGGTGAGGAAGTTTACAGGAAAATGTGACATTTATTACTGAAAATCATTTTCACTCGAACCCTCTCGGGGTGAGGACTAAAAGTAGTTCCAATTTCTTTTTGCAAAACCACCTTGATTTGAGAAAACCCATTTTAATGATTTTTAGCTCATTTTAGGAAAATCAGTTAGAAAACAAGTTTTATTCTGAAACCCCGAAAGGCTAATGCCTTCGCCCAATCAGACAAGAACAGACTCCGGCGACCCTTCGATGTTTGGAAGAAAAACATTGGTTGACTAAAATCATATGCTGTAATGACACGACTTTTCTAGTAATTTTTACCCTCCTGTTAATAAAGTGTTTCTTTTAGTGAATTTGAATTACCGAGTTTTCGTAAGTCGGTCGATGGGTGGCACGGGTATTTTTCTGTAAAAGGGCTCGAAAAATGATGACCAACGGTGCAATCGGATCCGAAATCCGACGTAGGGATCTCCCAGAACAGGGTTTTTAGAGTTGCGGTGACTTAACGTGCATCGGAATCTGTGCAAAATATCCTGCACGCTTTACGAGGAAATGTGGGATTATCCCGTAGGATTAATTAATTAAAGAATTAATTATTCGGTGACAGATATTAAAAGGTGGGATTTAATTGTACATACGAAAGGGAAAAATCCCACTTTTCGCAAAAAGAGAAACCCTAGCCGGAGAGAACGAGGGAGAAAAGAGAAGAAAAAGGCAGAACCCTAACCGGAGGAGAGAAAAAGAAATAAAGAGGAAGAAGACGGAGGAATCCGATCACCCCGAACAACGTACCGGAATTAGGAGTGCGATCGGTCGACTTTCCCGTCGGAATTTTCGGTAAGTAGAATTCGTTTTGTTGTATTATTGGGGTTTTCGTATTTTTTTCGTTGTCGTCATCGCCGTCTCTGTCCCCGTCGTCATTGCCGGCCCGCCGCCGCCGTCGCGCGATCTAGGGCACGGCGCGGGCGGGCGGACGACGAGCGGGCGCCGCTAGGGCACCGCGCGAGGGGCTGGACGCCGCGCGGGCGCCGCCCGCGGGCGTGCACCGCGCGGCCTCGTGCCGCGCGGGGCGCCCGCGGACAGGTGGGCGCCGCGCGGGCGCCGCACGCGGCGCGCACTGCGCGGCCTCGTGCCGAGCGGGGCGCCCGCGGGCGGGCAGGCGCCGCGCGAGCACCGCGCGGGGCGCACGCGGGCGGGCACCGCGCGGGCGGACGGACGACGCGCGGTCGCCGCTAGGACACCGCGCGGGCGGACGGACGACACGCGGGCGCCGCTAAGGCCCCGCGCGGGCGCCGCCCGCAGGCGTGCACCGCGCGGCCTCGTGCCGCGCGGGGCGCCCGCGGACGGGCAGGCGCGCACGGGCACCGCGCGGGGCGCCCGCGGACGGGCAGGCGCCGCACGGGCGCCGCGCGGGCGGGCGCCACATAGGCGCCGCCCGCGTGCACACACACCGCGCAGCCTTGCGCCGCGCGGGGCACCCGCTGGCTGGCGGGCGCCGCGCGGGCGCCCCCCGCGGAAGCACGCCGCGCGGTTTCGTGCCGCGCGGGGCATCCGCGCGGGCAAACTTCGCGGGCGACGACTTCCGCTTCGGAGGGCGCACGGGGAGCTGTCAGGTGTTGTAAGAGCTCCGTTTTTGGGTTTTCGTCGCGGGGTTAGTTTTGGATTTCCGTTTTCGCGGTGTTAGTGTGTTTTATTAATTATCGCTTTTGAGGACTTCTTTAGGTCCAAGTGCGCAGTGGGAGTGTGTTAAAGATCCAAGTGCTCCGATCTTTCCGCAACCAGGTGGGTACCCTTTGCAGTAAGTGCAATATGTCATCGTAAAAAGTATAATAACCTGTCTAATAAAGTAGATGAGATGTTTCAATTGATTTAACCTTTCGCATGAATATGTACCGTTTCTTTTGTTATTAACTGTGGCGACTAAGTGTCGCGGTGATTGTTACACGCCGGTTTCGGCTATCATGTTCTTGGATGCTTACACGTACACAGGCGGATTAGCCTCCGCATGGGTGTACTTTTCTGGAGAAGTGGTCTGAATGACCCGTGTACCCCACAAAAGTGAAAGTGCCGGGTGGGGACCTCTTCACGCTAGCTATAAGTGCAGCACTAGCACCGTGAAGGGGTTAAAGGCATCACGTAAGTAAAGTAATTGTTCACGAGGGAAGATCGTCGACTTCCCGACAGGTACCATGTAATTAAATCAAGTGATGTGGACTCATGAGGAGGAAAAGAGAAAGGCTCCGGTGTATTTCGTTTGTTTTAAAGTTACTGTTAATTGTTTAAAACATCTACTTTATTTGTCACTGACTTCCCCACACTGTGACAGGTCCGACTAGGTGTAGTAACCGGGACGATGGTGAGGCAGCGTCTAGAGGACCATAGTTGTCACGCCCCGGAACCCGGGCTCGCCAACAGATCCGCCGTGCACACGGGATTTCCCGAGTACACGAAGCGCTGGTAACCTGCTCCGATATAATATGAACAATAAAAGAGCATAATACAGAGCTGAAGTAGAATAACCACATAGTATTTCAGACTGGAACTACAAATAAAGCAGTAATAAGTACAATAATCTCTCAGTTCACCAAATAGTACAACCTGCTGGCAGAAGCCAGACCAAAATAAAAGGAGAATACCACAGTCTGAGTGAAGGGTACAACGTCTATTTACAGCTCTCAATCTCACAGGAGATCTATCTATTCGGCGATCCCCTTACCTCGATCCGCTGCCGAAGGCCTAGCAGCTCCTGCAGATGACTCTGCAAAATAAAGGAGAAGAAAGAAACAGAAAGTAATAATGGGGGGTGAGAACTACCAAATAAACCAGCAGCCTCCCCTAGTGGGTAAAACCTCAACTCTGACGCACCCACTAGGACTACTAGAGGCAAAAGGGAGAAGTGGTAAAATACATAAGATGCTGAAACAGGAAAACTACCACTACTATGTTGTCAAAACTGTATGCATGCATCAGAAATGGTATCTGTCCAAATAAATCAAATCTAGACACCAGTAACAACTGGTACTGCCTGCTCAGCGAAATCTGCACACACGGCTCGAAACCGCGGGATCGGCTCACACGGCTCGCATCCCAACATAAGTATCAGACCGGCACACACGGCTGGGTCTGAAAAAGCCCACCTCCGGAGTGGCACTCGAGGGGAGCGACCCACACGAGTAAAGTATCTCTGTCATCAATATCTCAAGTATCTCTGTAGCACATATCTCAATATAGCAGGACTGGATCATAACTATGATCAAAGTGGAAAACTCCATCCACTACAGAAACCCAATCCCCAGCTGATGCAATAAACCAGACTCAACCCCAATCTGATGCAAGGGTAAACATCTGGTCGACCGCCTACTGTCCGCGGTTACCGCAATACCCCACAAATCCACAATCTAATGCAATCTCGACTACACTATCCCAAACCCCTGCTCACACTTGAGCAACAAACCTCTGGATGCACAGGACAACAATGAAACATGTACAAATCCCAAGATGATAGTGTAGCAATAAATAGTGGCTAACTAGATGAGCAAGAAAGCATGCCATTATTTAAAAGCTGTAGAAAAGTGTCAAATATTTCTTTTAAAAAGATTGATTGTTATAAAAGTTATTGAATGCGAGATTATAGCCTTTGTCCCAATCACAGTGTCCCAATATAAGTCATCATATAATTTGTGGGGTTATATTAAATTTTAGGAGAGTTCGTCCCAGCGGTTCTCATCAATTGTCCTGTTAGTTGTCCTGTTAGTAGTCCTGTTAGTTGTCCTGTTAGTTGTCCCAATGGTTCTCATCAATTGTCATATTAGTTTGTCCCAATTGTTCTCATCAATTAAATTTTAGGGGAGTTCCAGTAATCCCAGTGAGCTTGTCAAAAATGAGGTAAGCAACAACCTCCCACCTCGAACAGCTCAAATCACACCCAGATAGTCTCCTGGCTGTCCACAGTCCCCTAGAACTGCTGTCTGCCGAAAACGGTGCCCTACAGCAACACACATTGCACAGGGTGTAACTATATTATTCATAAAAATACAGCTTTTGCTATTTTTCAAATAGCACGAAAAGAGAGGAGTTTTTCACCTCTGTATAGTGCTCAGAAAAATCCAGAAAAATTACAGTTGCGTTCCTCGCGAAGAGTAGATCACAATCGACTCTTTAAACCTCTCGATCTGATGCTCCTATGCCAAGATAAAAATCGAAGAAGTCGAGGCTGTCCAGAAATTTCCACAGCAAAAAGGGGGGTCAAAGAGACCTCGGGAATCATGCCAAAAGTACGAAATGGAGCAAAGTGATCAACACGGAAATCGAAGCCTTACCTCTTAGGAACGCGCTACCGCAAAAATCGTCCAAAAATTCCTCCTGGTTAGCACACAGGGAATTTTCGACGGAACTGCGACGGGAAATGGGCCTAAAAAGAAAACCGTCGCAGTGCGCCGTGTCGCGGATAACTCACTAACTGTAACTCCAAAAATTCTAAAATCTGGAGGAGAGAGAGAGGAGAGAGAGAGGAATATTTTTCCTAAAGGGCCCAACCTCAGATTCTCTCTCTACGGCATGCAAACCGAGGTGGGAATGAGGAGGGGTGGGGATTGCTATTTATAATGGGCTGAGGCTCCACACAGGATCGGATCCGAACAGGAAACACCGAAACGGGCCAACCAAAACGCGCCACGTGTCCACAAAACAGGAAACAGCCTGTGCAAGGGCCACTCAGAAGCTGCCATGTGTCCACGTGGTGCACGGCCCGGTCCCCGCGCCGGGTCTTCCGGAAGATGTCAGCCAACCGGGTGCTGCCACGTGTCACCCTCCCACGTGCTTCTAGAAGCCGGCTGACCAATGGGGAAGCGCCACGTGGCAAGGGGAGGCTTCGGTGCACCCGGTGCACGCCATGCTGTGGACCGCGCACCAGTGCCCTCTGCCGCTGTGCCGCCGCTGCCCGCCGCCGTGCGCCGCCGCCCGCCGCCGCTCGCCGGTCGCCGGAACAGTAATTCCGGCGGCCGGAGTTACTATTCCAGCGTGAACAGTAATTTTGCGCCGAAAAAATAAAGTAAATATACCATTTTGACCGTTTTCGCGCGCTGAGTCCAAATACGACGTCCATTTCGCCAAATTCTCATCCGAAATTTTGCCGAAAGCCCCCGGAAAATCCTATTTGCTTCGATTTTCGTGCAGAGTCTATTTTAAATGTCCAATTTCGATTCTACAAGCTCTGTTTCACCGAATAAGCTCCCTACAGTCACTGTTTAATGTTGCACAGTTCCTGCGGGAGTCCGGATCATCACATCCTCCCCCACTAAAAGAGTTTCGTCCTCGAAACGAGACTAAACAATAATCCTCAGTCCGATGTCTCGAATAAGTAGGGGTGAGCATCCCTCATCTCCGACTCGAGCTCCCATGTAGCCT
This sequence comes from Tillandsia leiboldiana, assembly GCA_029204045.2. Lineage (NCBI taxonomy): Eukaryota > Viridiplantae > Streptophyta > Magnoliopsida > Poales > Bromeliaceae > Tillandsia > Tillandsia leiboldiana. The sequence continues at coordinate 4,488,725 of CM055080.1, read as the reverse complement.
CGCGCTCGTCATGATTGCCCCATTGGATTTTCACATAGGGAATGGCCCGATTGCGCAATTCTCTCACCTCTCGGTCCAGAATTCGCAGTGGGCGCTCCTCATACCTCAAATCTTCGCTAATCTCAAGCGGTGTGAAGTCGATGACGTGCGATGGGTCGAAGACATACTTCCTCAAGGTAGAGACATGAAATACATCATGGACACCAGCAAGCCTCGGAGGAAGTGCAAGTCGGTAGGCAACTGGCCCGATACGCTCCAATATCTCGAAGGGTCCAATGTATCGGGGGCTAAGCTTTCCACGAATGCCGAATCTCCTGATTCCTTTGGACGGCGAGACTTTCAGAAATACGTGCTCTCCAACTTGAAATTCTAAGTCTCGTCGCCGAATATCGGCATAACTCCTTTGTCGGCTTTGGGCGGTTTGAAGATGCCGTTGAATCACTCGGACCTTCTCCTCTGCCTCTAACAATATATCTGGTCCCAAGGTCCGCCTTTCACCCACGTCACTCCAATAAAGCGGTGATCGACACTTGCATCCATACAACGCTTCAAACGGAGCCATCTGAATGCTCGCTTGAAAGCTATTGTTGTACGCGAACTCAGCCAAGGATAAGTGTCGAATCCACCCTCCGCCGAAATCCAAGACACAAGCCCTCAGCATGTCCTCCAGGATTTGTATCGTCCGTTCTGACTGTCCATCCGTCTGCGGATGAAAAGCAGTACTGAACCTATGCTGAGTTCCCAAGGTTGTCTGCAAACTCATCCAGAAACGCGAAACAAACCTCGGGTCTCCATCTGATACAATGGAGGCTGGTACTCCATATAATCTAACTATCTCATCTAGATAAAGCTGGGCTAGTCGCTCAAGTGGCCACGTAGTATGCATGGGCAGAAAGTGCGCCGACTTGGTAAGTCGATCTACAACTACCCAGATCGCATCGGCTCCTCCTTGTGCCTTCGGTAGTCCGACCACAAAGTCCATCGTAATGTGGTCCCATTTCCACTCGGGAATTGGGAGACTCTGTAACTTGCCAGCTGGCACTCGATGCTCAGCTTTCACCTGCTGACAAGTTAAACACTGGGCCACAAATCTCCCAATATCCCTTTTCATGCCTTTCCACCAGAAGTGTGCCTTGAGGTCCTTATACATCTTAGTCCCACCAGGATGTAGGGTATAAGGTGTATAATGGGCCTCTCGCAATATCTGTTCTCTAATCTCCACATCTATTGGCACACATGCTCGGTTCCTGTACCTCAGTACTCCCGAGGCATCTACCGTAAAGTCCCCAGACTGATTACTCGGAATCTGATCTCTAATCCTGGTCAAGTGGGGGTCCTCACTCTGTTTCTCCCTGATCCTGTCCAGCAGAGTGGGCTGCAAGACTAAAGATGTCAGTCTAGCAGTGACCCCAGGGGACACAACCTCTATCTCGAGTCGTCTCATCTCCTCTAATAGCGGCGCTTGGTCTGTGATCAACATAGACAAACTTTGCACCGCTCTCCTACTCAAGGCGTCAGCGACCACATTAGCCTTACCTGGGTGGTAGAGAATATCTACATCATAATCCTTTAATAGCTCTAACCACCTACGTTGCCTCAAATTTAGCTCCTTCTGCGTGAACAGGTATTTTAGGCTCTTGTGATCGGTGTAGATTTCACAGTGTTCTCCATACAGATAATGACGCCAAAGCTTTAGTGCAAACACTACAGCAGCAAGCTCCAAGTCATGGGTAGGGTAATTTTTCTCATATTCTTTGAGTTGTCTTGATGCATATGCAATTACCCTCCCTTCCTGCATCAACACACATCCGAGTCCACTGTGTGATGCATCGTTGTAGATCACATATCCTTTTCCCATAACAGGAAGGGAAAGGATATGAGCGGTCATTAATCTATTCTTCAGCTCCTCAAAGCTCTTTTGACAGTCCTCACTCCAGATAAACTTCACTCCCTTACGCGTCAAGCGAGTGAGGGGTGTGGAGAGCTTCGCAAAGCCTTCCACAAACCGACGGTAATACCCAGCTAAACCCATAAAGCTACGTACCTCAGAAACCGTCGTCGGTCGGGGCCAATCACGGACTGCCTCAATCTTCGCTGGGTCCACTGCCACACCTGCAGCGGAAATCACATGGCCCAAGAAGACTACCTTCCGAAGCCAAAACTCGCACTTTGCCAGTTTGGCAAACAACTTCTTCTCTCGTAGAAGTTGCAGCACAATCCTCAAGTGCTCCTCATGCTCCGCATCACTTCGGGAGTAGACCAAGATATCATCAATGAACACTACCACGAATCGATCTAAGTACGGTCGGAAGATCCGGTTCATTAAATCCATGAATGCGGCAGGGGCATTAGTTAGCCCAAAAGGCATAACTGTAAATTCATAATGCCCATACCGTGATCTAAATGCCGTTTTCGGAATATCCTCGGCCTTCACCTTCAACTGGTGGTAACCGGACTGCAAATCTATCTTAGAGAAGACACAAGACCCTTGCAGCTGATCAAAAAGATCATCGATGCGCGGCAAAGGGTACTTGTTCTTGATGGTCACTTTATTTAATTCCCTATAGTCCACACACAATCGAAGTGACCCATCCTTCTTTTTCACGAATAACACCGGCGCTCCCCAAGGCGATACACTCGGCCTAATAAAACCCTTATCCATTAAATCCTGAAGTTGCGCCTTAAGCTCTCGCAACTCAGCCGGTGCCATCCGGTAAGGAGCCTTAGAGATTGGCGCAGTTCCTGGGACTACGTCAATCACAAACTCAATTTCCCTATCTGGCGGCATGCTAGTAAGCTCAGGGGGAAAAACATCCGGGAACTCGCGGGCAATAGGGATATCCCCGAGTCCCAGCGCCGCCGTAGGCCCCTCAACAAGACTAGCCAAAAAGGCTACACATCCTCGACGGATCATCTGCTTTGCTCGGGAAGTCGAAACCATAGAGGCAAAGAAAGCACTCTGACATCCCCGATATACCAACATCTCCTGGCCTGGCTCTCTAAAAGTGACGGTCCTTGCGGCACAATCAATAGTCGCAAAATACCGAGCCAGCCACTCCATCCCGAGGACCACATCGAAGTCCTTCAATTGTCTCAGGACCAACAGGTCTGCTGGCATAATCCAGGACTCGATTTGCATCGGGCAGGACCAACAACACTCCTCTACGTGCAAGGTGTGATCGGGAATCTGAACCTCTCGCGCACGTGGCAAAAGTCCTACCTCTAACCCATGTAATGATGCAAATGATTTACTAATGAAAGAATGTGAGGCTCCCGTATCAAATAAAGTACGAGTCCTAATGTCAGAAAGTAAGGTGATACCTGCCACCACATAATCTGCGGCTGAAGAGTCCTCTACCTGCGCCGCATACACCCGCCCACTTTGAGTTGGAGGGCGATACTCCGTGGGATGGGAAGAAGATGGCCTGCTTGCTGGAGCATATGGCCGCTGAGCCGTCGACCGCTGTTGAGATGAAGATGGAGCAGATGCTGAAGAAGGGGTGGCGGGGGCCGAAAAGGGGCACGAAGCTTGAATGTGCCCGGGCTGTCCACATCTATAGCAGCGACCCCACCGCTGGTCGCAGGTGTTGGAAAAATACTGACCTCCACAGAAAATACAACTGCCGGGAGCCCGTGGCTGTCGTGATTGCTGTTGCTGTTGAGACTGCCGTTGTCGCTGAGGCTGTCGTTGCGACCCACGCTGCGACGGCTGGGATCTCTGCTGTTGCTGCTGCCGCTGCTGGGGCCTCTGGGGTCCACCAGGCCCTCGCCGCTCAGACCGTCCTTGGCCGGAAGACTGTGGCAGAGGCGGTCGTGGCGGCCTCCACGAACTAGCTTGTCCCCCAACCTCCGATGCCGGTCGCTTCGCCCCCGGGATCACCACGGGAGCTGGAGCTACCTCCTCCATCACTACCTCCCCGCACTCAACGTAGAGTGCCTGCTCCATTGAGGCCTCCAAGGTCTGCAACCTTCGCGAGCGAACAAGTTGAAAAAGGTCCCGGCGCAACCCTCGCTCGAACATGTAAATCCGGTGCGCCTCATCCCTGGCCACGTTCGGTACACATGCCAACAACTGATTGAAATTGGCAATGTATTCGTGTACGGGCCGATTCCCCTAGAGAAGGTTTCTCATCTGCTCCTCCAATCTCTGTCGGACGCTTTCCGGGAAGAAAGCCCCGAGAACGAGACTGCGGAACTCCGCCCAGGTCAGGAGCTGAGCCCCAGGCGGACCAGCTGGTCGAACACGCCGCCACCATGCCTCGGCGTTGTGCTCCAAAAAGTTCGTCGCTAATACCACCTGATATCGCTCCTCGATAAACAACGTCTCAAAACGTCGCTCCATCGCCGTGATCCACGACTCTGCCTCCCACGGCTCTGCATTTTGCCCCGAAAAATGGGGTGGGTCAAACTGGCGGAACCTCATCAACAGGTCCACCACTCCCCGCTGTTCTGCCGGGGTCAGAGATCCTGTCAGCCCAGTCGGCTGTCCACCAGTACCCCGAGCAACAGGGGTTGCCGGGGTCACCGGTACAGCTGGGGGATTCACAGCAGGGGAAGAAGGTACGGGAGAACTCTCCGAGGGTGCTACAACAGGCTGCGCCCTCTGCTCTAACATTTGCGTCAGCCGACCCATAGCCTCCTCCTGACGCCGAACAGCCTCGGACATCTGGGCCATCTGAGCTTGTAGCTCTGGCACATCACTCTGCTGGCCCTGCCCGGACTCCTCCTGGTCGGGCTCAGGGGAATCAGGCTGAGAACGCGTCAACATCCTACGTCGCGGAGGCATCCTACCACAAGAAACCACACTCAGTATCATATCCCCACACGACCCAATCTAGCGAAAGTCAAAGACATCCCCATATTTCTGTGACTTTATGTTGTCTGCAGCCAACATAACGGTTCACCAGAAATTAGGCATGTCGATCCCTCTTCTCTCACTGGAAGAGTCAAACAATAAATCAACGACTTTCGCAAATATCACGTCTCTCGTACCCTATTATCCTAGGGTCTACCAAAAGCCTAGGATTTTCTAAGTCCCAACTGACCTATCCCTAAGCTCTGATACCAACTTAATCTGTCACGCCCCGGAACCCGGGCTCGCCAACAGATCCGCCGTGCACACGGGATTTCCCGAGTACACGAAGCGCTGGTAACCTGCTCCGATATAATATGAACAATAAAAGAGCATAATACAGAGCTGAAGTAGAATAACCACATAGTATTTCAAACTGGAACTACAAATAAAGCAGTAATAAGTACAATAATCTCTCAGTTCACCAAATAGTACAACCTGCTGGCAGAAGCCAGACCAAAATAAAAGGAGAATACCACAGTCTGAGTGAAGGGTACAACGTCTATTTACAGCTCTCAATCTCACAGGAGATCTATCTATTCGGCGATCCCCTTACCTCGATCCGCTGCCGAAGGCCTAGCAGCTCCTGCAGATGACTCTGCAAAATAAAGGAGAAGAAAGAAACAGAAAGTAACAATGGGGGGTGAGAACTACCAGATAAACCAGCAGCCTCCCCTAGTGGGTAAAACCTCAACTCTGACGCACCCACTAGGACTACTAGAGGCAAAAGGGAGAAGTGGTAAAATACATAAGATGCTGAAACAGGAAAACTACCACTACTATGCTGTCAAAACTGTATGCATGCATCAGAAATGGTATCTGTCCAAATAAATCCAATCTAGACACCAGTAACAACTGGTACTGCCTGCTCAGCGGAATCTGCACACATGGCTCGAAACCGCGGGATCGGCTCACACGGCTCGCATCCCAACATAAGTATCAGACCGGCACACACGGCTGGGTCTGAAAAAGCCCACCTCCGGAGTGGCACTCGAGGGGAGCGACCCACACGAGTAAAGCATCTCTGTCATCAGTATCTCAAGTATCTCTGTAGCACATATCTCAATATCGCAGGACTGGATCATAACTATGATCAAAGTGGGAAACTCCATCCACTACAGAAACCCAATCCCCAGCTGATGCAATAAACCAGACTCAACCCCAATCTGATGCAAGGGTAAACATCTGGTCGACCGCCTACTGTCCGCGGTTACCGCAATACCCCACAAATCCACAATCTAATGCAATCTCGACTACACTATCCCAAACCCCTGCTCACACTTGAGCAACAAACCTCTGGATGCACAGGACAACAATGAAACATGTACAAATCCCAAGATGATAGTGTAGCAATAAATAGTGGCTAACTAGATAAGCAAGAAAGCATGCCATTATTTAAAAGCTGTAGAAAAGTGTCAAATATTTTTTTTAAAAAGATTGATTGTTATAAAAGTTATTGCATGCGAGATTATAGCCTTTGTCCCAATCACAGTGTCCCAATATAAGTCATCATATAATTTGTGGGGTTATATTAAATTTTAGGAGAGTTCGTCCCAGCGGTTCTCATCAATTGTCCTGTTAGTTGTCCTGTTAGTAGTCCTGTTAGTTGTCCTGTTAGTTGTCCCAATGGTTCTCATCAATTGTCATATTAGTTTGTCCCAATTGTTCTCATCAATTAAATTTTAGGGGAGTTCCAGTAATCCCAGTGAGCTTGTCAAAAATGAGGTAAGCAACAACCGCCCACCTCGAACAGCTCAAATCACACCCAGATAGTCTCCTGGCTGTCCACAGTCCCCTAGAACTGCTGTCTGCCGAAAACGGTGCCCTACAGCAACACACATTGCACAGGGTGTAACTATATTATTCATAAAAATACAGCTTTTGCTATTTTTCAAATAGCACGAAAAGAGAGGAGTTTTTCACCTCTGTATAGTGCTCAGAAAAATCCAGAAAAATTACGGTTGCGTTCCTCGCGAAGAGTAGATCAAAATCGACTCTTTAAACGTCTCGATCTGATGCTCATATGCCAAGATAAAAATCGGAGAAGTCGAGGCTGTCCAGAAATTTCCATAGCAAAAAGGGGGGTCAAAGAGACCTCGGGAATCATGCCAAAAGTACGAAATGGAGCAAAGTGATCAACACGGAAATCGAAGCCTTACCTCTTAGGAACGCGCTGCCGTAAAAATCGTCCAAAAATTCCTCCTGGTTAGCACACAGGGAATTTTCGACGGAACTGCGACGGGAAATGGGCCTAAAAAGAAAACCGTCGCAGTGCGCCGTGTCGCAGATAACTCACTAACTGTAACTCCAAAAATTCTAAAATCTGGAGGAGAGAGAGAGGAGAGAGAGAGGAATATTTTTCCTAAAGGGCCCAACCTCAGATTCTCTCTACGGCACGTAAACCGAGGTGGGAATGAGGAGGGGTGGGGATTGCTATTTATAATGGGCTGAGGCTCCACACAGGATCGGATCCGAACAGGAAACACCGAAACGGGCCAACCAAAACGCGCCACGTGTCCACAAAACAGGAAACAGCCTGTGCAAGGGCCACTCAGAAGCTGCCACGTGTCCACGTGGTGCACGGGCCCGGTCCCCGCGCCGGGTCTTCCGGAAGATGTCAGCCAACCGGGTGCTGCCACGTGTCACCCTCCCACGTGCTTCTAGAAGCCGGCTGACCAATGGGGAAGCGCCACGTGGCAAGGGGAGGCTTCGGTGCACCCGGTGCACGCCATGCTGTGGACCGCGCACCAGCGCCCTCTGCCGCTGTGCCGCCGCTGCCCGCCGCCGTGCGCCGCCGCCCGCCGCCGCTCGCCGGTCGCCGGAACAGTAATTCCGGCGGCCGGAGTTACTGTTCCGGCGTGAACAGTAATTTTGCGCCGAAAAAATAAAGTAAATATACCATTTTGACCGTTTTCGCGCGCTGAGTCCAAATACGACGTCCATTTCGCCAAATTCTCATCCGAAATTTTGCCGAAAGCCCCCGGAAAATCCCATTTGCTCCGATTTTCGTGCAGAGTCTATTTTAAATGTCCAATTTTGATTCTACAAGCTCTGTTTCACCGAATAAGCTCCCTACAGTCACTGTTTAATGTTGCACAGTTCCTGTGGGAGTCCGGATCATCACAATAGTCGTATGAGGCTTTACTACAGAACTCTTGTTTAGTTTATCTCATTTCTCTTCCTAGTTTAACTATTAGTTTAATTTGCTTGATTGTGGATCATATTGGATGTTGGATAGTTAATTAGTTGACACTGTGGATTTTGACATACTGTTATGAATTCTTGCGGCCGTTTTACATTAAACAAAGGTTTCGAAAACGCTTTCTAAAAACCAAGTGTCATGTGGGCACAATCTTGAAAAACCTCTGGATTTATCCTTTTAAAAAGATGTAGCCGCTTTATCGTGAATGTGTAGACGTTTTGGAAAAACTGGGTGTCGGGTGGACACTGTTTGCAAACCCGTAGCTTATCTCTTGATGTGATTAAATAGAATTACTCTTCCTTGATATGTTCACTGTGACTGTGTGTTTAAAGAATGTTATTGTAAATGTGACGCCGTGCATATACAAAGGAGACTCTGTCCGTTTGAAGAGTGAATTTGTATATGTGGCGGGTCTGACACGCACCGATAGGCGAGGTCGTTATTTACAAAAAAAAAAAATGTATACGCTTTTCCGCTTATCCTTAGACCTCCGGGGCGTGACATGTGCATCCAAAAAGATTCTGGGTTCAAGGTCCTGCTATCACTGGTACACCACTGCCACGAACACAGTGGCGACAAATAAATCGAAGAACTCGACAACTCGGGACCACCGTTTACCCAAATGGCTCCTGCCACTGGTACAAGACTAGCTACATCTACCAGACTCCACTATGCCCCCAAGCACGAGTGTAACATGCATCCTACACTAAGAGAAATCCCGACCACTCAGCCCACTACCCGGGCGAGAAAAACACTATGTCCATGGATAGAATGTAAAGTGTGGATGTCTAAAGCATAAATAAGCCTAGCCCAAGTGAGAGTTTTCTACTAGTCTGGTTGAACAAACATCATATGACAGGATGCTAGGTCAAGTTTCAATAATAGCATTTGTTAATACAACTAGGAAGCATTAGTCGACATGAACTTAGTAACAACACAAGAAAAATATCATCTCTCTTTTTCTAACATGCTTCCTAGCTTCTCTCGCAATCATGCATGCATTCTATTTAATAGAATTAGAGAACCGTCCACCGGTTCTGGAGACGAAGCAACCCACCTGAAAGTGCGTGTCGATCCAAGGTCCAAACTGAATGTGGATAATTCTCTGGTTCTCACGATTCCAACGAGCCCAAAAACACCTGAAAACACCTCTTGGGCACAAAGATACAGTCCAAACATCGCGGTAAGCAAAAATCCCCACGATCACAAATCTGCGGAAAGATCAGTCCGAAATAAGCCAAAATATCACTTGCTATATTATCTCCAAAAATTCCAATAAAAATATGGCTGCGATCCTCGCGAAGCGTAGATGTCGATCGAGTCCTCACAGGCCGAAATCCGATAACCGAGTGCGGAGATAAAAATCGAACAAGCTCGGGGGGTCCAGGAAAACTAGCAGCAAGAAAGGGGTTCAAAAATGCTCCGAATACCCCAATAAAAACCCAAAACTGAGAGGAGCGGCAAACACGAAAACGAAGATCTACCTCTCGTGAAATCGATGCCGCAAAAATCAGCCAAAAACTCCCTCCTGTCAGTCCTGGGGAGCTCGCGGAAGAAGCATCGACGAAAAAACTCGGTATCCATGGCGTGTCGAAGCTCGCGATGTCGGGGAGAACACAGATGGCACGACTCCCAAAAATCTCCGTGATCCCAAATATCAAAGAAGACTCGCAGACGACGCTCCCTGTCGAAAATGGGCCGAAGAGCTCGGAGGAAAAGGCAACAAACGAAACCCCAAATGGGCATTTATATCCCAAGCCCACCAAGGATGGGGTCCGGATTCGGGGGCCCGAATCCGGCCCTGGCCCGATATTGTGCGCGCCCGAATTAACATCAGTGCGCCACGTGGCTACTCCGCGCCCCACCCGCCAATCGCGGCGCGCCGCGTGGCAGCGGGGTTCATGACGGGGTGCACGGGCCGCGGTCCACGCCAGAAAAGATGGGTCCATGCGACCGCCAACGGACGCGCGCCACGCGTCCTCTGCGGTCCACCATGCGTCGCGCCCGGTGCGATTGGCGCCTCGATTCCCACACCGCCGCCCAACGAATGGGAGCCTGCCACATGTCCAAGCGAGCCGCTCGCTGGTCCCGGTGCACGCGGAGGTCCCGTGGACCGGCCGGCCTGCGCGCCTGCCCGGGCCGCTGCCCGTAGCCGCTCCGCCGCCTGCCGGCGCTGCCCCGGCCGCCGGAACAGTGTTTCTTGCCTCGAAATCCATGTTTTGGCATCCGGGCTCCGAAAAATACAAGTAAACAGCCCATTTTCATCGTTTTCGCGCGCTGAGTCCAAATCTATGTCCGATTTGCCAAATTCCGCTTCTAAAATTTGTCGAAGGCATCCAGACAGGTATTCTTAATCCAAATTTCGCGCTGGGTCCGATCTTGAGGTCCGATTTGCGGGCAACCATCTCCAACACACATCATAGGCCTCCAGAAGTCATAAATTCACTCCGTAAGACCTTCACAGAGATCCGTGTCATCACAAAAGCATTTTGGGTGGTGATTAGGCCCAAGAGGTTAAGAGGGAATTGAGAGTGCTAGAGCAAGAGTAGTTCTAGGATGGGTGACCCCCTGGAAAGTTAGGGCGTCACAGTTGGTATCAGAGCCAAACACCAGCTGAAGTGTGAGATGAGTCTCGGCTGAGCCAGGTTATGTAGCGGGTAGAGCCAGGCTCTCCAGCTAATGACCATTATGGGTGGAGTGCAGCTCCCCACAAGATCGACTAAGGCTAGTAAGACAAGTCTTATATCGCCTGATACTTGTGAGTGTACTTGAGCCTGACGTGGGCGTTAGGACTTAAAGGGGGGAAGAATGTGACACCCCCGGAATTTGGAATAGTCCTATATATAAATGATATAATAGGACTAAATGTCTTAACCCGGCTATTGCATTTTGGGTGGTAGTAAGACCTAAGGGGTTAAGAGTGTTAAGCATGCTAGAGCTAGAGTAGTTCTAGGATGGGTGACCCCCTGGGAATTTGGGGCGTCACACCATATCTCTTATATACCCAATCACAACTTTATTTCCATCCGATGTGGAACTATTGGGGTGTCACAAAAATTCACAAGTATAGATAGGCTTGTACTTTTAAAAATATATAAGCTTAATATATATATATATATATATATATAGGGTCCGGCTACTATACTCTTATGAGTAAAATCCTTTTGTACTCATAAATTTTCATCCCTTGGATGAAGGAATGTGCGGTTAGGATTATAGTAGTCCCTAGAATTTATACTATTTCCCCAACAACCTAGTAAACCCTAGGGGGACCACTATCATCCTAACCGCACATTCCTTCATCCAAGGGTAAAAAAGTTATGAGTATAAAGGGATTTATACTCATAAGAGTATAGTAGCCATACGCTATAAATATATATATATATATATATATATATATATATATATATATATATATATATATATATATATATATATATATATATATATATATATATATATATATATATATATATAATAGAACTTGTGTGTTTTTAGAAGCATTGAGCCATCCATACTTCCATGTCATTTTCGACGTTGGAACTTCTGAATCAATGATCGGCTCCGTTAAACTTGATTTAGAATATTTGAACTATATAAAAAATAAATTTTACGATTTTTCGATATCATTTGCCTAATGATCGAAAAGGATTCAAATATTCTAGATACTTCAAATATCATAAATAATATCAAAAAATTATTAAATTTATTTTCTAGGTACTTCAAATATTCTAAATCAAGTATAGTAGAGTCAATCGTCGATTCGGAAGTTCAAATATCAGAAACAACTTGATAACACGGAGGTCTCCATGCTTACCAAAACACACAAGTCGGACTATATATATATATATATATATATATATATATATATATATATATATATATATATATATAGAGAGAGAGAGAGAGAGAGAGAGAGAGTAGAGCTTTTATACTTTCAAAAACACAAGGCCAACTATGCTTGTGAATTTTTTACCATTAGATTTGCATTGAGATTTATGTTATTGTACTTTTTCTTTCTCTCTTTAGTTGACTTTACAAGAGCACAAATCCCAATACAAATCCAATGATAAAAAATTCACAAGCATAATTGAGCTTATATTTTTAAAAGTATATAAGCTCTACTCTCTCTCTCTCTCTCTCTCTCTCTCTCTCTCTCTCTCTCCCTATATATATATATATATATATATATATATATATATATATATATATAGGGTCCGACTACTATACTTTTATGAGTAAAATCTCTTCGTACTCATAAGTTTTCGGCCATTGGATGAATGAATGTGCAATTAGGATTATAGTAATCCCCTATGATTTATACTATTTCACCAACAACCCACTAAACCCTACGGGAACCACTATCATCCTAACCGCACATCCCTTCATCCAAGGACGAAAAAGTTATGAGTATAAAACCACTATCATCCTAACCGCACATCCCTTCATCCAAGGGCGAAAAGTTATGAGTATAAAGGGATCGATTTATACTCATAAGAATATAGTAGCCATATATATATATATATATATATATATATATATATATATATATATATATATATATATATATATATATATATATCCTATATGTTTTCCGCCTAGTGTTTTCCATTCAATAATAGCTAATTATCCTAGATAACAATCAATCAAATAAGTGATCCAAAAAAATTAGAAGGACACGATATTTTGACATTCTTATAATTATTGTTAGAATTTGGTTAGATTTATAGTTGAATTTTAGTTGGATTAGGATAAATATTTAAATTTGTTGAAGATAAATTATTAAGATTTAAATATTATTTAGAGTAGAAATTTAATTGGACTAGAATTTGGTTAACTTTTGATGTAAGCTATAAATATAACATAAGTGCTATTATTTTTTTGTAGTGGTATAGCTTAGACACACTCATATAGTATGTGAAGGTGTTCTTAATTTTGGATGCACCGAGTGCATGAGTGCAAGAGGATGTGTGCAGTTTTTGTAGCCGTGGATCATTAATATACCTTGTGCATGGGTGCACAGGATGAGAAATAAATCTTCTGGAAGATGAGAGAGGAATGAAAGAAATTCAGAAAGAGAGTCGGGATGAAACTACTCCATATAGAAGAAAAGTTGGATGTGAAGAGTTAGTTGTAATTCTTCTCTTGGTTAGTAAATATTATTTCATCTGTATATTTTATGTTTGATTTTTCTCTCATTTCCGGTTATGCTAGCTTTTTTTTCTCAAGAGACGAGTATATGGTAAAAATTTGATTTGACATTTTTATTATGAAATCCCAATAATTAGTACCCAAGCCAGTACAGGGTCAATAGCTCTCGATATCATAGCAAGTTGAGAATTAAAAGTGAGTTACGAATTCCCAACAATCAGTATTGAAGATAGTACCGAATAAACAACAATCGGTATCAGAGTAAGTTGAGAATCAAGAGCGAGTTACAGATTCTCTAAATCTAGTATCATGACGAATATCAGATTTTCAATAATCAGTAACAGAGTGCGTTGTGAATTCTCAACATCTAGTATTAAAGCGAATATCAGATTCCTAACATTTAGAAGACTGCCCCACATTGATGTCCTAAATCATAGGTTTAATTTTTTCTTCTATATTCAGTCTTGGGCAATAGAAGAAACAAGCATAGATATATTGCTCTACTTATCTATTTATATCCATATTTTGACAAATGTGGAACTCTGAGTATCAATCTAAATCTAAACACTAATAAAAGGAGAAATATCTAACTCCAAGATTAACAAATGTAGAAACTGGATTGGAACATTATAAAAAGCGTGATTAGGTCCATTCAGATATATAATTGGGCTTTGATTCTTATGCTTGAATACGACTAGCTTATAGGTATTTGTAACAATGTATACGTCATGATTCGGGGGCTTGCCATTCATCATCTTAAGCATAAAAAATATATAAAAAAGCAAATATATATACGAGCAATGCTACATGTACACCCCGAAGGGGTGTACATCATACATCTCTACCATTTTAATGGTGGCGATATTTTTTACGGATCACATCAAGTGACCCATCATCACACCCCCACCCTTAGATAGGTGAGGGTGTGAAATGTACACCCCTTACGGGTGTACACATGGCATTTTCCTATATATATATATATATATGAGAAGTGCTAGGTGTACACCCCAAATGGGGTGTACATCCTACACCCATCCTATCTTGGAGTGGGTATTCATCCACTCGTCACATCATGTGACGAGTTGAATTCACCCACCCCTAGGATGGGGTGGGTCTAAGATGTACACCCCATTTGGGATGTATATCTAGCATTTTCCTATATATATATATATATATATATATATATATATATATATATATATATATATATATATATATATAAAATGGTGGTCGCTGTTCAAAGAACAATAGGACAAGGACCTAAAAAATGTTTGTTACTTTTTTAATAGCCCAAAATTCTTGTTGTCTGCGAATAAATTTCTCTTTCAAGATGTATATATATATATATATATTATTTTATATATAAAAACTGAGTGAAAGGAGTCGAATTAACATGGTGATGCCACGTGGTCATGTGTGTCCATTCCATATTTTTGTTGGGTTTGTTGAAGATCTTTTGGATTTGTTGAAATTCTTTTGGGCTTTAGTTATCCAAATCATATATCTATAACAGGAAAAAAACAAATCTCTCCTTAAAAATAAGAATGGAATGAGAATTTAGAAGATCAACGGATTTGAATTGTGAGAACGCATTAAACGAGTATTTAAAATTATGACATAACAAAACTGATTTGAATTATGAGAACCCATTAAACGAGTAATTAAAACCATGACATAACAAAACCGGGAGATTTAGAATTGTTTTAATACCGTATTAGCTACAAAAAATTGAGTTATTGTTAAATGGCCTAAAAATAGTTTTAACAATAATATAATTTCTCAAAATTATATTTTTTAAAAAAAAAATTGTGAACTATTAATTATAATGTCTTTCGAAAGAGTATTCGCATTAAGACTAAATGACTTTTGAAGCTATATATTTTATTTTTAAAAAAAAATATATATATTATTTAAATTAAATAAATTTAAAAATAATTTAGAATTTAGATAAATTTTATATATTTTTATAAAAAAAAAAATATTGAAAAAACAAAGAAAAAAAAAACTGAGAGAAAAAAATCTATACTTATTTTGCTCCTGACAATTTTTGCTGCAGAATGATCGAACTAACTCCCTTTTTTATTTTCAAATGGTATTGCTCCAAAGACCAAATCAAACCTTGTTATGAGGAATATATATACAATAATAAAAGAGAAATATGCTTAGAATTTTGTGTGTATGGGGTATTGGTATTGGGGGGAGTCCCAATAATTGAGTCCTTCGGGTCATTCTCGAGCCCTGTGTCAGTACCCGAGTTGACTCTTCTTTCCCTCCTTTCAGTCTCTTCCTGTCTCCCTCCCTCCCCCACCCTCTCTCTCTCTCTCTCACTTTCTCTCTCTAGCTCATGCATTATTATATTGTCTCTGATTTGATTTTTTTTTAGGCTATAATGTTTTAAAATCTCGATCGCTCTAATCAGTTGGACTGATCAAACAATGACCCAATACTATAATAAATCTCAATATAAAAATATTTTTAAAATAAAAACATGAAAAAAATATTTTAAAATACATAAGCCCTACTCAAAAAATAATATAAAATACTATATTTTGTATATATATTTTATATAGTATAAAAATAATAATTATATATTTATAATATTATATTGATATTATCCAATTCAATTCAATGGTGGTACTGCTAGCCGAACAAATGATCCTTAATATGTTTATGTAATATGTTTATCTCGTAAATAATTTTGAATTTTAAAATATTGATTGGCATGATAAGATGAAATTAGAATCTATTTTATGTGTTATAATGGTTATAAAAAATAAAAAAAATAAAAAAAGTAGTTTTTTTTTTTTTTGCAGGAGAAATAGAAAGGAAAAGGTAGGTGTGTGTGTGTGTTGTGTGAGAGAGAGAGAGAGAGAGGGAGAGAAAGGATGAAGGATTTTTCATTGTGTGTGTGTGTGAGAGAGAGAGAGAGAGAGAGAGAGAGAGGATGAAGGATTTTTCATTGGGCGGGAACTTCGATGCTTAACGAACTGAGTCTGAGCGCACTTGCCCGCTTTAAATTTGGGGTCACGAGCGCAACATGTGAAGAGGAGATTAGTAGTAGTAGTAGTAGTAGTAGTAGTAGTAGTAGTGAACTAGTGATATATAGCCTGATAGGTGGGGAGGGGGGAGGGGGGAAGCGTGGAGAGGCGCGCTTCATTTGTTTGTTTGGTGCGCTCTCATTGGGACTTTGATTTCGTTGGGGGCAAAAATGTTGCGTGTAGTCCCTATATTATCCTCGGAAAATGCTACTTGTACACCCCTATTTGGGGTGTACATCATACACCTCATTCATTCAATGGGTGGGGTGTGGTGAGAGGTCACTTCACAATTTGTAAAGTGACCTTCCCACCCTTAGATGGATGGGTATAAGATGTACACCCCCTTTGGGGGTGTACATATAGCATCGCTCATTATCCTCATATTACTACTTTTACCCTGCACTTTTTATTCAATAAAGGAAAATGCCATTTATATACATTTCCAAAAGAAAAAAAATATTTTACATCTTTTTATTTTAAATTTTATAAAATTTTAAATATTTTTTACTAAAAATATAAAAAAAAAATAAGTAACATATTATTTGTACATTCTAAAAAAATATACATCTTATACTCTATTTATTTAATGAATAAATATATTTTTTACTAGTCACATTAAGTGGCTAGTTCTTATATATCTATCGATTGAATGGATAATATGTAAAATATACATATTTTTTATAATATATATATAATATTTTTTTAATATTATACATATGGTGCTAAAAGTTAGAATTCGCCTTGAGGATTACTAATCCAAATCTTACTTATTAGTCACAGCGCCCCTCTACAAATGCAAAGAATTTTACTTGGAATCCTGATCTTCATGTATTGGATCACTCATAGATATTAATTACTAGCCCATTGTAGAAAGCATAGAGTTACCGAGCATAACTCAAGCCCACACAGTATACAAGTGCAGTAAAAATATAATATTTCGTAAATAAAAATAGATGAGAACGATTATAAAAAATAAGTACAGTAATAGCAAAACAATAAAACAAATAAGAGAATACAATAATACAAAATTTACTTGGTTAATTCGTCAAATGGTGAATTAAACTACGTCCACCTCAATATGTTTTTCGATTAATACACGCACAAAAGTATAAGAAATAAGATTAAATCACAAAAAACTTTCTTTCAGAAACTCTCCTCTTTTTCTTTTAACTAGGGTGTCTACAATGAAACCCTCCTCTAAAAAACCTCCAACAATGAGGTTTTAAGCTAAAAAAAAAAAGAATTACAAAAGTTACAACCCTAGCTAAAATATCAATTCTAATATGAAACAATCTTTGCCTTCTATCGGAGCCTTCGATTCACTTCTAAATATCGATTTTCTCTTAATTTATTTTTGAAAAGTGTTCCTGAATCATTCTTAATCTCTAGACACGATATTATATCAAATTAGAGTCAAATCCAACATATCTAGCACGTTGCGAAGTTAAGTACCAATACTCAACTTAGAGAACCGGTATTGACGGTACCGACACTCAAAATGAGTATCGGTGCTCAGTGCAAAAAAATAGATTTTTATACTTCAAGTTCTAAAAAATTTCTGAAGAATTTCTAAGGTACTCTTTAGTACCGGTACTTAAATTTCGAGTTCTGATATCTAATATCTAGAAATCTCAAATATTTTTCAATTTTTTCAGCCTGACATCGATTTAGAACATGATTTTACATAATTCAATATATAATTTGTGACATTATTTATTATGATTGATTTTTTAATGTTAAGTATATTTATAGTCAACATAAATTATTTCCGGTCAATGAGATAAAATATATATATATAATTTAAAACAACTGAGTGATGTTGTAGGAATTTACCATAGCTAATGACAAAGAGAATGCCCTCTCACTGGCCCATTACTATATCTATTATCGACACTAAAATAAATAAAACTTTTAGTAAAAACACAAGGGCGCCGTTTGTTTCGGGACTAGAACCGGGAATAAGAGGTTTATCCTCCTTATTTTACTAAACGCATCAAGAATTATTCGGTACAGTAGTTCTAGTACAAGCAGAATAAGTTGGAACAACAGTTCTTATCTATTATTTTATAATTTTTTTTTTTATTAAACTATTTCTCCTCCCCTCCTTTCTCTCTTTCCAATACACTCTCATCATCACAAATTTCTCTTTGTTCTTTCTTTTTTTTCCTTCCCAATACACTCTTATCATCACAAATCCCTCTCTCTCCTCTCTTTCTTTTCCTTCCCAATACACTCTCATCATCACAACCTCTTTATTCTTCTTATTCCTCATTCTCATACCAAACACAAAATCTCTTATCCCTGGAACCGAACCAAACGCTTTTTCGCTCTTATTCCGTACTTTATACCTATCCTCAGAATAGCTAGTTCTGGTTATTCCGTTACCAAACGATACCAAGGAGATTCTCTGAACTACGAGCTAATTACAAATAGGTGCCTAACTTTTTAGATATTCGAAATTTGATATATGATATTTTTGAAATTCGTTTGGCCCGAAATTTTTACACCCGTTCAAAGCCTAATGCAAAATGGTCAAATGTATATAGCATGAAGAAATTCTGGGTCAGGCTAGGTCAACTTGAGTAGAGAACTAAATGACAAGCCCCAGCCCCGCCTGAATCTTCTCCGACCTTCTACATAATCTGCAGGCTCCATCCGTTGAACATATTTTCAACTAGCTAGATTGATCTTTTAAATAATATAATATCACGACTAATTTTAAATTTCTTCCTTCTATGAGATCGTGGACTTATTAATCTCGGTCTTCAATATATAGTTGACGGATTAAGTTTTCATATTACATAATTGATTAAATTTTTTTATTACTTTAAAAAATATATATATTTCCTGCATTACATAAATAGATTAAATTTTTTTGTACCTCGCATATTGATTCTATATCTTTCGTATCTATCATGCGCAAAAGTAAATATGTTAATTATAAAAATTTGAGCTGAGCAAAAATAATAAGATTAGATATATTTATTCAAACATTGCAGAAATTTCTCTCCCATATATCGTTTTCTTTTGTTGTCGTTGTTTTTTCCTTTTTTAAACTTATTCCCTTTTTTATTTTGTTGCCTCAATGAAATTAATTTGTTGGCTTCACACTCTCGTCCTCTCTTAACTAGATTTCTTCTTCTTCAATAATAATAAAAGTAGATATGTGCAAAAGGAATTATTGATCAGTACATGTACATGCATGGACCATGCAGCACATGGTAATTAATCACCATTCGAATCTTGTCCTCATCATGCATGCATGTCTCCTTCAACTATTCAGTATAGTGTAGGAGATATATATATATATATATATATATATATATATATATATATATATATATATATATATATATATATATATATAGATGGTGATTAAGCTCCAACATTAATGAAATATTACTTAAATTACTTAAATTATTTTATATATATTTTCAACATTGATATTCTCCCAAATTCTAAATATATTATTTAAAAGTTATTCTAATGAGGTACGTTGAGTCAAAATTTTGATATTAAATTGGGCGATTCAATTATTAGTGCTTTATATAGTTTTCAAATTATTAATTAACTAATATATATATATATATATATATATATATATATATATATATATATATATATATATATATATATTACAGTTGAGGGTGCATGTTTCCAATTAATATACATTATTATCTTATACTTTACTTATTAGGATTTCACGACTCACAAGCAACTCTTCCTCTCTTATTATTCTACTCGATCAATCAGTGACATCACTGCAACATATATTATTCGTGACAAGAGAGAATGTAATAGCGAGGAGAGTTGATAGGCTGGGCCAGCATTCACGTGGCATTTTCACCAACTTTTAAATCATAAATAAAAGTTTTTTTCAATGCGTATTAAATTAATGCATCCATATCTAAAGGCCATTATTCTATGTGGTCGCTAGGTTGATTTTCTCTCTTCTTCTTTTTTTTATTCCTTGTGAGTTTGGTTAGACCGGAAACCAGAAAAAAAAAAAAAATGAAGGTACGAAAGTTCTTATTTTTTATATATATATATATATATATATATATATATATATATATATATATATATATATATATATAAGTCTTGTGTGTGTTTGTATCGAATTCGTGTTTGATGTATATATATTATAGATATAGGTTCTACGCAGATCTATAATATATTTTATTAAAATATAATATATATATATATTAAAAAAATTCTATGTAAGATATTGATAAATATTCTATCTTTTTAATAAATGCATATAATTTTTTTTTAGATAATAAAAATAAATTATATATAATAGAGAATTCTTTTTCTTAAAATATATAAAATATTAATAAAAATTTTATTAATTTTTATTCATATTAGAAATATAACAATATTTTAGTAAAATTATTATTTTATATATATATAATAAATATATATATGATTATGTTAATAATGTTATATTCTATTAGCGTTGTTCATACTATATATATATATATATATATATATATATATATATATATATATATATATATATATATATATATATATATATATATATATATATATATATATATATGAGTGTTCTAATTTTTTAAAAATTGTCCAGTCGTTTGTGTTCGAGTTATATCGTATTTCATATTTCATATCCGTATTCGTGACGCCTAGTTAATGAATGCATTATAGTGTTGACTATATATTTCAAAATATTGTTCTAAATTTGATAGCTTAAATTTTAAATAAAATAAAAATTATTTTAAATTACTTTAACATGATATAAGAGGAACAAATGCTGATTTTGGATGAAAAGAATATAAAATTTACACTAATTTTTTAGTGTACAAGTAATATTGCTCTTATCGGAGAGAGAAAAAAAGAGAATACATTAAATGGAAGATGTTGTCTTATATATATATATATATATATATATATATATATATATATATATATATATATATATATATATATATATATATATATATATATATAGGGGTTAATAATTGAAACGAACTAAAACTATTATCAAATAACTAACTAGCTAGTCCAAACTTTTGTACACACTCTTTTTATATATACTCGCTCTTTTGTACATGGAATTTAGAAATACTTCAAAGGAAGGTTTTCTTTTCTTCTTTTCTTGTTTAAAATATATTAATACTGTTAACAGACAAATAAAGGAAGTGGTATATATACACTACTTTTTAAACATTATAGAATTAATAAACTCTCTCTCTTTCTTTGCATTACTAATTTTCCTATTTTAATCTAGACTTGTCAAGAGAGGAATAAGTAAGATCATTATTGTGTTGGCCATCTCACCTTTTTCCCTTTTTTTAAAAAAAAAAAAAAAAAAAATTATATGTATAAATATATAATTCCTATATATAATTGGGTTTAAAAACTTGTTGGTGTGGACCTTATTCTACTCTTGAGCCTAATGATCAAAATGGTGCCTCCTCTTAACCAGCAATAGAATCATAACTCCTTGATTTTGATGATTTACTTATATTGTAATGTTTCAATAACAGTATATGTATCAATCTTATGCTTTGGTGCAATCCCAGTTCTAAATTATTAATTATTATCATTATTATTATCTATATATTCTACGTACCTACTCTATACCAGTAATTGAGTCCTCTCATACTAAATAAATGCCCTTAAGATAATGTGTTTGTTATTCTCTACTTTAAAATATATAGAAGGTTCTAGAAACCAAACGATTAGTAGATAAACATGTTCGGAGTTAAGATTTTTTGCGTTGGAAAGTAGAATTTAAATTTTAAGTTGTTGACTAGAAGTTGTTGAAAATGTTTTTTTTAAAAAAAAACTATTAATACTTCTTTTAATAACTTTATCAAACAGGTACAGAATTAATTAAGCATGCTGATCATCTAAGCTCTATTTACACATAAACCAATGTATTTGTCAAATTAAGGAGTAAGGAAAACAAAGGTTATTATTGTAGATGTGTGGACAAAAATATTTAGGTTAGGCTTGATATGCATCTCTTAAAATCCAAATGGTGAAGAACATGTGAGTCCCTTTCACAAGAATATGTACCAGTTGTTGGAATGAACTGGGACCATCTTAACCCCAGCCCCTCTCTCTCTCTTTTTATATGACCCTATGAATTCCCAACTGTGAACCCTATATACTCTCTCTCCTCCCCAGCATATGTTCTATGCTCTCTCTCTCTCTCTCTCTCTCTCTCTCTCTCTCTCTCTCTGCCCCTCTTAACTGGAACATGGCAGCATCCTAGGTAACCTACCATAACTAGAACAAGTTGGAATCCTAGATTAGGGTTGTGAAAGCATGCATTAGTTTACCATAAAGTAGTGTTTCTTTTTATCTTTACCCAACTTTTCTTTTGCTTTGTTGGATTCTGGTGACAAGCCTCATGTCTAACTAATCTCCAAAGGTCTCATAAATAACTCTGATTTGTTTTAATTTGATGAGTTTTCACTAGTTATAATTGTTACAACTATTCTTGAACTATTTTGCTACAATTAAACTAATTTTTTTAAGGTTGTCCTATAAACCTTGGTTCCAGGAGGTTGTTATGTATCTCTCTGTGTAGCTATTGTTGGATCGTTTGTTTATTATCAAATTAATCTTTTGGGTAACAGTAATCAATGCCCAGTGATACAACAAACTGATCCAACTTCCAAGTAAATAGCATGTTTGGATCTCAGGGGTTGTTGGATTGTAGGGAGTTGCAACTGCACTGTAATTGCAACTACATACATATACAAATTTAGTATTTAGATTAATATATTTGAATTCCACTGCTGTAGCGTAGTTGAAATTGCATAAAAAGATCTAAGTGTAGCAGTTGGAACTACACCCAAATCATCTGCCGTTCCAATTGCAATAGTTCTTGGAGAAAGTAATTTTAAACAAAACATAAGTTTGCCTTGCTAATAATTTTTTAAGTAACTTTTTTTTTTCTACATTCAAATCGTTTTTTTTACATATATGTAGTGACAAAAGTTTAAAGATGTAATTCTATACTGCATGTAATTATAAGTGAAATGCTTTTTACTATATTCAACCAAACAAGGTGTATATAGTTATAACTGTTGCACTTTCAAGTGCATCTATCTCTAATTACTGTATATATTGTATTTATAATTACATCCAACCAAATGGCCTCTTAGAGTTGGATCAGATAGCTAATTGGATCTTTTGATTGGGCCACAATTTATTTATCCAAAATAGAAATAGTATCATAGTTATCCTAGATTATCATGGTTGTATTTATGCCCTTAGTAATACCCATTAGCACACCTAATAGTAATCATGAGGCCTTCAACTGCGATGACAAGGGAAAATGCACAAGCAAAATTGCCAAACCACATTTATTACTGACAGCCATTTATGTAAAACAGACTCATTGACAATATTTTGAGATACATTAAATTGACAAAGCACCACTCTACATCTAATGTCTTCAAAGTACAAAAAGATAGGACCACACGATACTACAAAATCAGAATGTATTAATATCGAAAGCGAGTCCAGTCGTTAAGGGCATGTTTGATTGTACATAAAATTAATCAGAAAAAATAATTTTTTGTGGAAAAAAAAAAATTTCCTAGGAAAATATTTTTTTCAATTTGTGTAGTGTTTGATTTGTAGGTAAAAAAATAATAATTTTCTATCGGCATTTGTTTAATTCGGTGGAAAATAAAATGAAAGGTTGAATTTTTGTTTTTGGCTGAAAATCGGAAGAAAACAAAAGCACTCAGCTTTTTTTTTTTCAAATCTTTAAAAATAAATTTTTGAAAAAAAAAAAATTTACGGACGGCTAGCAATTTTTCAAGCTGAAAAGTAATTTGTTATACATTTTATGGCCAATCAAATTTAGGGTGTGTAAAGGAAAGCTGAGGACATACTACAGAGGTTCATAAGAAGAGTTAACATCAGTTTCTGCTCCATTCATCATTCATCACAGAAATGAGTAAGTGAAGAACAAGTGAGATAGCTGGACCTAAAAAAAAACAAAATGTTACAAAGACCAAAAGAAAAAGAAAGAGAAGAACAAAATAAGAGGATCAACAATAAAAGAATAATTAAGAAAAAAACAAAATCCAAAAATCGCAAGAACAGGGCCCATCAGTTGTACAATTTAAGTGGCTTCTTGTATCACGGCACAACTCTGTTCCAACTGCTGTGTTTCATAGTCGGATTTTATCACTGCCGGAGCCACTCTTGTTGTGCATCTACAGCCTTCATGTTTGTTGCCACTGAAGAGAAATCCTGTCATTGAGACATTTATTCCTACCCTCTTCACGAATCTCAAAGCCGCTCATGCCGTATCTGCTGATTTCATTTGTTTTCAAATTGCAGCTCTAAAATAGATCCAAATAAGGAAACATATTGTTACGACGAGCGCACAAACAACAATAGAAATGAAGATCACACAGTAAATAAATCACAAATATACGACAGAAAAATAAAGAACACAAAAATTTACGTGACAAAATTTTTTTGTAGAAAAAAAATTATGGACGAAAGATGAGAGTTTCACCACCTGATAAAGAGAGTACAATAATGTCAAGAGTACCGGATACTGCATCGCCTCTAGAGTAAAAGGAAGGGAACAAATCTTTCTTAAGGGATTTAACAATTCAGACATCCATTTTTTTTCTCAAATTATTCTTCAAAATTTATCGCACCGCAAAACTGTCGGCGAATCGGGAGCATAAAATCGAAACCTTTATCAATTTCGAGGCATATCTAACACATATAAAGCTAAAGTAAGATGCAATTAAAGGAACCTTCAAGGTCCTTTACAAGCAAGCAAATCTAGAGCAATAAACACCAGGAAGCGTAGAACTGATAACATGTGAATTGCCTTTTCACTTGGATTGGAAAGTCCAAAAACTTCGAGAGAAAAGGCAGTACTTCAAAAAAAAATTAGGCCTTTGATCTCTACTAATCCTTTGAACAGTCAGTCGATATCTGTTTACCTTTCGGTACAATGTGTATGCTAACTTGCATCAACTAAATATCAAATCCAAAAATCTAAACAGAGATAGCAGTCATTATCTGTTCCGGTTAAATATTATGAAAGCATGTCAACATATATATATATGAACCAAATAAATTCTTGCATTATGTAATATGTGTAATACAACTATATATAAAACCTGAATGTTACACTACCTTGAAGCTATTTCAATTATAGTGATGATTCTTTGATGTAATTAAGCTTACGTAGGAAAACATAGGCAACCCGGAAATGATACTTGAGTTGCTTTGTTAGTCCTTCAAACGCGAATCATCCGAAGTTCATCAAAGATCTGGTATAACCATAAGAGTAACTTCTTCTTTTTTCTTTTTGAGTAGAAAAGTAACTTCTTGGTTTATCTTAGAGGGTAGTAGAGAAATTCACAAACCTAGTTCTCAGAAATTGAACGTCAGTATTATCATATGGGGCCATCGGTAGTTTTCTAATGCCAAATGCAAGGTACGAGTGAGCTTCTAGCGTTATCAATGCTCAAGTATGCAAAATGAATAAATTTGATGTTCCAACCATCAGCAGCCAATTGTGTTCCTCTTGTGTAAATGATTTGTGGCACTTATTTAGGAAAAACAAATAAAAAGAAAATAACCAACATAAACGAATCAGCTAATCAAGATGAGAATGATGATTCAGAACCAATGCTAAATCTCAGCAGTATCAGTAAGCGGTTGCATTGTCGTTTTCATGCTTCACTATGTAAATCAACAGAAAGATCTGATGGTTAAGACAACATCACTGCAGGCAATATTAATAGTTAATCGTGATTTGTTTCAGTAGAAGAAAGAAATAGCTGACACAGAATTAATCAAATTTTGCTGCTGTTGACAAAGTGGCTTTCTCTGAATGCCCCGGATACTACTAAAAAATTCCATAGATACTACCGGAAGGGAATGGAATTTTCGGCAAATGGAGTCGGGATCCATTTAAGGACTAGCAAGTTAACAATTGTCAGCATAGCACAATATGCCAGACAATAATATAGGAAGCACAAAAAGGATGTATTTGCAGTCTGAAAAACCACCATAGAGAATTAATCAGCAAATTCTAGTCACCAGTGTGTCACGCTAAAAGAGAGCAATAGCTTAATAGCTGTGCTGGAGAGCAGCAACAAATGTTGCCACAATAAGATATTACACCCTCAATCTTGATAAGATGACATTATCGATCTGCTAAATATTCACGCAATTGGTTCAGCATATTATATAGACACATCGAACAGCACGTACAGCCATCTGAAGCTATAAAAATGTGCTGTGCAGATTTAGCCATTTACCTTCGATCCAGTTCGGAGGAGCTCCTGTAGCATTAGCAATGAGGAACGAAATTGCAAGGTCTTCACAATTCCTACAAGAAGAAAATTCTGAAGCAAATGACAGCAAGACCAAAGAAATGTGCTTAGGATTCCAAACAGAATGTCACAGACTCACAAACCTTTCCTGGCTAACATAGTACTGAATTGATGATGGAATGTTATAAGTATATTGCTCCAAATACTTTTTGTGGAAAAATGCTGCTTTTGGTAGAACTATGCTATAGGTACGCATCCACCAAACTGACCACCACCCTCCATATTTATATCGCGGCAAAATAATTCAACTCTTAGAAACAGTATTCTAGTACCAAAACAACAATATATAGAGATTAGAAGACTACTGTGTTGTTGAATGATGTACGCCTACTGACAGGGCATTTGCATCACTTTGCATCATTCGGATATAGAAGTGTTCGAATTGTACGAGTCTTTAAGTAACAGATATAGCAAAGAAATATACAACTAAAGCAGTCGTGGCAACTGATGCATAACTTATTTTGTAGTAAGGGCATCTTTGTCCTGCTGACAAATTTTCATATAGCCTCAAAATGTTTACCACTATAGCAGAAGCAGAAGCTTCTCCTAGGCTTCTACCTTTGAAATCCGATAGCACATTTTGGCTTTCCGCAGCAAAAAAAACTACAGATTCTTTATTTGCTACATGCTTGGTTTCACCAAGCAAGAATAGGTCGCAAAATTAACAGTTATCTTTCAGTAGTTACCCTATCACCATAGCATGCATGATAACCAGAAAGGAAAAAAAATTATTTGGTTCCAATAGAATATAAATAAATGTACATTTGTCACCTGATCTGGCCAATGCATGCAGGGAACAAACCCCACCAGAGTTCCGGTGCACACACTTTGCCATACTGCGAATGCAAAATCCAAGGTAGCACAAGGGACAATTACATCATCATCAACTGAAAAGATTGTGTCGCTATTAAGGTCCTCGATTGGCTTGAATCTATTATTCAAATTATCTTCCTCATTCAACTCAAATCTGAATTTAGTCTTACATTGAGACCGTGAGAATACAATGTCTCCAAGACATTCAATAAGACTAGCTGGCGTTGGGTTCTTTGCATTGCAAACTACATGTGTTGCATTAGCCTGAGTACAAGACGCATATTGAGCAACGGCTCTCTTGAGAAGAGAATGGTACTTCCGAGAGTTAATCAACACCACATAGCCATTCCTAGAAGCATAGGCAAAAGTTTAAAACAGTATAATGATAAGGTGTAGATAGAAAAGGAAAGCTACAATGTGATAATAGGACGTAAGATCTACTTTACAGCCACTTTGGACTATTCGGATATACATCATCCCCATAATGATGTATCAAAAATCAACTCATATTGCATAACAAAATCTATTAGGAGAAGAACAACCACATGTTTAAGTGGTCCTTAAGAATCTATCAATCAACTAACAGTTGATTACTGTCAAGTTGACCAATATATCTGCATCAAAGATGGCAAAGAGGATTAAATAAGTTATGTCAGCAGAATGAGCCTATGCAGTACTCAGATTTAAAATATCATGTCAACATAAGTTTCAACATCTTCAAAGCTTGCAAAATAGAGATGAGCAAATTATACAGGTCACACCAGCAAAGCAAAAATAAATCATCTAAATGCTAATTAGTGTAACTGAGTTATGTTATTTTTTGAGAATAAAGTAGCATACTACCGCTTCATTCATTAGGCAGGAGAACTAGGCTACAATCTGAGGCAACTGGGCCTCGAGCAACAAAAAAAAAAAAAAACCTACACGCAAAATTGCTCCCACGAGCTTCTCAAAGATTGAATCTTGGACGACAGGCCTCTCGGTGTTCTTTTTAAGTTATCGAAGATCCTTCTATTTCGCTCAAGCCAAATAACCCACCAGGTAGAGGCAATAGTTGCCAATTCCTTTCTTCCTGTTGCTCCACCTTTTAGTCTGCTAACTTTCCATAGCCTGTTGGACAGAGCGCAACTGAGTAGAAAAGTCATATTAGGTAGCAGTCCTTGCAACATCGTTTTTGTGTTTTGGCACCCCCTGAATAGGTGGTCCACAGTCGCAGACTTGTCCTGACATAACACACAACATTCCACTCCGTTTCATCCCCTCTTTAACAAGTTATTCGATGTAAGAACTTTTCTTTTTAAAACTAACCATACAAAAATCTTTATTTTCAGGAGTGACCTAATCTTCCATAACTGTACAAAGCTCTTGTCCGTTATTCCGCCATCTTGTATGAACTTATAGAGCAATTTGACAGAAAACTCTTCGGATCAAGCCCATCTCCATCTGACTTCGTCCTTCCTATTGGACAAAAAGATCGTAGACAACGATTCTTTTAGCCTCAAAATCAGGTCTCTGTCCAGCTGGGAGTTGGGTGCAGAATCCGCCAAAATCAAACTCCATTTCCACCGATTCCTTCCCCAACAATCCTTCACTAAACAGTTCTGGCTCCCAACACTGTTGAAGATACGAGGGTATAGCGTACGAAGGGGAGCTTGATCGCACAAGATATCATTGTAGTCATCCAGGTTCCCATGGAACCTTTCCGGTGAATCCACTGTGTATAACACCTATTGATGGTGTGTCTGGCCCATAGTGCATCAAAGGGATGCCACAGATGAACCCAGAGGGGTATCTTTAGCTGGATTGGCCTTCGGCTGCTTTTGCCGAATTTTAGAAAAGGTTTTGGGCCAAACAGAGGTTGGATTTGAATTCAGCGCGGAAAAATGCTTGAAAACGGCTATTTGCTTGTTTGATTCTGAGTCCGGAGGCCCAAAAACGGACTCCCGGAAGTTTTCGGTGGTTTTTGGTGCATGGGAGGGGCCGTGGACCGCCGGCATGCCACGTGGCGGCCTGTCATTGGCCGGTTTGCAGCGCTTGGTCCACAAAGCGGCGCGGCTGGGTGCATAGGCCCGGCGCAGGACACGTGGCGTGTGCTGGTTGGCCGGCGCAGAGTGCGCGGTCCACGAAGAATGAGCGGCGGTGCATGGACCTGAGCGGGGGGACACGTGTCAACCCTCGGTTGGTGGGCGCAGAGTGCGCGGTCCACGGAGTCGCCGCGCGGGTGCATGGACCCGGCGCAGGGACACGTGGCGGCATGCCATTGGCGGGCTCACGAGGCGCGGCGCACGGGGGTGCGAGCGAGCGCCTCGGGGCGCGTGCGTGGCAGGCGGTCGGACGGCTCCTGCCCGCACGTGCGACCCGTGACGCGGGTGGACACGTGGCGCCCCGCTATTCGCGGGCGCCACCTACCCGTTTGACCGGGCAGGTGCCACGTGGCGGCACCGCACGCGCCCCGCACAGCTGTTTGCTGTGCGGGACACGCGTCCGACTCCTAGAGGGCCACGTGGCCGCTCCCGACGCGCCCCGCACAGCTGTTTGCTGTGCGGGACACGTGTCAGCCCAGGGGAGTTTCGGGCGCTGCCCTGCGGAGCGGTGTGCCGCCGGATTCGGGCGCCCGAAACCTGTCCGAGCGCCCGAATCCGGGGACATCCCGGGTATTTTCTGAAATGTTTTTGTGGCCTATATAAAGGCCCGAGCCACCTTCTTCTTCCATTTTTCCGCGTTTCCGAGCCTTTTCTCACCTCGGAGTCTTCAGCAAAGTTGCTCCCCCACTTGTGCTGCACCATCTGGAGGATTTCTGGGATTTTACGTTGCACGCCTTTCGAGGTTTCCATTTCTTCGGCGCATCGCAACGTTCCTTCGCCGGTGATCCCTTCCGTCGCGTTTCGGTGCGCGAGCTCCCCTGGCCTACTCCGACCACCTTTACGGGCGATTCTTGCGCCGTTGGATCCACGACAAGTAGGGCTACAATCTTGGTATTTTCAGTTCCCCCTCGTTTCGAGTTATTCTTGGAGTTTTCCGAGCCTTCTTATGACCCTTTTTCCGTGGGAGAGTTTTGGACAGCGGCACGATTTTTCGGCGTTATCTCCGCGCTCAGGCATCAGATTGAGGCGTGCCTATACTCTTTTTGCATCTACGCGTCGCAAGGATTATCGTCGTATTTTTCTGGGATTTTTCTGAGACTTGCCCGAAGGTATACTTTTTTCCCTTTTCTATGCAAAGTGTTACAGTTGTTGTGTTGTGGAGTTTCGCGCTCACCGCGTTGCGGAATTTGTAACTCGGCCTTCGGGGCTCGGATTGAGACGTGCAGGTACTCGTTTCGAAGGGCTCGACACGACGATCGCAGCGGTATTTTTGTCGGATTTTTCGGAGTCCATTCTGCAGGTGAAAACCGAGCCACATTGTGACTATTTTTGGGGACAACAGTTGATTGCGGAATTGTATGTTTAATTGGGCACCGGTTGGTATTTTTGCAGTTGTTGCGGCGGGCGACTTATTCTTGGGCGCGAGTGCTTCCTGGATTTGAAGTTAGCGATTGAGGTGGGTGTTGTTGTGAACCTCCTACTTTTGATTACCCACTAGGCATATTAGAGTAACCCCCCCTTTTTGTGATAATATCTTAATTGCGCCCTTGGGATAACATTTGCATGCTTACTTGAGTTCAAAGGGCATTCTTCTAGTGATGAGTCTGCATGTGAGATTGTTTATTTAGAGATGGAATATCTTGTTATATAAACCACTAGAAAGTTGTCAATTGTATTTACTATTACCTTGGGACATTTGCATGCGTGTATGGACATCTAGATAGGCCACCTTTTTCTGCTACACTTTCTTATTGGAATCTGACTTAGGAGAAACCATGTTTAGCTGTTCTCCTTTTTATTCAAATGCATGTTGCTCGAGTTAGAGCAGGGGTTTGGGATAGTGTAGTTGAGGCCATTGAGTCTGGGACAGGTTAGGCTCGATTATGGATTGTGGGGCATTGTGGTAACCGCGGACATTAGGCGGTTAGCCAGATGTTGATTACTTTATCAGATTTTGGACTTGTGGGGTGTTGCGGCGATCGCGGACATTGGGCGGTTGACCGGATGTTTACTTATGCATCAGATTTCTCTAGTGGATGGAGTTTCCCACTTATTGAGTATTATTGCACCAGATTGGGGATCGGGGTTTCATTAGTGGACAGAGTTTTCCACTTTGATCATAGTCTTGATCCAGTCCTGCTATATTGAGATATGTGTGACAGAGTTACTTTACTCGTGTGGGTCGCTCCCCTCGAGTGCCACTCCGGAAATAGGCCTATGACCGAGCCATGTGTGCCGGTCTGATACTTATTTTGGGATGCGAGCCATGTGTGCCGATCCCGCGGTTTTGAGCCATATGTGCAGATTCCGCTACTGAGTTCGACAGCAGAGCAGGCAGTACCAGTTTTACTAGTGGCTAGATTGGGTTTATTTGGACAGATACTGTTTTCTGATGCATTCATACAGTCATTTCTTTCGATACTGCATTTAGAGGCATAGTAGTGGTAGTTTTCTTTTATCAGTAGCCTTTATAGCTTACTACTGTTCTTCCCCTTTTTGCCTCTAGTAGTCCTAGTGGGCACGTTAGAGTTTGAGGCTTTTCCCACTAGGGGAGGCTACTGTTTTATATAGTAGTTCTCACCCTCATTGTCTCTCCTTTCTTTTTCCCCTTTGTTTTGTAGAGTCTTCTGCGGAAGTTGCAGGGCCGTCTTCGGCAGATCGAGGTAAGAGGATAGCGGATTAGATAGTTCATCTACCCCGACTGTGAGCTTAGTTGTGTACCAGTTGTACCCTTTATTTCTCAGACAGTTGTAGTTTATTTTGGGTCTGGCGCTAGCCAGCTATTTGTACATATTTGGTGAGCTGGGAGTGGCACTTGTATATTTTCAGAGTTTTTATTGTACTTTTACTTTCCAGCTGTGGTCTGAGATATATTAGTTTTAGTTTAGCTCTGTTTTATGCTCCTTTATTATATCTTTTATATCTGAGCAGGTTACCAGCGCTTCGTGTACACGGGAAATTCTGTGTGCACGGCGGATCTGTGGACGGGCCCGGATTCTGGTTTACACCCGGGGCGTGACAATCATACCATAATCTAACTTTTCGTCCATCTCCGACCGCATATGTCGTTCCGCACTTAAAGATATCCTTGGTTGAAAGAACGCTCTTCCACCACTGAGAGTAAGGTCTGAAGGATGGCCCTTCTCTTAGTGGCTTCCTCCGACGATAGTATAATTCATCAATGGGGGGGCCCACAGGTGGTTTTTGTCAGTGAGATACCTCCACCACCATTTAGCTAGTAGGGCTACATTCATACTCTCTATATCCAAGATCCCTAAACCC
The DNA here is from genome assembly GCA_029204045.2 of Tillandsia leiboldiana. Classification (NCBI taxonomy): domain Eukaryota; kingdom Viridiplantae; phylum Streptophyta; class Magnoliopsida; order Poales; family Bromeliaceae; genus Tillandsia; species Tillandsia leiboldiana. The sequence goes on along the minus strand of CM055080.1, from coordinate 4,455,939 downwards.
CTCTCCCTTTTGCTCCTACAGACAGCCTTCTATCGGACAAGACAGAGTCCACCTACAACGGTTAGTCCTCTTTTCCAACAGAAAGTCCTTCGAAGCACTTCAATGCGTCGTATCACCTATTAAGGTACTCTAAAAAGTGAGAGGTAGTAAAGTGGCAGGTTCGACAGCACGGAGTTCACAAGGACTAACCTTCCACCTTGTGAGAGGAGTTTAGCTTGCCAGCCTTCAATCCTTTTCTCAATTTTGCTGATGACCGACCACCGGTCCTCATTACGCGGACGTCTGTTTGATAGGAGAAGTCTAAGGTATCGAATAGGGAAAGTCCCTAATTTACATCCTAGAATCCCTGCGAGCCTTGTCCCTATTTGGGAGTCCCCTCCCAGATAGAATAATTCAGTCTTCGCCCTATTAATCTTCAGTCTCGATGCCCACTCAAGGAGTTGCCAAATAAAAAGAAGGTTTCTCACCTGGTTACTCTTAGCATTACAGAAAAAGAAAGTGTCATCCGCGAACTGGATACTAGCTACCTTCGCCTCCTTACTGGGACCCATCCCCCTCAACAATATATTCCTTACCGTTTTTTCCAGTAATCTCGCCAATCCTTCTGCTAGCAGAAGGAAGAGATAGGGGAAGAGTAGGTCACCCCGCCGTAGGCCCCTTTTGGTTTTAATCCATCTGGTTGGTATTCGGTTCACAAGTACAGCTATTTTAGCATTAGCGATACACTGTTCGATCCAACCACACAACTTATCGTTCGCTCCCAGCCAAATCATGACCCTTCTCAGAAATCCCCAATTTACTTTGTCTTACGTCTTCTCAAAATCTGCTTTAATTCCAACACAGTCCTCCCTTGTTTTTGAACACCAGCTAACTATCTCATTTGCAATTACAGAGGAATCCAGGATGGACCGCCCTTTGAGGAACGCGGCCTGAGTGGGGGAGATGATATCTTTCATGGCACCTTCGAGTCTGTTAGCTAGTACTTTGGAAATAATCTTTTGGACACCATTAAGAAGGCTAATAGGTCTGAACTCATTAGCCGATTTAGCCCCTTCCACCTTAGGTATAAAGCATATAGAAGAATAATCCAGTGGTCTAGTGTTCAGTGTATCGTCGAAAAGGTCTTGAAAAATGTTTAGCAGATCTTCTTTTACTACTTCCTAAAATTTTTGATAGAATCTTAGATTGAATCTGTCTGGGCCTGGAGCTTTATCACTATCAAGTTAGAAGGTTGACTTCTTAATCTCATCCAGAGAGAACGGAACAATAAGGCTATCCGGTCGGAGAATAGGTCTGTCTCTAAAACGACAGCTCCATTCGCCAAATGACGAGTTGTTAAGGTGATTCGGGGCGAACAGATCTTTGAAATTATTGTAGAAATACATCATTTTATCCTCTTTCCTTAAGATATTCCTTCCATTCTGCGATATCTCATAAATGGCATTGTCACGCCCCGGTGTCGAAACTGCGACCCGGGCTTGCCAACAGATCCGCCGCCCATACGGGAAGCCCTGTATAGACGAAGCGACTAACCTGCAAAAGATTAACTACACTATACAGATATCAGAGCTGAAAAGTAAACTACTAAAATAAAATATATGCAACTCCTCAAATAGTACATGCCAGGTCCTCACAATACATAAGTCTCTCCAAACTAAAACTCTCAAAAGTAAAATATACATGATACAATCCAAAATCACTAACAGTACTAGTACATCACCAAAAGTTACATCTACTCTCACTGGAAGAATACTGGTAGGGATCTAGCTCGCGACTCCCTTACCTCGATCAGCAGGATCAGCAACTGGAGCGGCAGGAACTAGAGTAGAGGTCCCTGGGGAAAAGTCACCACGGCGGGTGTGAGAACTACATCCCACAGTAGTTCTCAGTGGGTACCGCCAACAAAGCCCGACGGTCTGCCCACTAAGTCTACTAGAGGCATAAAGTAACAAATACAGTACTGAAATGAAAAGAGCTGGAAAAATAACTCTACAGCTACTATGCCTCTATCTAAATGCTCAAGAAGTGGAACAGATGGAAACATGATGCATCTACTATCTCTCAAATATAATCACCCAATCTACACTGACTGTCACATAGGATCCAGTCAAACCTGCGCCTACCTACTGCCATTACATCCAAGGAGGACCGGACTTACGTAGGGCGTCCGTGACTGCCAAAACTGGCCCAGCCAGAGGGACCACGTCGACAAGTTGCGATAGCAAGTAACATGCCCAGCTCCGGAGTGGCACTCGAGGGGCGCGACCCCACCGAGGAAAGTATCCACGCATCTCTGTCGAGCTCAATGCGGCTCATGCAGGCTATAGTCCAAATCCACGATCAACAAGATCGACAATAACCAACAATACCAACTCTCACTCACATGATGGAAAACCACACAGCCGGGACCTACCGTCGACTCAGACGGCTCCCAAAATAAAACACTGATCTAACACTGCTACCAGACTCCACTCGACCCCCAAGCGCGAGTGTAACATGCATCCCACAACAACTCGACCACTCGGCCCACTACTCGGGCGAGGAAACTCTATGTCCAGGTAGAATAATAAACAAAAGTGTCGGAATGTCTAAAGCATAAATAACCTAGCCCAAGTTGGAGTTTTCTACTAGTCTGGTTAAACATGTAACATATGACGGGGTGCTAGATCAAGTTCCAATGATAACATTAATTTAACAGATTTAGAAAGCAGTAAATCAACATGATCATCATAGCAACACAAGGAGTATCAATTCTCTCTTTCTAGCATGCTTCCTAATACATCTCACAATCATGTATGTTCACTACAATATAGAATTAATGATCAGTCCACCGGTTTTGAAGACGAAACAACCCACCTGGAAGTGCAAATCGATCCAAAGTCCAAAAAGGCTGAAACTGCACGGGGACAATCCTCGGATTCCCACGATTCCAACGGACCCAAAAACACCCAAAAACACCTCCTGGGTACAAAGATATGGTTCAAACATTACAATCAACACAAATTTCCAAGTGTACAAGCTGCTGAAAATTCAGTCCCAAAGAAGCTTAATTATCACCTGCGAGATAAACTCCAAAAATTCTAATAAAAATACGACGGCGATCCTCGCGAAGCGTAGATGTCAATCAAGCCCTTACACGTCGAAATCCGATACTCGAGTACAGAGATAAAAATCCAACAAAGCGCTGCTGTCCAGAAAAACCACCAGCAAAACAGGGGCTTAAAGATGTACCAGAAACCCCTAAAAAAACTCAAATCTGGGAGGAGTGAAAAATACGAAAATCATAGATTTACCTCTCGTGAATCCGACGCCGCGAAAATCGTCCAAAAATTCCGTCGAAGTAGCTCTGTGGACCTCGTGGACCGAAACACGACGGATATGGGCCACCAACGAAAGAACGTCACAGTGCGCTAACTCGCCGAAGACGTTGATGCCGCGGCCTCCAAAAATTCCGAAACTCCTTCGCAAGATGCAAAACAAGATGAAGATCAAACAAGATGAAGATGCAAAAGAGCTCGGGAAAAAGCCCAAACAGCAGGAGGAGAGGCCTATTTATAGGCCCACACCAAAAAGAAATCAAAATCCACCCTTAGTGGGCTTTCGGGCCCAATTTCCGGGCGCCCGGAAATTTCGGGCTGCTCCAGCGCCCAAAATCGGCCCACGGCGGCCTGCTACGCGCAGCGCCCGAATCGCCCAGGCGCTGACACGCGTCCCGAAAAGGGAACAGCGCGTGCAAGTCGCCTCAAGCGCCGACGCGTGGCACGCCCGGGTCAACGGAGCGGGTGGCCTCGGCGAATCACCGGGCGACACGTGGCACCCGTACCACCTGCCCGCCGTGCCCGCACGTCGCTGCACCTGCCCCGCTACCCACTCCCCGCGTTGCGTGCGCCGCGCGCACGTGGACCGGCCAACCCGGGGCCGCCACATGGCCCGCCCTGGTTCACTGCACCCGCCACGCACGCGCCCGTGGATCGCGCCGCGTGAGCCCGCCAACCAGGAGCCGCCACGTGTCCCCCGCGTCTGGTCCACTGCACCCGCGCCAATTCCATGGACCGCGCCGCATGCGCCGGCCAATCCGAGGCTGCCACATGGCACAAGGCCGGTCCACGGCTTCCCACGTGCACCAAAATGCGCAGAAAACTTTCGGGAGTCCGTTTTTGGGCATCCGGACTCCGAAAAAGACAAGTAAATAGCTGATTTCCGACGTTTTTCTACGCTGAATCCAAATATGACCTCGGATTAGCCTGTAGCCCTTCTAAAATCCGACAAAAATAGCCGGAAGGCACGCTCAATCCAGAGGCCTCACAAAGTCCATCCAACGCGTCCATTTAACGCGTTGCGGTTCCTAAACACCAATAATAGGTGTTCCACATCATGGGTCATGGGGAAAGCTACACGGGGATCGGGGCTACTACAGGCATTCCCATGTTTTCTTTTATTAGCTACAGAATGAAAGAATTTTGTAAAACCGTCTCCTTCCTTTAGCCAGTGCAGTCTAGCGCGGGTTTTCCATAGTGTTTCTACCTCCCGTAGTACACCCTTTAGTTGTATCTTAAGTTGTGTAAGCTTCTCAAAATCCTAGGGAGAAAGATTGAGTTGTTCCACCAAGACGTCCAACTATTGGATCTCCTCAACTAAAAAAATTTTCAATTTCGATATGCTTTAAAAACTTGAAGAGCACTATTCTTTAATGCGCTTGCGACAATGTCTAAGTTTGGCCACGAAGGTCAGTACACTAGAACTTTTCCATTGCACCACCTTCCACCAGATCGACATTCTGTCGCAAAAATCATCTCTTGTTAGCCAAACTTCTTCAAACTAGAACAAGCGAAAAGTCATTTTTTCGCTAGTGGAGAGCAAAATCAGTGAGTGATCCAACGTCACTCTCGCAAGGCCACCACTTTCGATAAAGGGAAGGCCTAGTCCTACTCAGCGGAGATTAGATAGCGATCAAGCTTAGCTAGGGTAGGGCTCGTCTGTATGTTGGACCACGTAAAGTTATGATTACGCAAAGGCAAGTCAATTATCTCCAACTCACTTACCAAATCAGTGAACATGGCCATAAGTCGCCCGCTCCAGCTTCTGCCTCTTCTCTCCAGCTGGTTCTTTGTCATGTTAAAATCACCACATATCACCCACAGTCCACCGCAAATTCTTTTTAACTCCGCAAGCTCGACACAAAAATCCTCCTTACCATCCCACGAGGGGGGCCAGTAAACATTCATAATGTAGAAAGACGTGTCGCTAGAGAGGTATTTCAACCGGAGAGTAAGAGAAAATTTATGAACAAGAACCTCGCTACAAGCAAAAACTTTCGAATTCCACCAAGAGATAAGACCCCCCAACGCTCTCTCCGAGATAAAATGACACTTATCGAAGAAAGTTCCAGCAAAGGATCGGAGAAAGGAGCGAAAAACAGAATCCACCTTGGATTCTTGAAGACATAGAATAGACTCCGTAAGCTTAGAAACCACCGACTTCACAAGACATCTTTTGCCCAGATCATTCAGGCTCCTAACATTCCAACTACAAACATTAAACATTAAAAAACAGAAGACTACCTCCTACACCAAACCCCGTGTCCTAGGATCACCTAAGCAGCGGTGCTCTGGAATTCCAAAAAGTCCTGCACTTAGACATCGTTGCGAAGGACCCCGCACTTCGCACTTTTTTCCCTGATTTTGATGTGAGTCGAGACCCGAATGCCTTTGCTTGGTGCTCTATTGATCGGCCCCTTGGTGGTAGTGCACAGATTCGATGGGATCTCTACGTTTTTTCCCTCCCGCAGCTGCATCTTACGAGCTATTGCCCTTTCAGTCGAATCGTGCAGTGGGCGAGTAGCCAAACGAGCGCTCTTTTTATTTGTGTGTGTGTGGGGGGGGGGGGGGTAGCGAGATCGGGCTACTCTCAAATGGTATGATACTCGAGGCATCTTCCTCAAAAGGTTCGGCGGCGATTGCCAAAACTTTCTGAAGCAATGCGTTACCAAAGTCACCAGATCCTTCTGAACTCCATCCAGTTGAGAAAAGAATAGGACACTGGGTAAAATTACCTCCCTCAGGAGGGAAGGGATTAGAATAGTGATCCCCCCGAGTCGTCGCTTCAGTAATACCCTGGCTGCTATCCGGCGCCTTGGCACAAAGAGCCGCTACGAGCCCGACTCGTCAAACGCCAAAGGCTTCCTCGAAGCTAAGTAATGATCCAAAATAAAAACTCTGAGAGGAGGCCCTCCACTGCCGAATAAGGTCCAAGGGCCCAACAGGGGGCAGCTTGGTAGAATCCTCAAAGCACTAACTTGTTGGGCTGACTTAGTACTAAACAAGGTCCACAATCCTTTCACTTGGGTCACCAATCCCAAAGTAGGTCCACTAAAAGCTAAGCGTCATGGACGCTGACACGGAATACGGGACACGATACGACTAGGACACAGCGACTCGGCAACGTCCAAAAAATTAGGACACAAACACGGCATAAATACAGATAATAAAATATAATATTATTAATATAATAATATATATTTATTATATATAAAATATAAATTTTGATAAAATTTTGTTATATTTCTCATACGAATGAAAATTTATAAAAATTTTCATTGATAGTTTATATATTTTAAGAAAAAAAATTCTCCCCCACACATAATTTATTTATTTTGTCCAAAAAAAAATTGTATGTAATCATAAAAAATCTAAAATATTTATCATCTCACATTATATATATGCATAAAACAAATAAAATAAATATATATATACTTTTTTAATTGTATTCGCTATATATCGGTATTGAACGCCTGTCCAAGAAGTGTCCACATCGGACACTTGAGTGTCCGACACGGACACGCGAGACTTATAGAAATGTCCGTGATACATAGACTAAAAGCCTCCTCACTCCATCCACCCACGTTATCCACCCTAGAACCCCGCGCCAACACCTACGGGACTGCCTCGTGTCTCTGCTCCCTCGAACACCTCGCCACGAGGCAGCACTCCCGCATGCCTCCCTCTCTGACCGATGCGAGGACCTTCGGATCCCCCACTGCGCTCGTACCCGTAGGCCAAGGTGCGCTTCCTCGCGCTCTCACCTCGTCTCTTTCCTCTTGTGAGTCGTACAAGCCTTTCATCTTTAGATCTTTCCTCGTACGCCCTACCGAGGGAGCCGAATTTGAATGATTACCGTTTTGGTCCTGCAACCTACTCCCAACGTTAACAGCGGCTCGTAGGGTGATTGCCTCCTCCACTCTGCGACTGATGCACCCGAATCCGCTGGGTAATGCAGTCGTGCCCGTTAGGTAATCGATTTTTGCCCGCAGAGAAAAAAGTAACTTCTTACTGGCGTTTACCTCGGTCCTCGTCGGGGCCTCGCCGGAGAACCGCGACCGTCGCCGATTAATCGGAATCCAGGTAGTGCATTCCGCCATCTATCCCTCATCTCTGAAGAATTCCAAGAGTCCTCCGATCCAGTAACGCTACCTTCAATGGAGTTAATCCTATAATTGCCCCCCCCTGCAGGTGAACCCTTATTGTCAATTGCTGACCTAGGGGATCCGTCTGGTCAACCCCCTCGTTCGGATCACCCCCAGCGAAAAGGATACCACGGTCATCGCCCCCGGTTCACTCCAATCGAACAGTGATGGAAATAATAATATCCCCCATGGTAAGCGACAGAGATTCACGAATATCTGCGAGATGGTCCACGGCGACCTGACATCAAAAGCCGATGAGGTCGAGCAAATTGATATTGTTCTCATCTCCCCGGAGGTATCTTCCGAAGCCGTTGACGATAGAAGCGATTTTGAATTCTGTCCAACATTCAAAAGGCAGATTAACTAGCTGGATCCAGGCTTTATACGTGAATAGGAAGCGTCTGGCATTCTGATAAGGATTCCATTCATAGCAACGGAGCTGGCAGTGCTGAAATCTGATAACCTCCATTCTTACAAGATTTTCAGGCGGACCCATTGTGGGAGAAAGATCACGAAGTCCCTTTCACGACTCCGAGTCATGTGGAAGTCTTTAGACAATCCTCCATATTCCTTTTCATGTAGCAAACAATCCATATTATAGATCAATGATCGCTGCCGTACAAAATGAGGGTCCAGGAGTTGAACCCCCAACACCATATGAGATCGCCGGCAAATACCTTGATGCGGAGGTCAATGATATCCATGCATGGGTAAAAAACTTCAAACAACAGTGGGAGATGTATGGTGTTACCTTGATGTGTGATAGTTGGACATCACATACACATTTGAGCATCATAAATTTTTTATTTTATTGCAATGGCAAGGTGTTCTTCCACAAGTCAGTTGATGCGACCGGTCGATTTGAAGATGCTGATTATATATATGCATTATTGGAGCAAGTTCTAGGTGAGATTGGTGAGATATATGTGGTACAGGTAATGTCAGACAATGGTTCAAACTACAAAAAAGCTGGCAAACTACTGATGCAAAGGCATCCACATATATTTTGGACTCCTTGTGCGGCGCATTGTATCAACCTAATGATGTCTGACTTTGGTGCGATAAATCGGGTAAAAAAGATTATAAATACTGCACAAAGTGTACCTAAGTATTTGTATAATCATAATTGGGTCCATGCTTTAATGTCCAAATTCATTGGACGAGAGATCTTACGTCCTGATATCACACGATTTGCCACAAATTTTACCGCACTAAACAGTATCCTTCAAAATAAAAATGGCTTAAAGTCTTTGTTTGCATCAGATGAATGGCAAACATCTCGTTATGCCTCCAAGACTGATGGAAAGTCTATTGAGCACATAATTCAGTCCACCAAATTTTGGAATTATGTGAAAGAGATTGTTGATATTGTGGAGCCGCTATACGTGGTCCTTCGATTGGTGGATCAGGAAAAAATACCTCAAATGGGACACGTCTATCATAAACTGAGAATGGCTAAAGAGACAATCAAGAAAATCAATCCATTGCGATGTCAATCTTATCTAAAAATTATCGACAAACGTTGGGAAGTTCAGATGGGTCGGGATCTGGACCTAGCAGGCAAGTATAAATTATAACAAAGCTATTTGTTAGTGATTATTCAATTGTATTCTTGCGATGACGATGACACCACTAATAGTAGTGGGGATGGTGGTGGGGATAGTGGTGAATGAATTCCACCAACACAACAGGAGGGTGGAGGTGAGGGCAGAGGTAGTCTTATATTTACTGAAGAGCAAAATTTCACTCATGCCACTCAAGATGTTGATCATGGATCGAGACCACGTCAAACATCTGGAGTGGTATATGATCGCAGAAGAGGTAATAGGCCCTCACAACAAGATTATAGGGAGATGAGAGAGGGTTTGGAAGCGGTGTCAACTGGGCACCCACGAAGGGATGATAATTTGTGCACACTGTTTGATAGTACTTCGATTTCATCGTATCCCTCATATCAACATGGCTTTTATGGAGAGAGATATGATTATGATCCATCCAACCTTCATATAGTGAAAGTTCGTATGCCGAATCGTATAATGATAATACTGCATATCCACATTATCCTTATGATGTTGCAGTCCATATGCCAGTACAAGTGACTGTTGTCGATCATATCAGCGATTCAATTGCATTTGGACATTACGTATGCCAATACAATGACATATATCACGAATATATGACTTTTCCACAATACCAAGAATATTTATACCAGCATTGTCAAATAAATCTGATATCTGCAGATCACACTATGCCATATGATCAACCGCGACAATCTATGTGGAATTAAGCAGTCTTCTCTCTATAAATATGTAAATTTAAATACTTATTATACTTATGAATTTATTTATTATATTATTATTTCTATTCTCTATGAAATATAATTGTACTTTATATATAAAAAAATTTATCAGTATATTAATTGGTGAGTATAGTAAGCTATATATAGCCAATATTCATAATTTTTTGACTAAACAATTCAAAACAATATTATAAGAGCTTATTGGGAACAAAAAAAACAAAAAAAAAGTGCCAGAGCGTGCCACTGAGAGGTCATGCGTATCCATCGGCACGCAAGCGTTCCCATACCGTACCGTGCCAGGCGGCGAGCGGCATGCCCCCGTGCCACGGCACTTAAATCCTTCCATGCTATCCGCTTCGTTTATTTTGAAAATAAACTTAGCTGGAAATGTGAAGCAACTAGGCTTCGAACTCGGAACCTTTCGGCATCCATGATTTGGTAGAATAGCATATTTTATCTATGAGGAGATTTACCTTTTTACAAAAAAATGATTTGAAGATCAAGCATACTATTTTATTTTAGATATTTGACCACACTCCTAACTTCTAATTATAATAAAAAATCCTCACACTGAGTAGGATATCACTTGATAACTTAACTTGTTCTGATGTCCAACTAGGACCAAAATTAGTTTTAGTTATTAAAATTGGTAAAAATATACAAAACTTACCAAGACTCCGAACTATTTTGAGTTTGCTACCCAACCTATCAAAATTTTGATTTTTGATTTGACTGGTTTAGCTAGTATACTTCATACAATTCTCGTAACTATAAATTCATTAAAGTAACTGACTTAATTTTAAAAGTGAAAGTATCGTCTGACTTAAATCAAATAAATTAAACAATTGTATAATAAAATCAAAATTTTAAAGATTTAGGTAACCGATTCAAAATAGTTCATTGTTTAAATAAGTTTTGTACGTATCTATAAACTACAATGAATCTCCCTGGGATTCAAACTCTTTCCGCATTTCAAGAAAAAAGATGGGGCCTGCCTCTCTAAATCTATAGAATAATTATTTTTTGGTAGGGCCCATTTTCTCTCCCTTTTTGATTAAATTAGGATGGGCTCGCTCTTTTTTTAGAGACTTCTCGGATTCTTTCTTCTCTCCATCTCATTCGCCTGTCCGCCTCCTCTTTCTCAATTTTTTTTTTCTTCGTCCACCAGTTGGCCTCCCCTCCCCTTTCTCGCATCCGCCAATTTGCCTTGCATTCCTCTTCTCCTCTCCCTTCTTCTCCCTCCCTATCCTCTCCCTCGCCTGCCACCTCTCATCCTTCCCCAACCTCACGCCGACGAGCGCCCTCCTCACCTCCCTTCGCCACCACCCCCTCCGCCCCTCCCTACTCACCTTCCTAGACCACCTCCGCCGCCGCAGCAGCAACAACCTCGGTCGTCGTGTCTGGGCTGTGGGACCTCTCAAGCCCCCCGGGCCCCTAGGCGCCAGCGGCAGCGCCAGCTCGGTCCCCGCCATTGAGCTCGCCGCCTTGCTCGGTGCTTGCCCCTGCACTCCGTGGTCTACGTGTGCTTCGAGATGCAGAGCCCATTAGATCTCCACGTAAGCTTTTCCTTCTCTCTTTTTGGAATTTTTTTTTGAGATCAAGGTAGCATGCTACCGCTTCATTCAAAGGTAAATGAATTCAGCTACAGAGCGACGCAACGTGGCCTCAAAAAAAAAAAAAACGTCCTTTAGCGGCCGGCTTGAGCCCACAAGTCCCTATAGGACCGAATAGCCGACAGCAGTGCTGGAGCCGAGGTTTTGCGACCTTCGAAAGTCCTCTTGTTTCGCTCTAGCCAAAACACCCACCAGGCAATGGCAATTACCTGTAGCTCCCTGCCCCCAAGAGCCCCACCTCTCAGACAGCTAACGTTCCAGAGTTGCCTAGACGAATGAACAATTAGGAGGGCCAATCTGTCCAGCAAGAGACCCCGTAGAATACTTCTGGTAAACTGATAACCCAAAAAAAGGTGGTCGGCAGTCTCAGGCTCATCCAGACAAAAGACACAGGTGTCGTCCCCATGCCACCCCCTTTTCTTCAAGACGTCGTTGGTGAGAATCCTTCTTTTTAGTACCAACCAAATAAAGATCTTAACCTTTAGAGGGGCACTAATCGACCACAGTTCCTTAAAGCTATTGTCAGAAACACCTCCGTCTTGCAGAAAGTCATAGAGCGATTTGACCGAGAACGACTGTGAGCGAGCCATCTCCATCTCACTTCGTCTTTTCGATAGAGAGTGAGGGTCACCGAGATTACCACTTTTAACTCCGCCACCATCTCTCTCTCTAATGGGTTATTCGGAGAGAAGCCACCCAAAATCTTACCCCACCTCCACCTATTCCTTCCCCAGCACTCATTCACCCTACAACTCTTACTCCGTACTCTATCATGGATATTGGCGAACAGGGATCGAAGGCACACCTGTCCAGCCCAGATGTCAGCCCAGAAGCAGACAGTTAGCCCATCACCAAGAACAAACTCCATCCCGCATTTAAAGATGTCCCTAGTTGACAGCACGTTCCGCCACCACTGCGAGTACGGCCGAAAAGAGGCACCCTCTCTTAGCGGTTTCCTCCTGCTGTAGTAGATCCCTTCAATAAGAGGGCTCCACAGGTGTCCCTTGTCAGAAAGGAATCTCCACCACCACTTAGCTAGGAGGGCAGCATTCATGTTCTCCAGGTCCAAAACGCCCAATCCTCCCTCCTTTGTACTCCTACAAACCGTCTTCCAACGAACAAGGCAGTGCCCACCGGCGATGGAAGATGTACCCTTCCAGAAGAACGCCCTGCGCAGCGCCTCGAAGCGCCGAATAACCCATTTAGGTGCTTTGAACAACAAGAGATGATAGAGCGGCAAATTCGAGAGCACCGAGTTCACCAAGACAAGCCTACCCCCCAGGGATAGAAGCTTAGCTTGCCACCCTTCGATCCGTTTTTCAAATTTGCCAATTACCCTCCACCAGTCATCCCTACAGAGATTTTTGTCAGTTAGTGGGAGCCCGAGATACTGCATCGGGAGGGTGCTGAGCTTACAGCCCAGGATCCTAGCTAAGCGACTGCCCCTAGATTCATGCCTACCCAGGTAGATCAACTCAGTCTTACTCTAGTTAATCTTCAGGCCGGAGGCCCACTCAAATAAAGTCAAGATAAAACGAAGGTTGGTGACCTGGCTACTCCTGGCTTCACAGAAAAAAAAAGTGTCATCCGCGAATTGAATGATAGCCGTCTTGGACGCCGTAGTGGGCCCCACCCAGTTCAGTAGCCTATTGTGTACGGCCCTCTCCACCATTCTATTCAGCCCTTCCGCAACCAGAATGAATAAGTACGAGGACAGTGTGTCCCCCTGTCGTAGCCCCCTTTTTGTCTTGATCCAGTTGGTTGGGACCCCGTTAACAAGAACCGCTACTTTGGCGTTAGCGATGCATTGTTCTATCCATCCGCACCATTTGTCATTCGCCCCGAGCCATTTTAGGATCTTTATTAGGAAGTCTCATCTCACCCTATCAAAGGCTTTTTCGAAGTCAGCTTTGACCCCAACCCCTTCCTTCCCTGTTTTGGAGCACCAGCTAACAATCTCAAAGGCAGTAGCGAAGGAGTCTAAAATGGATCTGCCTTTAAGAAAGGTCGCCTGGGCGGGGGAGATGACTTCTTTCATAACAGCTTCCAGTCTGTTGGCCAAAACTTTGGAAATGATCTTCTGTACCCCGTTGATGAGACTGATAGGTCTGAAACTGTCCGCCGAATTGGCCCCTTCTTTCTTGGGGATGAGACAGATATAAGAGTAGTCCATTGGGCCAGAGTTCAACGATCCATTATAGAGATCCAGAAAGATGTTCAGCAGGTCGAATTTAACCACCTCCCATAACTTCTGATAAAAATCTAGATTAAACCCATCCGGACCCGGTGCTTTATCACTACCCAATTGGAAGGTAGCTTTCCTGATCTCGTCAAAAGAGAAAGGAACTGTGAGATTGTCTGGGTTAGGGATAGGTTTAGCTCTAAAAAGAGCACCCCAGTCACCAACAGAGACACTGTGGGGATCAATCGACACAAACCGTTCCTTGAATTTATTGAAAAAGTACCCTCTCTTATCCTCCTCTCTAAGCAGAGTCCGTCCCTGGTCAACCACCTCGGTAATGGTATTTTCCCTTTTCCTCCCATTGGCAATAGCATGAAAGAATTTTGTATTGCCATCGCCCTCCTTTAACCATCTCAGCTTGGCACGCGTTTTCTCATCCAACACCACCCCTTTAAGAAGGTCCCTAAGGTGCACCCTCTTCGCGAGTTGCTGAGGCGAGAGAAAGTGTTGTTCCTCCAAACTATCGAGATGCTGGATCTCTCCGGCGAGGTCTTTTTTGGTTTGGGAAATGCTATAGAAGCTTGTGGAACACCACTCTTTAATACGATTCCTACAGTGCCTCAACTTAGCGACGAACGTGAGGACACCATTGGCCTTTACGGGTACTTCATTCCACCAAACCGGCACCGAATTACAAAAGTCTTTGCGCGAAAGCCAGACCTTTTCAAATCTGAACAGACGGGGGTGGATTTTCTGGCTAGTGGGCAGCAAGATCGGCGAGTGATCAGAGATGATTCTCGGCACCGCAACCACCTTCAATAATGGAAAGCTCTGGTCCCACTTAGTGGAGATTAGGAAGCGGTCGAGTTTGGCCAAGGATGGGTTACTCTGCATGTTGGACCAGGTGAACTTTTGGTTACTCAACCGTAGGTCAATCAGTTCCAGTCCGTTTATAAGATCAGAGAAAATGGCCAATAGGCGACCACTCCAGCTTCTACCTCTTCTTTCCTGGATATTCTTGGTCAGGTTGAAGTCACCACACATAACCCACAACCCCCCGCAATCCCCTTTGAGGGCGGCAAGCTCCCGACAAAACTCCTCCTTACCATCCCACGTGGGAGGGCCGTAGACATTTCTTAACGAAGAACACTGCGCCGCTTGGGATATGCTTCAACTGTACAGATAGAGACGAATTCCGTACCAGAACCCCACTATAGACGAAAACCTTCGAACTCCAGCAGGTAATGATTCCCCCTGATGCTCTATTTGATTTTACGTAGTGACATTTGTCAAAGAGAAGACCAGCAAAGGATCTCAGAAAAGAGCGGGAAACCGTCTCCACTTTGGTCTCTTGGAAACATAAAACAGACACTTTAAGCTTAGACACAACAGATTTGACGAGACATCTTTTATTCGGGTCATTCAGACCCCGGACATTCCAACTAAACACCTGAAACATAATGACCAGAGGTACTCCACCACACTACACATCCCAGGAACAGGAACCTCCTAGGTAGAGACACGAGCGAACTGCCAGAGGTCCACGGCCTCTGCGTCATTAAGGAGAATCCCACACCGTGCACACTTTTAAAACATATTTAATTTTGTTCTAATTAAATTTGGAATTGATGCAGAAAACAAACCTAATCCAATGGTAGATCTCAGAGATTTGAATCCTGAGACCAATGACCAACCGAAGGCTCAAAAATTTGCTCTACGGTCCTCTTAGTGAATCAAAAATAATTTTTTTTCCATTTAATTTTGTTTCTAATTACTAATTTTTATAATTTGGATTTTATTTAATGTAGAGAAGTAGGCGACAATGAATTGAAGAGCTATGAATCCGGATTCTTCTCCAGGTGAGATTTTACTTTTCTAATTAAAAATATATATATTTTTTCTTTTCTCAAAAAAAAACTATGTTTTCTCTACTAATTTTATTTTATTTTAATTACTAATTTTTAAAAATTTGGTTTGATGTAGAAAAGAAGAAATCGGAGCCGGTTAGAATTCGTCGAGCAACAAAACCAACCCCAACGAAATCACCTACAGATATTTTCTTTCTCGTTTATTCTTGCATTAAATTATGGTTTTTTTTTAAAATCCCTTTGGATTTATCTCGTCTAATTTTGATTTGTTTTATTTTTATATTGCTTGAATTTTACAATGATAAAGTGCATGAGAGCATACTGTATTTTCTTCTTTTTTTTTAATAGTCTTCTTCTTTTAATGCAAATAACTCTACTTACATGATGCTAGACTTTATCTTATGTTGCTTCTTTTGGTTATACTATAGTTTTTTCAATTTGATTTTTATATCTTCATCTTCTTTTGTTATTAATTTTGCTAACTTTTCTTTTTCTTAGGCAGTTCTTCTTCTGTTGCTATTTCTCAAATTTCTTTTATTGCAGATTCATGAAAAATATGTAAGTTTCATATATTTCCTATAGTCATTAAAGATTAATTTTAGAAATTTCAGATAGTTCATATTGCTTGCGCCATATGCAATTTGTCTTTTGCTACAATTTAAATTTTTTTTTTTTTTGATTAAACAGGGATATACCCTATTTGACGAGGTACAGGACCAGGACCAAAACAAAAAAGGAAGAAAAGAACCCAGTGCAACAAGAAGTGGAAGAAATAGGCCCTCCCGTGGTGTGCGTGTGAAAGAACTCCCAGTGGGCCGGCGATTTATGACTCAAAGAAAACTACCAGCAGATTAACCCATAAACTAAGACAAAGAGTAGCTCATTCGAGGGAGCCTGGTGATGGATTCTTGCACTTGCAGTCAAGGAGAATATGGACCGGCCCCTGACCCTATACCCCTGTCGCTTGGCAGCAGTCGGTACACGTAGAATCGAAGCTCAAAGCCATACCAGTCGGTACACGTAGAATTTAAATTTCGAAAAGAAAAAATTAGGATATGACGTGCTGAAAATGATGTAATATATATGTTGCCGATGGAAGTGATTCTCTTGCATTACAACAGCAGCTTCTTTGCACTGAAAATTCTGTTAGCTCTGCTGCCAAATTTGTTGTTTGTACTGTTGCAGCTTGAAATTCAGTTTTCAGAAATAATATAGCAAGTTTGAAGGCCTAACGGCAACTCTTGCACTGATTAATGTTTGAATAATAACTATGTATTGTCATAGAATACAAAATTGTTTTGCTTTCTGCAAAACTTGGTATTTTGAAAGACGGAAATTATATTATTACCTCCTAACATAATATATTATATGCAGAAGAATTAATAAATATAATAAAAATTAACTATAATAATATTTATTCACAGTATCGCGTGGG
The DNA here is from genome assembly GCA_029204045.2 of Tillandsia leiboldiana. NCBI lineage: Eukaryota > Viridiplantae > Streptophyta > Magnoliopsida > Poales > Bromeliaceae > Tillandsia > Tillandsia leiboldiana. The sequence continues at coordinate 4,439,080 of CM055080.1, read as the reverse complement.
TCACTGCGCTAGCTTACCATCAAAATTTAACCTCAAAAATAAGAGAGAAAATATATAGCAAAGTGACCATCCCTATCGCAAATGATAAAGAGCTTGGTGGTTGGCATATGAGATCTCAAGTTGGAAGCCGAGTGGTTCACAATTTTCAGCTTAGTATAATTTAAAATAAACTGAACGAAGCAGATACTATGTTATCTTCAGAGAGAGAGAGAGAGAGAGAGAGAGAGAGAGAGAGAGAGAGAGAGAGAGAGAGAGAGAGAGAGAGAGAGAGAGAAAAAAGTGTAGCCAAACCTAGAAGGGGACGGAGGAGGAGGAGGAGGGGATTTGAAGTCCCACCGCATCCACAGCCCGACGCGGCCGGAGATGATGAGGAGGAGGAAAAGAGCAGCGGCGGCGGCGACGACGATCCGGGTCTTCGCGCGCCTCCCGCCCCCCTGAATGGGAACGACTTCAAATCGCACCACCGAGTCCTCTACTTCTTTTTTTGGCTCGATGAGTTGGAATTTGACGCTAACTTTTGTAATTAACTTTCTCAATTAAAAGAGCACTCAAATTACTCTCCAGCGTATTAAGTCACTGTTTATTTGGTTATTCTGGAAATATTTTGAAGGAAAAAAAAAAAAAAAAAAAATCAAGGGCCGGTTTGCAAAATCATCTTAACAGAGCTTTAAACAATTTTATTCTGTATTTTAAAAAGTACTGTTTTTTTTATTAGTTAGCTCGTTTAGATGACCAAACAACGAAAAAAAATACAACGTAAAATTATTGTTTCGAAATATTTTTTGAAAAAAAAAATAAAAAATAGATTAGACTGGCTAAAAAAAATTTTCTATTTCGCATAGGATTTAACCCTCGTCCTTTTTCACATTTCGCATTTCTTTAAAAATATAAAATTTAAAATTTAAAATTTAAAATTTACTTTTGATTTTTGATTTTTGATTTTTGCTTTTTGATTTTTGAATTTTTAATTTTTAATTTTTAATTTTTAATTTTTAATTTTTAATATTTAATATTTAATTTTAAATTTATATTTTAAATTTTAAATTTTATTTTTAAAATTTTAAATTTTATTTTTTATTTTTAAAATTTTATTTTTTATTTTTTATTTTAAATTTTTTATTTTTTATTTTATATTTTATATTTTATATTTTATATTTTAATTTTATATTTGAATTTTTAAATTTTAAATTTGAATTTCTAAATTTGAAAATTAAAATTTAAAATTTAAAATTTCACATTCAAATTTTAAAATTTTAAAATTCAAATTCAATTTTGAAAATTTTAAATTTAAAATTTAAATCCTAATTTTAAAATTTTAAAATTTAAAAATAAAAATTAAAAATTAAAAATTTATATTTTTAAATTTTAATTTTTGTATTGAAAATTTAAATTTAAAATAGAGTATTTTTTTTAAATTCACAATCCAAACAGCTAAAAACAGAATAATATTTTTATAGAGTATTGAATTTTTCAATATATTCAATATGTTGTAAAATAAAATTCTGTTTTATTTTTCAATAATTGTCAAACAGGCCCGCGACTGTTTGCTTGGTTATTCTGGAAATATTTTTTTTTTCTGTTTACTTGGCTAAAATAAAAAAAAAAAAAAAAATCTTTTTTATAAAACTTGTGATATACAAATTTAATTAAATATTGTTGTTCACCTCTATCATTCATGCCAGATTTTTATTTTAAAATATATACGATCAAATACAAAATATTCTACCGAATATATATATATATATATATATATATATATATATATATATATATATATATATATATATATATATATATATATATATATATATATATATATATATCGATTGTTTCTAGTGCAAGTGGCAAAAGATTTGATGGTTAATATTTCGATATTTTAAGTTTGAAAACTAATTACTTTGAATTTTCAACTAAATTTATTTCTAAAAAAATAAGCAAAATGAATAGCATGCTATCTTTCATTCAAAAAAATAAATTTATTTTTTCACATTCTTTTCTAATTTTTAAAAATTTATATTTTATTCTCTTAAAATTTTTAAAAATATTTTCAAATATTATTAAGTTAATAAAGAGGGTGAAATTACTCAATTATTCTTACTTATTTTATAAAAAAATAATAATAATAATTTTTAATATATTTATGTCATCAGTACAATAATTTATTGATTTAGAAGCATAAAATTAACAACATTTAGTTAAATAACGCTATTTCAAATATGGTGCAACATTATTATATAACTAGTGAAGTACCCGCGCTGCGCCGCGGATATAATTTTTTCAACAAATATTATTTTTTATTTCATATTTTTGAGTAATTATTACCTAACCTCCATATAGTTCTCAACAAATATTATTTTTTATTTCATATTTTTAGGTAATTATTACCTAACCTCCATACAGTTCACCAACACAGGTATAGAACAAAAGCAAGGTGAACACAAAGGAATATAAACAAGCTAAGCAGAAATAATCATCATAGCAAGGAACTAAACTTACAAATAAATAGTCAAAGCATAATAGTAATCATTCATACAAAATAATTTCTCATACAAAATAATCTTTCCACAAAATAATTCTTCACAATCGAATCCACTTTACATTTGGGGACTACTGTAATAATATCTTTTCAACTAAAGTGATAATCTTACCAATGTCCAGTATTAAAAATTAGAGCAATGCTACATGTACACCCCGAAGGGGTGTACATCATACACCACCATTTTAATAGTGGCGATATTTTTTACGGGTCACATCAAGTGACCCATCATCACACCCCCACCCTTAGATGGGTGGGGTGTATGATGTACACCCCGAAAGGGGTGTACACATAGCATTTTCCTAAAAATTATGACATATAGAACATGGTGATGCTAACCCAATCATCAGCTGTAACATGGACATTCAGTTTATAAATCTTTCTTATTCCATCTTTAGCTCGAAGAGTTGAATGCTCCACAGGCTGCCACCTTTATATAATTAGTTATGAAGTGAGCACCCGAAATTAAACATATCATAGATAGAAAAAGCAAGTTTAATCCAAGTTAGAAAGCTATACAACTTCAATTACAAAATAGGACAAATTCTTATGATTATAGAGACCTACTTTTCAATCCAAAATTGTATCAAGAGTAAAATGGTTGCAATAGTTGCCTTAGGCCATCCAAGTTTCCTTACCATAAAACTCTTATGATATCACCCAACGTCCGAAGAAAAGTAGAGAGATTTATGTTCCTGCCGCCTCAAATAAGCAAACCTCATAATAAGGATTGTTCAAATGATCAATACTGAATCATCATCACCTCTTATACCGTAATATCGGTCGCCAAATTAACATTTTTTTGTTGATGGCCATCCAAGATTACAAATTTTTTTATATGCACACCATCGTTATCCAACCAGTAAGCCAGCAGCAAGTGTGGCATCAATATGCAAGCAATAGTTCACCACCCAAGGGCAGCTAAAATTGCTGCCCATTTTTAGGCATCATCAAAGCCCGAAAATTAGCAGCCCGAAATTAATTTGGGAATAAGCACGAAGATTCGAGAAGAACCGAATTTAATCAAGGATGAGAGAGCTGCTAAGCATAAATCAGCAAGCAGCACAGTAAGGAAATCGTAGGAGTTGCAACAATAGTAGAACTGCGAAGCCTAAATCAGCAGGAGACTAAATTAAATAGCAAAGAAGCATACCGAATTTAATCACGAATGAGAGGGCTGCTAAGCATAAATCAGGAAACAGCACAGTAAGGAAATCATAGAAGTTGCAACAATAGTAGAACTGCGAAGTCTAAATCAGCAATAGCCTAAATTAAATAGCAAAGACGAATAACGACTCCTTAAAATAGCAAGGTATAAATTTTGCCTTCTTTCTTTGGAGCGAGAGGAATACCCACTTCAACTTAAGTATGCCAAGCGAAGATAGTCGCAGTTTCAACCAACATTAAATAGCAAAGAAGCATAACGATTACTTAAAATAGCAAGCTCTAAATTTTGTCTTCTTTGTTTGGAGTGAGAGGGATACTCACTCCAACTTTACTTACTTTTTTTACTTCCAAATTTACCATTTCCTTGAACCCATAAACTATAATAGGCCTAATTATGCCAAGTGAAGATAGTGGCAGTTTAAACCAACATTTAGAGCAGGAAAGGAAGAGAGTAAATTAAATAGGAAAGAAGCATGAAGATTCCTTAAAATAGCAAGCAGCACGGTAGCAAAACGATAGGAATTTCAACAACAATAGAGTACAGCCAACATTTAGGAACACAACGTACAGTACACGCGAATGCTGTAGTATAGAAAAAACAACTGCAGGTAAAATGAGAAACCTAATAGTATCTAAAATTATAGAATTGGAGAAGGAAGGAAAATGCAAAATTAATTTTAAGTAAAATAAGGAACTTAAGTAAAATCAGGGTCATGGAAAGACAGCTTGTTCTAACACTATTGTGGAATTCATCATAGGGAACACCTAAATTTACCAAGAATGAACTTCAGCAAATTAGAGTTCCATAAGAAACTAAACCAAATCATGCGCAAACTAAACCAAATTAGAGTTTCATAAGAACCTTCAGCATAAAAATTGCATTTTTTTTTTCCACATATTCTACAAATTTTGAAATCAAAACTCAAAACAACACAATCCACAGATCCGAAAAACAAAAAATAAGAATAAAAACCTTCAAAATTAAACTAACCTAGATGGAACTTGTCTCCGCATTGGAGACTGGCGGTGGATCGGCCCCCCTGAATCTCCACCGCCTTGAAGCAGATTGAGCATTACATCCCAACCCGCACAGATTTTTTTTAGATAAACGGAGCACAAATTCCGGTCACAGTCTGCTCACAACTTTTTGCAGAAAAATCCCGCATAGGTTTTTTTTAGATGTATGGAATACAAATTTTGTTCACAATTCTGCTCACAGATTTTACCCACAAATCCCGCACAATTTTTTTTAGATGAATGGAGCACCAATAAAGTGGCTACATGATGCATATATCCACCTCTTCCAACACAAAGAGTCAGAGCAATTACAGAAACGTAGTAGATCAAATTTTGAAAAATTATGATGTTCATGCAAATAACAATCAAGGTAAAATTGCACCACCGATCCCTACACTTTGAGTTTTCTTTCATTTTAGTCCTCCAACTTTTGATTTTGATATTCGAAGGTTTCATTTCAGATCCTGAATTGATGAATATAATCTCCTTTACACAGGCATACGAACAAACAGTTGGTGAGCATAAGTAAATGATGCTGCAATTGATGAATCTAATCTCCTTCACATAGGCGTTTGAACAAACAGGTGGCGAGCATAAGTAAATAATGCTACAACAATTGATGAATCTAATCTCCTATACACAGGCATATGAACAAACAGTTGGCGAGTATTAGCAAAACATGATAATTGATGAATCTTATCTCCTTTATAGTTGTTAGTGAATAATTTTTGAGAGAGAAAGAGAGAGAGAGAGAGAGAGAGAGAGAGAGAGAGAGAGAGAGAGAGTAAAAAGGAGTGGCTGCTCAAAAGGAAATAAATGTAACTCAATAGATGGTAGTATTGAAATATGAGATTTAGAAAGTTCGCGGACCGATGTTGCATTTTACCCTAACAATATATAAAGGCTTGAGTATTAACATATGGATTCAAAGCATAGATACATACTTGGGATCTTTGTTCAAGATGATGGTGCTTATAAGGAATAGAACTGCTCTGCCAGCTCTCATCAATTGGCTCATAGTTGCCACGTTCTTCGTCACGCTCGCGACCGCCTCGCTGCATATGTACCCGCAATCATCTCCAATCAGATTTATGTCAAGGGCGAATATTCAATAGCTTATTAGATTTGAATCTGCATATTAAACAGATCTAACTCTAGTGTTGGATATTTATGCCTATGCATTTCTTCATAGCATGTAAACTTAGTCAAATTGAATAATCAAATTTTGCACCCAGTAAGTTCCGCAGTAGATTAACTATAAGAGATTTACAATCTTAGTTTAAGGCATTAAATGTACCAACATAGGAAGAAGCATCAAAATGTGATAGATGTAATACGGCCGCACATCCTTTGCAATCTGTGCGGGCCTATTACATCCATCTGTAAAAAGTATTAAAAATGTGAGTCCAAAGCAAAGTACAGAAAAGAGTAAAAATGTTAGCATCACATAAATTTTTTTGAGTAAATCAAAAGAAACAATAGAAAAGTAAAGTTTTTTTTTTTTTTTCATCCATTACCATTTTGCAAGTAGTAATTGGTCGCCTAAGGCCGATGTCTAGCAATACATTGCATGATCCAAACAAATTTTTTAAAGATAGATATAGCAAATTCAAAGTCTAATCTTATAAACACAATATATTTTTTAATAGATTTGTTGCATTGTAAGGTGTAATATTAATTAGTGCTATTAGGAAAACTCTTTTGGAAGTCCCACACGCATATAGTTTTAAACAACAAAAATAATGGAAGCTTCACATTAAAAATTTCAAATTTGAGGTCTTGCAGATCATACGGCTCGAATGAGCCCCCTATACACTACCACTCTTTTTGCAATGCATTAGATACAACTAAATAGGTAAATTGCACTGCTATATATATATATATATATATATATATATAAAATTTAAGATACTAAGCTTTCGATAATATTTTAATTTAATTCCGAATATTTTGATCCTCACAGTTAAGTTAAAAAAAAATAGTTTATGAACTTGAGTGGAGTGAAACCTTTTGAAGAGTTTATGGACTACTAATGTCAAACTCGAAAAGTTGGAGGACCAAAATAAAATATGGCCCAAAGTTCAGGGACTGGGCAAGCAATTTATCCAAAGTTAAACTATCAACGTAGACTACTTCCAAACAACTGTAGCCTACACAAATTCGAATCAAAATGATTTTACCCTCTTCTCAAATGCCGCATCTCGTGAATCGATAATCTTGTCCGCAATTCCATATGCGATCGTTTCTTGTGCCTGGAAATATTTCGGGCGGTCAATATCATTCTTAATCTCCTCCTTTGGTTTACCAATTTCTTTTGCGAGCAATTCTATGTAGTATTCAGTGTTTGCATCAAGTTCTTTTGCCTAGAGCAATTAAAAGAAGAAAATCCAATAATCGGTCAGTTTTTATGGCCAGATAAATAAATATATGGTGACGAACTTACTGGTAGTTACCTTAATCCACATATCAATGACCGCTCCGCTGGATTTATTAACTTTAGGCATGTATAATTTAGCTGCAATAAAGCAATACACATTGTGAACTCCCTAAAGAAAATATAAAATTAGAGAAATATAAAGTGTAACATACCGGAAGAGTTTGGCTGTAGAGCTCGATAACCTTTCGCACCGAAGGCCAACAGCATTGCTGCCTGGCCATAGGCCATGCCACAATTCACTGTGTAAACCTTGGATTTACAATACTGTAGGGGGGGGGGGGGGGGGGGAAGAAGAAAGAAAGAAAATTTAGTCATTGGACCAAATATTTTAGACATTAGACCTTTGTGTTATAAAATCAAAACAAGTAGTCAATCAGCCAATAGACATTCAGCGGATATTTGCTCTGCGACTCCCCTGTTCAGGTGCTAGAAACATTTACCTAGTCCGAACTCGACTCCAGCAATTTTGCATCCAAATAATGAAGCAAATGAAGTAAAGAGAGAGATGCAGTTCTACAATCTCTGTTTATATCGGAAATGTAAGTTATGAACATTAAGTTGGTTCAATATTTGATAATAACGTATAGAGAGAGAGAGAGAGAGATTTCCATAGAACTGTGCAGTAAAAAAGATAACAGATGCTGAATTGCTGATCGGGTCAGCCAAGTCAACACAAATTCATAATGTGCCAAACTCAAATTGGTAAATGCTAGCAAATAAAAGTGAAGCTTCTGTAATACTAAATAATCAATTTCCAGTTAAGAAATCATCATGGCATTGAGACAAAGTTTAACCGTCACAAGCGTAATTATGATAGTCAAGATATTAAAGCACATAAAGGTTTATCTATATTTTGTCCACCTGGGAGAGCGATAGGAGCTGGTACTACACGTGATTTGGATACAAATGAGTTCGAGCAAGCACATATTTATGTCTTGAAGAACTGTATTGAAGTTCAACCATTTCTAGAGTACGAAATTATTTTTCATGTATTTTGACCTTTTTCTTTATTTGGAATTTCATAAGCTAAGTGTTTTCTTTATATCATTATACAGTCAATACTCACAAATTCAAAGTAGAAGGGCACTAGAAGTTTTTGATAAAAACTTTATTGAGTGGTTTAAGATCAAGGTAAGTACAAGTTTAATCGTTAAAACTTTTTCAATTTGTCTCAATATATATATACTAAGTATTTCTATTGTAACATTCATCTTGTAGGTTGCGCAGCTTCATAAGCAGGACAACAACTTGATTATGGAAGACTTGCTTTCTTTATCACGTGGTCCTACCAAATATGTGACGTGTTATAATGGATATCTAGTAAACGGATATAGATTCCGTATAGAAGAAATTGACAAAAGTTTAAGGACACAAAATAATGGAGTGGTAGTAGTTGGTGATTTGTAAAGGAGAAAGTTAGTGCCCAGAGAATCTTCTGTCAGATTTTGTATCTAATGGTAAGTCAGCAACAAGCAAATCAAACGCACATGTTGCACGAAGCAACACCCGAAGTTAACAGAATTTATTTCATCCTTCATGTTGGATTCTGTTTGGAGTAATAAGTCACCATGGCTCGTATAGCTCGGCAGATGTCTAAGTAACCTTTTTTGTGTGGTCACAAGTTCCAATGAATTCTTCAAGCTCAATCTGTTAAGATTTTGCTATAGGTATCTTTGTTTGCCACTATTCTACTTTTAAAAGAACTATTAGACAACGTCTTCTAGTTGAAAGACTAATACTGCAAAAGATATGATAGACAGTAATAGCCATCCAATGATCCTAAATTAATTCAGACCTCTCCTGCATAGTCGTCACTAGGTAAGGAGCTTACATTAAAACATTGATCTACAGGCTAGTAAAAATTCATGAAGTTTGCTAATTCTTTCACGAGCATATCCAACATTTATTTTTGCAATAGTTAACCTTATATTATCACAAATTCTTTAGAAATTGACTAATAGTCTCTACTATAATTTTAGTTAGATTAAGCTTAGCAAACAACAAAGTACTTGGTGCTACAAAGTATTTCAAGAAACATTAAAAAGAGAGAGATTTAGTCAAAGAGGAAACCTTTGACCAAGCTCTAAGAAAGCCGTTGAGACAAGGTGAAATTTATCCATCAGTACTTTGTAGTCCTTTGTTCCACCTAACAAGAAAAACAAATGGCATTTAGAGCAGTAAACATCCAAAGTTTTCACATATTCTCTATCATGTTCTCAAATACTAAATACCGCAGATATAATTGCATCCAAGAGAGAGTAATTAAAATTTCAGAGGCAACTAAAACATCAAATAATGTATAAATAATAGATGAGTGGAACTATCTTATTTGTTGATTAGAAGCAATATGCTGAGAAGAGGATCAATTAGGTACATAACACACCTTTCCGCCCAGTCATATAAAGCTAAAAAAATAATAAGATAATCATCCAATATTAATAATTAGACACATTTGGGCACCATTGATCCAGCTTAGACAATTTTAGGTTACTTGGGGAGTAGAGGAGGGATAGTGGTAAATTTCCTCCCTATCTCGCCAGCTACAATGGGGAGCTAACTTCCACGTGGCACTAGGCACCCCAAGTAATCCCTTGGGTTGCTACCTTCCAAGGATAGCATTTCCATGGGGCACAATGGAATTGCACTACCCCAGGTTGCAACCCTCTTTAATTGCTAATCCTGATTATCTCTAACAAAACACAATGGCAATAGTATCTAGAATAGGACTTTCCCTTCAAACAAACAACTCAAGAGTAAAAAGACAAAGTTGGATCTGTTCCAAAATTACTTCTTAAGACATTCAGTCTCAAGATCCGATAATGAAAGGACATAAAATAAGAAATGTCAGTCCCAATATCCGATAATGAAAGGACAAAAAAAAAAAAAAACGCTAAAAGTTTGCATGAAATCGCAAGATTCTTACATGAGAAATGCCAGTCACGATCGTAAATGTGACGATAGAAAGATTCCAGTATTGGCACTTTGATCTCAGAAAGTATGCTAGTATCATCCTCTGCAATATATTAAGATTTTTTTAAAAAAACTCACTCTCTGTCACTCATGAAGGTGAGATACAGAATTAATACAATATATTATAGAAATTTATTGTCTAATAATCTGGCATAAGAAAAACAACTAAATCAGAGTAATTTTATACAATCAAATGTCTCAGCCAGTGCTGAAAAGCACTGTAATTTGTTGAAAAACTAATTTGCAAGGAAAAAACGTAAAAATAAATAAACAATTAACTATTCAGATCAGAGCAAAAGAAACAAGTTTAGGTGACTTGTTAAATTTGTATCAACTTAGTTTCATAAATCAAATTTAATAAGCCAGTCAGACTTAATTTATGAGCACTTGAGCAGTAGAATATTGAAGAAACAAAAACAAAGCATTCAAGAGACATAGATCTGACAAGTAGGAAGAGGAGAAGATTGTAGAGAAAACAGAGTAACAGAAAAAGGAAAAAAAAAAGGACAGAAACCTTGGATGAATCTCTAGATGTTGTGGTCGCTTATTTTACTTTATAAAGTAATCATTACAAATAAATTAGATCATTTATGCACTACCTTTATTAATTAGAAGTTTACTCCTTTCTGAAAACAAACATATGTGCATAAGAGTGGTTATTACATTAGTTGGCTCGAAAATCTGCTTTTGTCTTCTGCAAATGTCCATGTGATGTCATTTAAAAAGAACATTTATGCTGCTGATGTTCCCTGTATATTATTTTTGAGCTTACGGTGTGAGAAGAAACTGCAAATTTACCTATAGGCATATTTACATGCTGTCCATATACACATATTTGTCTTCATGTACACATCGAAATTATTTCTAATAGTAAATACAGGAATGAATTAGTTTATCAAAGTATTCCCAGCAATACTCCAGTACTATCATATTGAAGAATATACGATCCTAAAAAATAAGATAACCAGACCAACAAAATGAAAAATACATAATGACAACTATAAGGTAAAAACGTACAGAACTCATCTGAACTATGGACCATTTTAAATCGGCCGCCCAACCTTTTAAAATTTTGATTTTAAAGCCCAGCCTTTCAATTTATTTGATTTGAGTCGGCCACCGGTACTTTGACTTCAAAATTTAAGTTAATTACTTTATGAATGCATAGTTGCGAGAATTGCACGAAATATACTAACTAAATTTGTAAATATAAACGACGCATTCCAAGTTTGAAGTCAAAATGCCATTAACTGACTTAAATCAAACAAATTGAAAGGTTGGGTAGTATAATCAAAATTTTGAAAGGTTGGGTGGCCGATTCAAAATGGTCCGTAGTTAAAGTTAGTTCTATACGTTTATACCTAACTATAACACACAAGAGAGATGAGGGGACCAACGAACAGTATCAAGAGCTCTGAGAACCAGATAGAAGATGCAAACCTACACAAAAAGAGATAAAAGTTACAATAACTCCTCACAGTTGCTTTTTGGCAGCTAAAATGAAACAAGAAAAACAAGAGGAAAAGATGCAATCTCAGTCAAATAAGATGTTATATTCGGGCAAATCAGCTACATTTTTATTTATTTCTAATGATTTATCAATAAATCCCCCAAAAATTTGAATTTTTAACTTGATGCAGCTATAAAGAAAACAACTCCGGTACCCTCACAACAAAAGGCCTCATTTTTCTTCATGCTTCATTTAGGAATTCATAAGCCGACATCATCATTCATGTTTTAATCCATTTCTTTTTTACCAAAATCGACATTAACCTCGATCGATCGACCGACCTAATTTAGACCTAAACAACCAAACACAATCGCAAATCACCAATCCCCCTAGAACAAAACCAAATCCCCCCCTCTCTCTCTCTCTCGCATGACGAGAGAGAGAGAGAGAGAGAGAGAGAGAGAGAGAGAGAGAGAGATCTAGATAGAGATCGACTCTGACACGATAGGAGCAATCGCAACAGGATCGATGATTCGTAAATGGATGGTCGGATTAGTACAGCATTGCGGAGTTCGGGGCCGAGTTGCTGGATGACGAGGGCGAAGCTACGGGAGACGCGCTGGAGCGTCGCCGTCGATTTGGCTCAGAAGGGGGCTCGATTCCTCCGGATTCGCCATGGGAGGAGCACTCAAACCCTAGCGAGTAGAAAGAGAGAGAGAGAGAGAGAGAGAGAGAGGAACACATGGATTGGAAATAGAAATAGAGAACCCATGTGCCTGCACATCTATACAAATCTATACAAACTATCTATACAAACTATAATTTGCCGGTTTCTAAAAGCATACGTGTCGGCTTCTCCTTCAATTCACTGACGTGTCTTCTATTTACGGTTCGTTTGTCCCGAGGCTGTGGTTCGTTTTACCCGAGGCTACCACCAAACCATCTAAACAAAATATCCATTTTTTTTTATTCAATTTATTTATTCTGAACCTACCACCGAACCATCTTAAACTATACAAACTATAATTTGCCGGTTTCTAAAAGCATACGTGTCGGCTTCTCCTTCAATTCACTGACGTGTCTTCTATTTACGGTTCGTTTGTCCCGAGGCTGTGGTTCGTTTTACCCGAGGCTACCACCAAACCATCTAAACAAAATATCCACTTTTTTTTATTCAATTTATTTATTCCGAACCTACCACCGAACCATCTTAAATATTTATTTACAATTTTATTTTTTCCGAACCTATTACCGAACCACTTCTTAAAATTTACTCCGAACCTACGCTATTCCGCGCCTCCTCGGTACTATACCCATCCGCCCATTCGCCTGCTTTTTCTCTCTCCTCGCGATTTCTCTTCCCCAGGCTATCTCCAGTGCCGCATCAAGCTCCTAGCCGCGGCGCTCGCCATGGTCGTAGTGGCCGCCACCACGCAGGCTCCGAGCGCCGCCCCCGCCGCCGCCCCGACCTTGCCGCCCAAGGCTGCGCCCGTCGCTCCTCCCACGGCGCCACCGACCCCAGCCCCGGCCCCCACGGCCCCAGCTCCGGCCCCCAAAGCCCCAGCCCCGGCCCCCTCCATCTCCCCTTCCGCCTCACCCCCGGCACCCCCTACCTCCTCCTCCCCGTCCCCCTCCGAAGCCCCTTCCTCCCCGGAGACCCCCGCCTCCGCCGTCTCCGCCCTCCGCCCCGCCGCTCTGCTATTCTCCGCCGTCGCCGTCGCCTTCGCCTTCGCCTTCGCCTTCGCCGCCTTCTAGATCGACCCATCCCCCCTCTTCCCCGAGGATCTGATAGTGATTGATCGGTCGCTTGCTTCATTATTTCCACATTATATATTATGTGATTTTTATCATTCAGATCGGATTCCTAATTTCCCTTCATCTTCTTTTTTTTGTATTTTTTTTTTTTTTTGGGTTCAGTATGAGCTGGAAATTTCTATGATTTCAATGAGCTTACTGTATTTTCATTCATATTTCTTAGCCTGGTATTGATGGTCAATTATTTTTTGCACCCACGAGAAATTAAAGTCTGGTACTTTTATTTTTCTCAAGTTCTTATTTTCTACCTAATTTGATTTTTAGTGGTGGTTGGACTGTCAATGGTACTCTGGATCTGCATGACCCTAGGGTCCTTGCAATGGCAGCAGCACAACGCCAATTCCTTGAAGCCGAATATGATGATTATGCTGGTACAAATGTTAGTGGTGCTGCCTTTTGTCGGTCTGCTGCTTTAATTGTAAGTTCATTATATGAATTTTAGTATTTCAATTTTGCCCATTTGTCCTAGACCAATATTTTTTCTTCACTTAATGATAATGGTTTATGCCCTAATAAATTCTGAACGTTGTTTGAAGCAAGTGATGAAGGTCCTAGATATCATTAATATTTGTGGCTTTTAGCTTGAATTTTGGCTTCTCCTACAGTGGAAAGTTAATAATTACACTGCATCTATTTTGAGCCATATTAACTGTTTTTCTTTTCCAACATCTAGCATTTGCGAAGCATAATTAAATGTTTTCTTTTATAGATTTTTGGGATGCAATGATTAAGAATGTTTTGGTTAGCTTGATCATGTTCTGCACTAATAAATTTTTAATTTTTTCCGTTTGTTTTAGTTCATGGCTCTTCTGCTGCTTAGGCATGCATTGGTCTTCACTAATGGTGATGAAGAGGATGATGACATTTCCGTAATTTTCTCAGTGAGTGAAAAATCTCAGAATATATTTTTGATATCTTTTTTCTGTTTTTCATTTGCCTTTTCTTTTTTGTTTGTATTTGTGATGCCACTTTGAATATTGCCAGCTCTTTCTACTGCGAGTTGCTGGATTTCTGCTTCCATGCTACATCATGGCTTGGGCCATTAGTATCCTGCAGCGCCGAAGACAAAGACAGGTTAGTATATTTCTATTGATTATATTTACATTTCATAATCAGGTCAAAAGAATATGCTTCGATATATTTACACCATCATAATTAGGAAAGCAGTTCTTTGTGATTGGCTTACAATCGGATGGTCCGAGGGTTGGCTTCCATTTGATGGTCCGTCCGATTGGTTTCGACAGGTTAATTTAATTTTTAAATTTTTTAGTGAAATTGGCATCAAATAGGGAGGATGGTTCGAATATTTTGAAATTTTCAAGAGAATTTCTAAGATTTTGTAGATTTTAAAATTTTCCGATTGGTTTCGACAGGTTAATAAAGAAGAGGAATTTTTAATATAAAAAATTAAAAATAATCATAAATTTAAATTTACTTTGTGTATATAAAATTTAGTATTAGTTTATTAAAAAGAATTACTATTTTGCAAATGTAAATTTTAAAATTTTAATATATATAAGTGTTACATGAGATGGTCCGAGGGTCGGATTCTTTATATATATATATATATATATATATATATATATATATATATATATATATATATATATATATATATATATATATATATATATATATATTAGATTAGATCTTTATTTCTCTGTTAGATTTTTTTTTCTCTGTTAGATGCTTAGATTAGTATTAAAGCTGTACCAGATGTAAAAAATTATGTTTGGTTTGATAAAGAATAAAGAAAACAAAATTATATTAGTTAACTTAAAAAATTACTCTTTAAAAAACTATTTCTTAAATAATTAATTAAATTTATATTATTTGATTTTTAGTCTGGTACTTTTATTTTTCATAAGAAATTTAAGAAAGTCTGGTACTTTTATTTTTCATAAGAAATTTAAGAAAGTCTGGTACTGTCAATGAGCTTACCTAATTTGGTTAATAATTACACTGCATCTATTTTGAGCCATATTAACTGTTTTTCTTTTCCAACATCTAGCATTTGCGAAGCATAATTAAATGTTTTCTTTTATAGATTTTTGGGATGCAATGATTAAGAATGTTTTGGTTAGCTTGATCATGTTCTGCACTAATAAATTTTTAATTTTTTCCGTTTGTTTTAGTTCATGGCTCTTCTGCTGCTTAGGCATGCATTGGTCTTCACTAATGGTGATGAAGAGGATGATGACATTTCCGTAATTTTCTCAGTGAGTGAAAAATCTCAGAATATATTTCTGATATATTTTTTCTGTTTTTCATTTGCCTTTTCTTTTTTGTTTGTATTTGTGATGCCACTTTGAATATTGCCAGCTCTTTCTACTGCGAGTTGCTGGATTTCTGCTTCCATGCTACATCATGGCTTGGGCCATTAGTATCCTGCAGCGCCGAAGACAAAGACAGGTTAGTATATTTCTATTGATTATATTTACATTTCATAATCAGGTCAAAAGAATATGCTTCGATATATTTACGCCATCATAATTAGGAAAGCAGTTCTTTGTGATTGGCTTACAATCGGATGGTCCGAGGGTTGGCTTCCGTTTGATGGTCCGTCCGATTGGTTTCGACAGGTTAATTTAATTTTTAAATTTTTTAGTGAAATTGGCATCAAATAGGGAGGATGGTTCGAATATTTTGAAATTTTTAAGAGAATTTCTAAGATTTTGTAGATTTTAAAATTTTCCGATTGGTTTCGACAGGTTAATAAAGAAGAGGAATTTTTAATATAAAAAATTAAAAATAATCATAAATTTAAATTTACTTTGTGTATATAAAATTTAGTATTAGTTTATTAAAAAGAATTACTATTTTGCAAATGTAAATTTTAAAATTTTAATATATATAAGTGTTACATGAGATGGTCCGAGGGTCGGATTCTTTATATATATATATATATATATATATATATATATATATATATATATATATATATATATATATATATATATATATATATATATATATATTAGATTAGATCTTTATTTCTCTGTTAGATTTTTTTTTCTCTGTTAGATGCTTAGATTAGTATTAAAGCTGTACCAGATGTAAAAAATTATGTTTGGTTTGATAAAGAATAAAGAAAACAAAATTATATTACTTAACTTAAAAAATTACTCTTTAAAAAACTATTTCTTAAATAATTAATTAAATTTATATTATTTGATTTTTAGTCTGGTACTTTTATTTTTCATAAGAAATTTAAGAAAGTCTGGTACTTTTATTTTTCATAAGAAATTTAAGAAAGTCTGGTACTGTCAATGAGCTTACCTAATTTGATTTTTAGTTTTTTCTTTTAAGATATTTTCATAAGATTTGCTATGATGTTCATTTAATGGTGATGTGATGAGGATTCCTTCTCATTTAAAGTTGATTTGATGTTTCTAAATTTGTTTGAGGATATATGTTTTTAGTATATTCATCAGATTTAGTATATCATATCTTAAGATATGATATGTTAAGCTCATAATATCTAAATATAAAACTATATATATATTTTAATATCTAAATATAAAACTATATATATTTTAAAAATTAGTTTGTAGTAATTAGTTTTCTTTGCTTTAAGATTTAGATAATAATATACAAAAAAAAATAATGTGGTATAGTAATAAAATAGGGGTATCATCATATCATATATTAATGTGACATTAGAAGATTTGGTCCAGATTTTTTAGATTTGAATGAGATCTTTGTATATCTATAATTATTAGATTTGATTCTGATGTGATATTAGAATATTTGATATTATGTTTTACTGAAAAATAGATTTGATTCTGATGTGATATTAGAATATTTGATATGATATTTTACTGAAAAATGTGCCACACCTACCATACCTACTCCTTTCTTCATACTTTTCCTATAAATATATACATTGATTGATTGAGTCCTTTACTATTAACTCTTTCTATTTTCAACGCATAAAAGGTAATATGATTGTCTCTGTAGAAAAAATAATGATTCCTCAAAGATTTTAAACAGATTTGTATAGCTTTATTAGATTACAGTAGATTTGCTATCATATTAAATATATAATTCGATTTCGTTTTCCTAAAAATAGTTATTCTCCAACAGATTTTGACAGTTTTGTTACATTATGATAGATTTTGCTATCATAAGTACCCTTTTCCTCTTCCCAAAATTCATGTGGCACATGAAGATCTCCTATCATAACCCAAAAATTTGGAAGTGATCTGCTAAATTATGTATTGAAGAATGTGCCAAATTCTTTCACATAACATACTAAGCTAACTTTTAAATTATTATTATTAACTGATTTCATCTTATATTTATTAATTTTCGGAATTATTCCAACTATGCAATTTCATAATTACTAAATTTTCTTTGTAATACTACAAGATTTGCTTTTAGATTGATGTGACAACTGAAGATTTCCTATTATGTCTCTAAAATTTGCTTTGAGATTGATGTGACCATTAAAGATTTTTGAAAGTGATGTTTGTTTTTATTCATAATTATTAGACTTTAGTTTGATGTGATATTAGAATATTTTCCTGAATTTCATAATTACTAAATCCTCTTTGTAATATTACAAGATTTACTTTGTGGGTGATGTGACTACTGGAGATTTCAGATTTTAGATTTAGATTTAGTGTGATATTAGAATATTTCATATTGTTTTGAAGATTGTGCCAGATTTTTTTAGGATCTATATCATGATGCAAATCTACTAATAAAATTTGCTATCATTTGTTACCATCCTATTAAATTCTATAGATAATATATATCTATTTTATAAAATAATATAATATTAGCAGATTACTATCATAATTATTAGTAGATTCTATTTGGAGATTTGCAAGCTATTATATATATATATTCATTAGTCATTCCAGGTTATAATTACTATTTTTAACTGATGTGACCTCTGGAGATATTCTATCATACTACTAAATTTGAAAATGATGTTTGTATATTCATAATTATGTATTGAAAAATGTGCCAGATTCTTTTATTATATATAAGTGTATAAGTATATAAAAGATTTGGTGAAATTAATAGTTACATTAAAATATTATTATATATCACCTAAGATGTAGGAATAAATTAGTAAATTAATAGTTACATTAAAATATTATTATATATCACCTAAGGTGTAGAAATAAATTATTTAAATATCTAATATGTCTTATTTTATATCGGTTAAGTTTTATCAATTAATATTTTGCAATAAATATATTATATATAATATAAGATAAAATTTTGTAACATTAATATTTAAATATAATATTTAAATATATGATTTGATTTGATTAATGCTGTTTTCCTAAAAATGATCATTCCCCAAAATTTTTGATTTTGTTAGATTATAGTAAATTTGTTATTAAATTAAATATATATAATTTAATTTTATTGATGTTAAATATAATATTTAAATATATGATTTGATTTGACTGATATCTTTTTTTTCTAAAAATAATGATTCCTCAAAGATTTTAAACAGATTTGTATAGTTTTATTAGATTACATTAGATTTGTTATCATATTAAATATATGATTCAATTTCGTTTTCCTAAAAATAGTTATTCTCCAAATATTTACAACAGATTTTGACAGTTTTGTTACATTATGATAGATTTTGCTATCATAAATACCCTTTTCCTCTTCCCAAAATTCATGTGACACCTGAAGATCTCCTATCATAACCGAAAAATTTGGAAGTGATCTGCTAAATTATGTATTGAAGAATGTGCCAAATTCTTTCACATAACATACTAAGCTAACTTTTAAATTATTATTATTAACTGATTTGATCTTATATTTATTAATTTTCGGAATTATTCCAACTATGCAATTTCATAATCACTAAATTTTCTTTGTAATACTACAAGATTTGCTTTTAGATTGATGTGACATCTGAAGATTTTCTATTATGTCACTAAGATTTGCTTTGAGATTGATGTGACCATTGAAGATTTTTGAAAGTGATATTTGTTTTTATTCATAATTATTAGACTTTAGTTTGATGTGATATTAGAATATTTTCCTGAATTTCATAATTACTAAATCCTCTTTGTAATATTACAAGATTTACTTTGTGGGTGATGTGACTACTGGAGATTTCAGATTTTAGATTTAGATTTAGTGTGATATTAGAATATTTCATATTGTTTTGAAGATTGTGCCAGATTTTTTTAGGATCTATATCATGATGCAAATCTACTAATAAAATTTGCTATCATTTGCTATCATCCTATTAAATTCTATAGATAATATATATCTATTTTATAAAATGATATAATATTAGCAGATTACTATCATAATTATTAGTAGATTCTATTTGGAGATTTGCAAGATATTATATATATATATTCATTAGTCATTCCAGGTTATAATTACTACTTTTAACTGATGTCTCTGGAGATATTCTATCATACCACTAAATTTGAAAGTGATATTTGTATATTAATAATTATGTATTAAAAAATATGCCAGATTATTTTATTATATATAAGTGTATAAGTATATAAAAGATTTGGTGAAATTAATAGTTACATTAAAATATTATTACATATCACCTAAGATGTAGGAATAAATTAGTAAATTAATAGTTATATTAAAATATTATTATATATCACCTAAGGTGTAGAAATAAATTAGTTAAATATCTAATATGTATTATTTTATATCGGTTAAGTTTTATCAATTAATATTTTGCAATAAATATATTATATATAATATAAGATAAAATTTTGTAACATTAATATTTAAATATAATATTTAAATATATGATTTGATTTGATTAATACTGTTTTTCTAAAAATGATCATTCTCCAAAAATTTTGATTTTGTTAGATTATAGTAAATTTGTTATTAAAGCTATTAGTGGATTTTCCTATTAATTGTAATGTCAAAGGGAAGTCTCCTATAGAAAAAAATTTGCTCATCAAATATGAAGAACAACTGCAGTCTCCTACTGCTCACAAAGAAATTAACAGAGATTTATTTACAGAAACACCACCAGATGTAGAAATTTCTTTCAGGTATTTTTCTATCATTTATGTTAAGTAATATTTTTGATAAATTTGTATAAATATATTTTTTTCGCTTTTTTAACTTTAGTAAATATTTTTATGATCAGCTGAAGGCATTTTGTCGATGATATATCTGAAATACATCATCGTAAAAAACTTCGCCTTACGTAAGATATCTAATCTAAATTACTTTTCTTAATTATTTATTTATGATTATATATATATATATATATATATATATATATATATATATATATATATATATATATATATATATATATATATATATATATATATATATATATATATATATATATATATATATATATATAATTTATTTATAACATTAAATTTTTTACATTAATTGTAGGTTCGATGAAGAAGAACTTTCTGATAGAGAGACAAGATGAAGCATTATATACTACAAACAATTTACTAATATAATATTTGTGTGCTGTATATAATATATGCTGTTTAATCTTTAATACTTAGTTTAATATTTAGTATTTCCATTTTTTTTTTATAATTTTAAACTATAAAGTATTTAAATTTCAATGAAGGATACTTTGTTAGATAAAGTGATATTTAGTAATTCTCAACAATATTGTCGAAATTTTATATTTCTGGCTTTTCAAAATATATTGACATATTTTGTAAGATTGTATAAAATTTTTGTAATCCTTCAAAGAAACTTTAAATTAAATATAGTATATCTAATTTTTTCTATCTTTTAAATATAATAATTGTTTTTATATTTTTCTAAAAAACTAATTATAAGCTATTTTTAATTTTTAAATTTAATAAATTATGTTTAATATCTAATTATTTTTTAGTTCCCGCAGCGAAGCGCGGGTATTTAACTAGTGATATGAATAGAAGGTAGTAAAAGATAGTAGAAGAAAGAAAATCAATAAAGTAAAGAAGAGAGCAACTCCAAAGCAAACGCACGAAGCACGGAACGCACGCCACGTCGGTTCAGGACGCCTGAGAAGCCTCCACGGGGGCTCGGAAGAATTAAAAATTTATAATCTTTATTGATTGATGATTGCCGCTGAATGTAGTTTTTTAGTAACATTTAGCACTTGTATTGCTAAACATAATAAATTAGAGGCAAATTTTATTAAATGTTACTTCAGTTACCAACATTTTAAAGAAAGAGTTGCTGAAAGAAAGCTAATTAGCGGCGTACATTGCTGCTATATGTTGCAAAAAATTATAATTATTCAAATGTACACTCTCGCCCAAAAAAAAAGAAAAGAAATTTTCCGCACACTATTTTCAAAGAGGAATGCTACATATACACCTTTCAGGGTGTACATCATACACCCCATCCCATCCAAGAGTTGGAATTTATTCACCGGTCACTTCGAAGTGACCGATGGAATTCACCCCACTCTTGAATGGGTGAGGTGTAAAATGTACACCTCATTTGGAGTGTACACTTACCATTTTTCATTTTCAAAATCCGCGCTCTTGTCTCCTGTTTCATTATATCACTCCAACAAATTTCATATTTGAGCCCTAATTTTGCTCCTTCGCGGCTGCTCTTTGCTACCATGATACCTTCACCAGCAGCATATCGACTTTTATCCCTCGTCCGATCTGAAAAGCTGCGAATTAGAATATTTATGTATAGCAATCCCCACCCCACCCCACATAGTTGCCTGCCCTGCTTCTCTGGCAACACAAACACATCCACCGCCTTTGCATCCTAGCTCCATTAGTGCTGTTGGAAAGTGGTCGTGTCGTTGACTCGGTGGTTTTTTAGTGTGGAAAGAGGTGAAGTATTTAAGAGTTCCTATTGAATGTAATCAATTTCACGGTAATTATAACAAGATTAGATTTAATTCCTCTTTATGTAATCTGTGTAAACAATAGTTTGGGAGGTTTTACAAGTATAGCGTCTGATCAGAATGTAATATTTTACAATAACATAATGGGATATTATTTGAATGATGTAAGTTGTCCAATAGGTGTTTGATGAAATGCCTATTTAAAAGATTTCAATTTGTTAGATTCCATGGTATATGGTTATAAAAGTAGCATAGACACTTAGTAAAAGAGATCTTTTGATTAAATGCAAGTAATATCACTTTTTCAGACTTTTTGATTAGTAGCTGTATACTATGGACCTTTTTGTTGCTCATAATAATATGATATAGACTTTGTTTACTATTTACAAAATAGAGCAAATTATAAATTATCTTAATTCTTTGTTGGTTTTTTCTACAGGTTAACACTATTGAGATTGCAAATTTGCTTCTACTACAAATGAGTTTGGAGACCTTTAGAATTAAAAGGAGGCCGACCTATTTGATCTTTTTTCTTCTTTTTTTTGTGATCATATTTGTGGATGAGACGTCACTGCTTTTGTATTCAGATACACTTCATTTTTTTTGATTGCTATGTACAAAAATCTTGAAACTGGTCTTTTGTACGTAATACGCTGTTGAAAAATGAATGAATTAAAATTCTTATAAAATTTATTTATTTATTTATAGAAAGATTGATTGTTTCCTGTTTTGGTTAAGATTGTATATATTATTTGGATATTAATGACTTAATTGTTGTTGTGACAAGGAAATGTTGCTATATACATTGGTTGATAAATTTGCTAATTACACATTAAACAAAATAGATAATGCTGCATATGTTGTCTTTAGCGGCATTTACCAAATGCCTCTATATACCCTACTATTAGCAACATTCTGTTATTGTTGCTAATTGATCTATATAAGCAACATTTATTTTATTAATGTTGCTAATTGATCTACAAAAGCAGCATTTTACAGAAATGTTGCTAATAGAATCAACAACATGGGCATAAGCAACAAAACAAAATAAATACCACTATATGTTCTAGTGGCATATCATGAACTTTTAGCACACATGTTTTCTTTTTAGAATATAAATTTGTATTTGACATTTTACATTTTGAATGTTATTGGGTTTATATTTTCATTCATGTTTTGTATGTGTCCATGAATTGTCCAAAAAATTAATAAGATAATAATACGTATTCTCAAGAGTTGAGAATTTGAGACATATATTATTAGTGATTAATTCATAAATGCTCCCGATCAATGAATCATCACGGGGACAGTGATCGATCCGGTGAGATTGGTGCACAGGTCGCTTTCCTTTTAGAGTAGACGAGTCTCAAGTCAACAATGTGGGGACAATGGAGCGAATGTGCAGGTGGTTGTTGGAGAACAAGGGTACCGAGCGTGACCATCACGAGAAGTCACTTCGATGTCTACTCACTCATTAGTGACTTACTCGAAGTTGCAGTAGTGTAACCGGTCCTTTGACCTGCGGTGCCTCGGCTATTCACAATGGGGTTACTGTAGTTTGACTGTAAATACACTTGGTCCCTAGCCATTTGGGTCCTTGCAGTGCATGTTGACTGTAGTAGGTTCGTTGTAGGAATAGGGTGTACACCTATATGGAATCTATCACTCTTAATATATAAGGGAGTTAGTTCTATGTGATTTATGAGATCGAGTTTTGAAGATCTTGGCCAAGGCAGAGTAAATAATGGAAAGGGTTTCCGATATTAGAAACTCGCGTCGCATAAATTTGACATATGACAGACGGTAGGGTTTGACGAGCAATTCCATGACCTTCGTCTAGCCGGGACTCCTGATAGAATGATTGTATCACCAGTTAACTGCACCTAGAGGTTCAGTATTCCATTCTACTGGAATGCCACTACATGCTGCTAGGCGTCACTGATGGATTGTGGGACTCACGAGAATTATCTGGATGATCGATAATTCTTATTGGGCTGAGTTAAAATTGTTCTAACCCACTGAAAAGAGTTTCTGCGATATTATTGATGATTATCACAATATATCTCACTATCAGATAGAATAGAACCTATAGGGTCACACACATAAGAGGTTATGACTGATCGGATAGTTAAATCGCGATTTTTGAATCGCATGAGAACTTAATTATCAATATGTTGATAATTGGACTAATTTGTAATTATTACAAATTAGAGATATTAAAGTGCAAATGTTGCAAAAGATATGACTTACTAATAGTTAGTGATGTGAGAGAACTTAAGTGCAAATATTACATTAATGATTTAATTTGATCAAATTAGGATTGAGTTCAAGTCGAATTAAAGTAGAATTTAATCGATTAAACCGATTAGGGATAAGATAAACTTAAATCTAATTTTAAGTTTATATTAATATTTATCCTAATAATTATAAAAGGGATTATATCTCTCTTTATACGTATGAGTTTCTTTAAGAGAAAGAAAAAAATACAGAGAAACAAAAAATACAGAGAAAATCTTAATCGTCATCTCTTTCCTCATCTTCTTTTTTTTCTAAATATCCACATTCAAATAAAGAACTTCTCTGCAAGAGAGCTAGGGAACCAAATTTTACGATGAACTAAATTTTACGATCATCAAATTACGGTGTAGATCTCTCAGTGCAAAGGTGAAGATTAGATCTTCGTTCTTCGTTTAATTTTAAATACATAAAGGATCATATTTTGCGTGGTTTTTAGATCGGATTTCAAGTTTATCAAATATTTGATTATTTGATTTCTTTTTTCGCTGCGTTTTTTTTACGCAAATCCTAACTGTGGTATCAGAGCCATCCTCATGTTATTTAAGATTAAAATTATAAACTTTGATATTTTAAATCATTCTTTGTTGATTGAATGATTGTTAAATCATTTTACCATATTCGAAAAATTATTAAATTTTGATCAATTCAAAATTATTTTAATCCGTAGAATTAAAAAAATAATAATAATAAATTATTTTTTTATAAAATTTGATAAGATCAAATTTTATTTTTATTTTTTTATATAATTTTGATGAGATCAAAATTTATTTTAAAATTTTATTATATTAAAATTTATTTTAAAATTTTATATAGTTTTTCACATAAGATGTGAATCATTGATGAGATCAAATAGATATTTTTTGCGGATTAAAATATTAATCAAAATTGTATGAATTAACTGTTTAGTTAAATCAAACGATTGATAAGATCACATCGTTATGGTGATTTGATCACCTATTTTTCTGGATAATTGGTAAACGGATAATTAAAATATCCAAAATTAATTAGTGTGATTGTGATGTATGAGATACATATGGGTGATGATCATGGATAGCAACCAATTTATTTAATATCAACATGTGACGTATGATGTGTATGCGAAATCCTGTAATTTTAAATTTGTTTAAATTAAAGACTTTGTATTAGCGCTGATTTGGGTGCCTACGAGCACGAGCCAATTATTCGAAGACCTGCGTGTCTCAATAGTTTAGAGATAAAAGTTATCGAATGTAATTAATGTAATTTTATTCTTTTATTGGATTGTATTATGTTTGGTTGCACGTTATTGGTTGATTGGTCGCAAGCCGTTAGCACACAACAAGCCCAGATCGAGACGAGCACTTGATGGCGATCGGATCAAGGAGTTGATGGTGATCGAATCAAGTTGTAGCTCCGGATTGGATCAAGAAGATGAAAATGATCAAACCAATGACATGTGTGTGCTTGTATTTATGATCCTTAGACCCTGAATTCGGCTCAGTGGCTCAAGAATGAATCTTCCTTTTAGATTCATGATCATCACCAGTAGCATTATGTTTTTATGTGCAGTTTATTTTTTATTTGTATGAGATGTAAATAAATTAAATTAAATATAAGACACAAATCTGAAGTTTTTAAAAAGTTTGAAGAATTCAGATGTGAAGTAGAGAAGCAAACTGGAAAACCCATCAAGGCTCTTCGATCAGATCGAGGGGGAGAATACCTTAGTGGGGAGTTCCTAAACTATCTCAAAGAAAACGGCATAGTCTCACAATAGACTTCTCCTGAAACACCTCAACTCAACGGAGTGTCAGAACGGAGAAATCTAACTTTATTGGATATGGTTCGATCCATGATGAGTTTTACTGATCTTCCTTTGTTTCTTTGGGGACATACTTTGCTTACCGCAGCCTACCTACTGAATAGTATTCCCTCTAAATCCGTTCTTACCACGCCTTATGAGATGTGGCATGGTAAGAAACCAAGTCTTAGTCATATTAAGATTTAG
Source organism: Tillandsia leiboldiana (assembly GCA_029204045.2). Lineage (NCBI taxonomy): Eukaryota > Viridiplantae > Streptophyta > Magnoliopsida > Poales > Bromeliaceae > Tillandsia > Tillandsia leiboldiana. The sequence continues at coordinate 4,412,603 of CM055080.1, read as the reverse complement.
GGATGTTCGGACCATGCCAAGCAACTACAGGCGAACTAGTTAGAGGCTAGGTCAGAGAGGGCTCGCTTTATAGGGTATCCTAAAGAATCTTTAGGTTACTATTTTTACATCCCAAAGGATCACAATATAGTTGTGAGCCGACACGCTACTTTCTTGGAAAAATAGTTTATTCAAGAAATAGTAAGTGGGAGAAAAATTAAGCTCGAAAAGAGAGTCTCTAAAGAACAACGAGTTCCAAAACTTACGGAACCTATTCATGCTGAGCCAGTACATGTAGCACCTAATCCACCTCAAAGATCGAGTAGGATCTCCCATCCTACTAAAAGATCTTAGGCATTCTTACCTAGGATGTAGAGGAAATGTTCCTCATAGGAGATAAGGAATATAGAGATGATCCTAAAACCTACAATGAGGCGATGTCTGACATCGACCCTGAGAAGTAGTTGGAAGCCATGAAGTCAGAAATTGACTCAATGTATTCCAACCAAGTTTGGACCTTGGTAGATCCACCAAAAGGTATAGTACCTATCGGGTGTAAATGGATCTACAAAAGAAAGGTAGGTTCGGATGGAAAGGTAGAGAGACCTATAAAGTAAGGCCGGTGGCGAAAGGCTATAGTCAACATGAAGGCATTGACTATCAGAAAACCTTTTCGCCTGTGGCCATGCTTAAGTCCATTCGAACACTACTTGCGATTGCAGCATACCATGATTATGAGATCTGGCAGATGGATGTGAAAACCGTCTTACTAAATGGATTTCTTGAGAAAGATATCTATATGGAGCAGCCTTTGGGTTTCACTTCCAGTGACGAAAGTCACAAAGTATGCAAGCTGCAAAGGTCCATATATGGGCTTAAGCAAGTATCTCGGACTTGGAATACTCGTTTTAATGACGTAATCAAATCGTTTGATTTCGTTAGAAATGAGGAGGAACCATGTGTTTATAAGAAAGTTAGTGGGAGTGCTGTTACATTCCTCGTATTGTACGTGGACGACATTCTCCTAATTGGAAATGACATTCCAATGCTGACTTCGGTTAAGATGTGGTTATCTAAGAAATTCTCTATGAAAGACCTAAGGGAAGCATCATATATTTTGGGGATTAAAGTCTATAGAGATAGATCTAAGAGAATGCTAGGCTTCTCACAGAAAATGTACATAGGGGAGGTGCTGAAGAAGTTCAGCATGGAAAACTCTAAAAAGGGACTTATACCCCTTAGGCATGGAATTTATCTCTCCAAGAAAATGTGCCCCAATACATCTGAAGAGATTCAACGAATGAGCCAAATCCCTTATGCTTCAGCTATAGGGAGCCTCATGTATGTCATGCTATGTACACGACCTGATATCACACTTGCTATGAGTGTCACAAGCAGATATCAGTCCAATCCAGGTGAGGAGCACTAGACTGCTGTGAAAAACATACTTAAGTATTTAAGAAGGACTAAAGATATGGTTTTGGTCTTTGGAGGAGGAGAGCTGAAAATACAAAGATACGCTGATTCAGACTTCGTATCTGATGTTGACGATAGAAAATCTACATCGGGATACATGTACTTGTGCAATGGTGGTTCGGTGTACTGGAAGAGTTCCAAACAACCAATCATCGCTGACTCTACTATGGAAGCAGAGTATATCGTCGCATCTGAGGCTACAAAGGAAGCCTTTTGGTTCAAGAAATTTGTTGCGGAACTAGGTGTGATGCCATCATATGCCATTCCATTTTACTGCGACAACAATGGCGCCATAGCCCTAGCTAAGGAGCCAAGATCTCATCAAAGGTCCAAGCATATAGAGCGACGGTTTCATATTATACGTGAATATCTCGAGAAGAAATATATCGAGGTGCAGATAGTAGACTCCGCGGATAACGTGGCAAACCCACTGATTAAGCAGCTAAGCCAGCAGAAGACTGAAGCCCACCTTGAGAAGATGGGGCTTAGGTATATGGCTAATTGGCTTTAGTGTAAGTGGGAGATTGTTAGATGTATGCCCTAGAAGCCAACCTGGCCGACACATGTTTTCTTTTTAGAATATAAATTTGCATTTGACATTTTATATTATAAATGTTATTGGTTTATATTTCCATTCATGTTTTGTACGTGTCCATGAATTATCCAAGAAATTAATAAGATAATGATACGTATTCTCAAAAGTTGAGAATTTGAGATATGTATCATTAGTTTTTAATTCCTAAATGCTCCCGATCAATGGATCATCAAGGGGACAGTGATCGATCTAGTGAGATTGGTGCATAGGTCGCTTCCCTTTTAGGATAGACGAGTCTCGAGTCAACAGTGTGGGGACAATGGAGCGAATGTGCAGGTGGTTGTTGGAGAACAAGGGTGCCGAACGTGACCATCACGAGAAGTCACTTGGATGTCTACTCACTCGTCAGTGACTTACTCGATGTTGCAGTAGTGTGACCGGTCCTTTGACCTGTGGTGTCTCAGCTATTCACAATGGGGTTACTGTAGTTTGACTGTACATACACTTGGTCCCTAGCCATTTAGGTCATTATAGTACATGTTGACTGCAGTAGGTTCGTTGTAGGAATAGAGTGTACACTTATATGGAATCTATCGCCCTTAATAGATAAGGGAGTTAGTTCTATGTGATTTATGAGATCGAGTTTTGAAGATCTTGGCCAAGGAAGAGTAAATAACGGAAAGGGTTTCCAATATTAGAAACTCGAGTCGCATAAATTTGACATATGACAGACGGTAGGGTTTGTCGAGCAATTCCATGACCTTCTTCTAGTCGGGACTCCTGATAGAATGATTGTATCACCAGTTAACTGTACCTAGAGGTTCAGTATTTTATTCTACTGGAATGCCACTATATGCTGCTAGGCGTCACTGATGGATTGTAGGACTCACGAGAATTATCTGGATGATCGATAATTCTTATTGGGCTGAGTTGGAATTGTTCTAACCTACTGAAAAGAGTCGGCTGTTACGGAATTTGAGTTGGCGTAGTTTCGTGAAAGTCTCAAGTCTTGAAGATTGAAGGTGAAGAAAGTTGGATCATTTAACTCAATCTCAAGAAAGAAGAATTCAAAAGGATCAGGTATGGTTTACTAAAGATTTTGTGTGATCCGAATACTTCTTGTAGTGTAGAAACACTTGGAAGAATCTTTCATTGCATAAAAATCAAAAACTGGACTTGGGACATGTTCAGGATCCGGATCAGGTTGTTCGATCCGGATCCCGAAGGTGGTTCGTTCATACACCAGTTCAATCCGGATCGTAGCCTCGCTTGATCCGGATCCCGAACACTGAGTTTACCATCTTCCTTGAACGATCCGGATCAGGCTTCGCAATCCGGATCCCGAACGTTGATGTTTGGTGAACTGTATGAACGATCCGGATCAAGCACTTCGATCCGGATCCCGAACCTTCGTTTTTCTGGAATTGCCTGACTCGTTACGACGATCCGGATCACAGCTAATCCGATCCGGATCGCCGTCCGTAAAATCTCCAGAAATGTTAGGTTTTTGATTCTTATCTCCTTCCTAGGGTTTCTAACCTATAAATAGACCCTATGACTCTTCTTCTAGGGTTAATCCAAAAAGAGGCCGAAAATAAAAATAGCCGTCATTTTCATATATACGCCTCTAGATCCACATATAGAGAAGAAAGGAAATCATTAGAGAATACTCTATGTTTCTTCATCTATATTGATTAGTTTGATTCTAGGCTTTCATACTCACATCTTGAGTTGAATCAAACTAATGAATACTTAGATGGTATTTCCGATCTATCTTTGATCTAAGTATTCGGCGGATCATCACCACCCAAAAACAACGATTTATCCCAAAAATCGGCGCGTGGATTCGCGTGTCCTTGTGGATTCAAGGTTCAACCGCTCTCGTGGATTCGGAGCGAGGCACGTTCGTGGATTCGAAGGGTGCTATTGGGTGAAGACCGTGGATTCGGTCGGACGTCGTGGATTCGACGTTGGACGCCGTGGATTCGGCGTTGGGCGCAGATCGTGGATTCGAGAAGCGTCGCGGAGCGAGCGGAGAAGATCCTCTAGGAGCGTATGGAAAAGGTTGAGTCGTAATTGTGTACGGTAAATCACCTTGTACGTGTTTTAATTCTAGTGGATTTCTGCCGTGTTATCGGTCCCGTGGTTTTTTACTCCGGTGATGGAGTTTTCCACGTAAAAATCTTGCGTATTATTTTTTATTTCCGCATTGGGTTTTTATCGCAACGATTTTTGAGTGTTTATACGTTTACACCTATTCACCCCCCTCTAGGTGTTTTTTCCCCTATTTAGATCCTTATTACATATAACCCAACAAGTGGTATCAGAGCGGGAATAGGGTTGTAAACAATGGTTGAAGGTGGAAACATCAACCGACCCCCGTTCTTCGATGGAACAAATTATGCGTACTGGAAAGTACGGATGAAAACCTTTTTGATTTCCATCGACGAACGGGTGTGGCAATCAATTGAATTAGGATGGTCTAATCCAACTGAATTTATTGGTGATGTTCGCACCTTAAAACCTAGGTCGAAATGGACCAAGGAAGAGTTAGATTCATCTTCTTACAATGGCAAGGGAATTAATGCTATCTTTAATGCCTTATCTCAAACTGAATTCTCTCGCGTCTCGGCATGTGAGACTGCGAAAGAAATCTGGGATGTTCTTCAGGTTACACATGAGGGAACTAACCTCGTGAAGATTCAGAAACTGCAAATGCTTACGAGCAAGTTTGACTCTATCTTAATGGCAGAAAATGAATCTTTCACGGACTACTATACACGATTGCAAGACATCGTAAACTCATGTGCTAATCTGGGAGAGAAGATTCCAGAATTTAAGATTGTAAGAAAGATCTTAAGAACTCTTCCTGAACGATTTCGCCCAAAGGTTACTGCCATTGAAACTATTAAACACCCAGACGAAATACGTGTAGAAGAATTAGTTGGTTCATTACAAACTTATGAAATGACATTTACTACTAACAACTCTTCTGGAAAGGCATCCACTTCTAAGTCTTCAGGTTATGCGTTGAAAACAACTAAGGAAGAAGACGCGGATACATCCTCCTCAGACGATGACGAGAACCTTTCTATGGAGGAATTTGAGAAGCAGCTCGCTCTCTTGACAAGGAAGTTTCGCCGCAACTTTCGGAGGGGTAATTCAAGCAAATCTCCATCCTTCGGAAAGTCGAACAAAGGCAAGGGTACTTCAAGTTACAAGTCAAGAAAGCAAGAGAACTTCTCAAAGGATAAGAAAAGTTCAGAAGGACAACTACAATGCTTCAAATGTCGAGGCTACGGCCACATTGCAACGGAGTGTCCTAACAAGTATCCGGCAAAGAAGAAGGCGATGCAAGTCGTCACTTGGGATGACAACTCAACGTCAAATGAGTCGTCTTCGAGTGATGAAGAAAAGAGCTCCACCGCATTCCACGCGTCCGTATCTTCACCCTTCATGTGCTTTATGGCAAGTACATCCGAGTCGATGTCCAACTCCGCTGTTGAAAAGAATGCAACGGACAACGAATTGGATGATTCGGAAGGTGAAGAATTTGCTCTAGCCTATCACAGATCTTTACGGGATTTAAAGAAACCGGCTAAGCAAAACAAGGGGTTGAGAGGGAGATTGCAGGATCTCGAAGAAGAAGTAAAAAGGGCAACTTCTCTCTCGACCGATCTTGAAGTGGAAAGGGATAAACTGATAAAAGAAAATGTTTCCCTTCAAGAGTCCAATGAGCAACTCGAGAAGAACTATATAGATATGGTGAACAAAGCGAACTATTTCTTGAAGCTCTACGGCGAGGCCCGACGGGAAAAATTGGAAATGACAGAGACCATTTGCCAACTCAAGGATGACTTACAACAATTTTCTTTAGGAAGGAGTAAGTTGGATAAACTTCTTGGTCTTGGTCAAACAAACAAGTTCGACCTCGGATACAATCGAACTGAAGACAATTTTAGTTCGGTTGGGACAGTCTTTGTGCCTCAGTCGGTATCTCCTCCTCCGACACCGGAAATCATGACAACTAACGACAACAAACCTACTTCATCCTCTTCAGAATCGTCAAGCACAAAGGTATGTTTTCGTTGTAATTCTGCAGGGCACATTGGAAGAAATTGCAAGATTGGAGCTCAAAGATCAAATCAACCACATCTTGCAACTGCTACCAATAAGTTCACTCCATGGAATTCAAAGAAGGATTTTCCTAAAGAAAAGGACATTGGTAGTACTTCAAACAAGACGATGACAAAAGAAAAAGACCAATCTTGCAAGACGTCTTCATCAAGGAAAACTTCTCAACCATTGCCAACATACTCCAAAACTCAAAAGGTTTGGGTATGCAAAGGTGAAACCCCTCCTTGTCTTTAATCGTTCTTCGATTAAATCTTGTGTAGTTTATGTATACTACTTTCTTTTCTTCTTTTTCTTTTGGCCGACCCGTCAACCATCTTTGGGAGGTAAATGGTACATTTTTTTATTGGTTGATGATTTCTCTCGGTTTTCTTGGGTAGCATTTTTAAAAGAGAAAGCTGATACGTTTGACTCTTTTCATGAGATTTACCATCGTATTATGATTGAAAAGAATGAAAAGATCATTCGTGTTAGAAGTGATAGAGGTGGAGAATTCATAAATTCAAAATTCATTGATTTTTGCACTTCAAATGGCATTAAACATGAATTCTCGGCACCCTATACACCTCAGCAGAATGGTGTTGTTGAGCGCAAGAACAGGGTTGTTCAAGAGATGGCGCGTGTGATGCTTCATAGCCGGAATTTACCGCTACATTTTTGGGCTGAAGCCGTGAACACCGCTGTCTATGTCATTAATAGAGTTTACTTGCGCCCAGGAACTTTAAATACACCATATGAGCTGTGGTTTAGTAGAAAACCCAACATCAAATATTTTCGTGTCTTCGGGAGTCGATGTTACATTTTACGTGACCGTGAAAATCTTGGAAAGTTCGACTCTCGAAGTGATGAAGGGATCTTTTTGGGTTATTCTACGAATAGCAGAGCATATCGAGTATTTAACATTGAATCTAAGACGATCGTAGAATCTATAAATGTTAAAGTAGATGAAGCTTTTCACTTTGGATCTGGAAAATCTACCCTCGATATCTCTCTAGATGATGATTCTCCTGCTAATGCATCTTCTCATAATAATACTTCCAATATTAATGATGCATCTAATGGTTCTTCAAGTTTATCTGATGTGCAGGAATCATCTCATGTATCTCCGAGTACTCCGTTTCAACAAACGTTACGAATCTCCAAGGATCATCCGGAATCGAATATTATTGGAGGTCCACAAGAAGGAGTCAGAACTCGGAGGTAGTTGGTTTGTGGATTCGCTTGCTACGTATCTTTAATCGAACCAAAGAACATAGATGAAGCTCTTCAGGATGACTACTGGATTAAAGCAATGCAGGAAGAGCTCCATCAATTTGAGCGAAACAAAGTCTGGGAATTAACGAAGCCCCCAAAGCAACACAATGTGATAGGTACCAAATGGATCTTCAAGAACAAGAAAAATGAGGATGGTACTATCATCAGGAACAAGGCACGATTAGTTGCTCAAGGCTACTCTCAAGTAGAAGGTATAGACTTTGACGAAACATTCGCCCCTGTAGCTAGACTCGAGTCCATTCGTATACTATTTGCTATTGCTTGTCATTTTAAAATCAAATTATTTCAAATGGACGTTAAGAGCGCATTTCTAAATGGGTTTTTAAATGAGGAAGTTTATGTGGCTCAACCGAAAGGTTTTGTAGATCATAAACAACCTAACCATGTTTTTCGTTTGAAAAAGGCTCTTTACGGTCTGAAACAAGCACCGCGAGCATGGTACGAAAGGTTAACAAAGCACCTTTTGGAGAAGGGCTATACTCGAGGGGGAGCTGATAGGACTCTCTTTGTGAAGCATTATCAAAGCAATTTCATTGTAGCACAAATCTATGTCGATGACATTGTATTTGGCGCAACAAGAGATAATGATGCTTCTAAATTCGCGGAGACCATGGAAAGCGAATTTGAGATGTCCATGATGGGCGAATTGACTTATTTCCTTGGATTGCAAATTAAACAAAATGATGAAGGTATTCACTTGAGTCAATCCAAGTATGCAATGGAGTTGGTCAAAAAGTTTGATCTAGAAAATTGTAAAGATTTTCCGACTCCAATGGGAACTAGCCACAAGGGACTTGGAAGTGAATCACATAGTGAGAATGTAGACGAGAAACTGTATCGAAGTATGGTTGGAAGTCTACTTTACCTCACGGCTAGTCGCCCGGATATATCTGTTGGTGTTGGGATTTGCGCGAGATATCAATCAGCACCAAAGGAGGTTCACCTAAAAGCGGTGAAAATGATCATCCGGTATATCAAAGGATCAATTAATTTCGGAATTTGGTATCCTATGGGAACAAGTTTGGATATTGTTGGATACTCAGATGCCGATTGGGCAGGATCTGTGGATGATCGGAAAAGCACGAGTGGTGCATGCTTCTATCTTGGTCATTGCCTTGTTGCATGGCACAGTAAAAAGCAGAACTGCATAGCACTCTCGACTGCCGAAGCGGAATACATTTCAGCTGGAAGTTGCTCAACTCAACTCATTTGGATGAAAAGCGTATTGAGCGACTTCCGCATTTCAGCATCTTCGGTAACAATTCTTTGTGACAACACAAGTGCAATTAACATTTCTAAAAACCCTGTGTTGCACTCTAGAACAAAACATATTGAGCTTAGATATCATTTTCTTAGAGAGCTAGTTGAATCAAATACTCTTCAACTTTCATATATTTCAACTGAGGATCAATTAGCTGACATTCTAACAAAACCTTTGGATCAAAAACGTTTTATTCATTTACGAAAAGCAATTGGAATGCTTTCCTTGAAATAAACTTCTTTTTGAAACCTTTGCTTAGGATAGGTTTTGTATTTGTTTTTGTTTTGTTCATTATCTATGTTTGTACATAGGACATTAATTGAGCATAGGTCATAATTGACTTTAATTGCATCTTTTCGCACATTTAGAAATTTATTATGCTTTTGCCATCATAATATTTTACTGTTGCAATGATCATTTATGTTAATTAAATCATCTTCTAAGTGATCAAAGTCAATTTCTCTCTCTCTATGATCTCTTGGTATAGTCATTATCTTATTTGACTGCTTAGTCGAGTATGAAATCGAGATCAATATTTGGTTGAATACTTTATATCTTAAATAATTGATAGCCAATTGAGGGGGAGTCATAGAAAAAGTAAAATGCTCAAAAGATGTGGAAAGAGTTACATCCCAATGAGGAGTGTAAAAACTGCCACCACATGGAGGAAAGAGCTACCACCTCGGTCGTCCGAGTATTGTGTGCAGCTACCACATGTATACCAAGCATGGTTGTTCAAATTTTTGATTAAGTAAAATGCATGTTGAAATACTTGACTCCGTCAAATTTCAAGGTTGGTATAAGGTGGGTTTTTAAAGAAAGATGCTCAAAGAGCCACTCTCTTCAACAGATTGTCTAGATACATTATCTATTATATTTGGGATTTCAAACATCTATTGATCTTTGTATTTCATTTTCTTTACTGAATTGATGATTTGATAAAGGCATTACCCATAAGATCAAGTTAGATGTAATTGAAGGTGTTCAACTTTAAGGGATTTAATTTTTGTAAATTTTCGTTTCATTTTTGGATATTATTGATAGATTTGGCATAATCTAATTCTTGTTGTATGAAATGATGATTTTTGTTTAAAGTTGATACACATTTGTGCTTACCATCTTTTTTTGGTTTTTCTTGAATTTCTCTGAAATTTTCTAAAGAAAAAGTTGGAGCCGATCCGGATCGGGCAAGATGATCCGGATCCCGAACGCAGGAATTACTCTGCGGGCTGACGATCCGGATTGTATCTGCCGATCCGGATCCCGAACGCAGTTTCTCACTGCGGGTAGCCGATCCGGATCGCAGTTATGAACTGATCCGGATCGCGGCTAGGTTTTATAAAGAACAAAAGGGTTTTTGATTTCTTTTACTCCAATCTTTTGTTCCAAAGTTTCCAGAGCCTCTCTCTCTAGATTTCATCCTTCCTGGAAGCTTTCAAACTCAAGTTCTTCAACTCCAAGTAAGTTTTATTGATCAAAATCTCGGTTTTTCATCGTTTTTCTCTCCTCTTCCTCAAACGTCATGAATTTCTTGGATCAACTTTGTTTGTGGATGGTTTTTGATCAAATTTCTTTTGAAATAAGAACTCTGGGTAGATTAGTTTTGATTATATGCTAGGTATTCTCCTGATTAACGGATTTTTAGGCTTCGATTTCTAAAATTTCGGTTTTTGGGCATATAATAAGGATTTTCGAAAATCATGCAATTGATCTATTTTTAAAAGTCCTTTTGCAAAACTAATTTGATTCTTAGTCTCTCTACATGATTATGATTGTTTGGGTACAATTTTTCAATCTTTGAAAATTAACAATTTTCTCATGTGTTCTTGAGTTGTTGCTCACAGGATTTTAATCTTCTTTAAGCACTTGGATCAATGGGATTCTCATGGATCATTCTCTTATTGGTCACTATGGTGCACACTCGGGCCACAAATAAGTTAAAAAGAGCTAAGAAAACACAACAAAAGGGTGAGTTTCTTGTGATCAGCGACACAGAAGTAGATTGTCACGAGGTAGATTGGACTGCATTGACAGATGATGATGACTCATTGCCTGAACAAAAGGCGTCCGATGCATCGAAAGAAAAAGTACCCATGGACAAAGGTAAAGCACCTATGACTGCACCAACCATCTCAGTGAAAAGGAAACGACTCGCTCGACGGTTTGGACGAGCACGAGGTTTCATGGCTAACGAACCGATTATTCCGGATTCTCCACCTCGGGAGGAACAAGTGTTCGTTAATTCGGATCGCCTAAGGGCATTTGAGAATCGTGAATGCATTGGTGAGAGACATGTCAATATAGAGGCTCTACGAGATCACTCTCCTGAGTTTGGCGTTCTAATTGAACAAGCAAACCTTATTCAAGTTTGTCGATTTCCAGAAGTGCTTGGATACTGTCTGCATCTTGTAAGGGCCTTCTATACAAATGCACGGCACCTTCGTGAAATTGAAAACGGTCCAATGGAATTTTACACGAACATCCAAGGCACAAGATTCAAAATTACTCCACAATTGATTGGCGAGGTTTTGGGAATGCCTGCCAGCAAAACAGGAGTTAATTACTTGAAGGGAAAGGTTTTGACGAACACTGTGTGGCAAATGGTTATAAAGGGAATTTGTTTGGAAGGAACGCAATCAACGGAGAAATCGATCAGATCCAAGGAACTTCGTCTTGAGTACCGATTTCTAAACTTCATCACTTGTTACAATATCCTTCCAAATTTGCAGACGAAAGTTTTGAGATGGGATCGAATGCTATTTCTGTATCTCTTAGGACATCCGTCTGAGGCAATGGGATTGAATATCAACATTCCATACATTATTTGGAATAGAATGACAAGATATGTTGAGCACCCTCATCACACAGAGAGAATTCCATTTCCACTGATTATAATGAGGATTTTGAAGAAATTTTAGGTTGACATTACCTCACCGACTTATCATCAATGTTTGGGCATGATCGATGAGTCCACCGTCGTGAAGTCACTTCACAAATTGCCCCATGTCACTCCAGTCCCAACAAGCGGAACGAAACCTAGTAGCGGCACTTCCGCGTCACCATCACAACCAGCACCCACACCAGCGGATGAAGCATCAGTCTCATCCATCTACAAAGAACAACAACGATTATCAGTTGAGCAGGAACAGATCTCGAAGGCACAGACGAGAATCTCCAATGAGCTCGAGCTCATCACGGCAGCTCACATTACCTTAACCAAGAAGATCAATTCTATGAACAAGCTGGTGAAAAAGATGTTCTCAAAGATGGGCTGCACGAGCTCTGATGACTCCGAATCTGATGACTGATTCCTTCTTTTTATTCTTTTGCAGATTTTTAATCTTTTTGTGCAGGTTTTTCAGTTTTTAGGACTTACTTTTAGTTCTAGTTCTTAAATTTCGGAACACTTTCGTTGATATTCTTTTTAACTCTCCTTCAATTTTTTGGTAACTTTGGCTTTGTTTGTGACAAAAAGGAGGAGAGAGTTTAGAGAACTTGAACAATGATATTGTGAAAATTGTGATCTTGTATACATCAATGATGAACAATGATGACTGCATCAAGGTAAGCGAACATCAAGGGAACTTGAACAATGATTGTGAAAATCTTGATGATGAAGATTTTGTATACATCAAGGTAAGTATCACTTCAACTTCAACTTTGTTTTTCATCTTGTGATTGTTTGCATGTCTCGACTAACTGTTCGACTAACTATTTGGGCATGTAATATGACTAACAAGTTGATGTTGGACTAACTTTTTGTGACATTTGGTTTTTAATTGCATAGAAGATATGTTGGTTTTTGACTATGATTCTCTTACATATCTGAATTCTCAAATGTCATGATGATCAGATAAACTCTATCTCTGTACTAGGTTTTGTATGCTAAATATTCTTGAGGTATCTAACGATCTCTTTTTGTCAAGAATGATTTCTTTGTGCAGAGAGTACAGATGTCTAAGTCTAGAGTCTGTTTTAGGAGTTTATCTCATGTTTTTAAATTTTTGGATCTCCATTGTAAATTTTTGTTGTATGGTGATAGCAACAAAAATATCTTTTTGAATTTTCTTTAGTGGATCTGTGTTTTGTCACGAAACCGCCAAAGGGGGAGATTGTTACGGAATTTGAGTTGGCGTAGTTTCGTGAAAGTCTCAAGTCTTGAAGATTGAAGGTGAAGAAAGTTGGATCATTTAACTCAATCTCAAGAAAGAAGAATTCAAAAGGATCATGTATGGTTTACTAAAGATTTTGTGTGATCCGAATACTTCTTGTAGTGTAGAAACACTTGGAAGAATCTTTCATTGCATAAAAATCAAAAACTGGACTTGGGACATGTTCAGGATCCGGATCAGGTTGTTCGATCCGGATCCCGAAGGTGGTTCGTTCATACACCAGTTCAATCCGGATCGTAGCCTCTCTTGATCCGGATCCCGAACACTGAGTTTACCATCTTCCTTGAACGATCCGGATCAGGCTTCGCAATCCGGATCCCGAACGTTGATGTTTGGTGAACTGTATGAACGATCCGGATCAAGCACTTCGATCCGGATCCCGAACCTTCGTTTTTCTGGAATTGCCTGACTCGTTACGACGATCCGGATCACAGCTAATCCGATCCGGATCGCCGTCCGTAAAATCTCCAGAAATGTTAGGTTTTTGATTCTTATCTCCTTCCTAGGGTTTCTAACCTATAAATAGACCCTATGACTCTTCTTCTAGGGTTAATCCAAAAAGAGGCCGAAAATAAAAATAGCCGTCATTTTCATATATACGCCTCTAGATCCACATATAGAGAAGAAAGGAAATCATTAGAGAATACTCTATGTTTCTTCATCTATATTGATTAGTTTGATTCTAGGCTTTCATACTCACATCTTGAGTTGAATCAAACTAATGAATACTTAGATGGTATTTCCGATCTATCTTTGATCTAAGTATTCGGCGGATCATCACCACCCAAAAACAACGATTTACCCCAAAAATCGGCGCGTGGATTCGCGTGTCCTTGTGGATTCAAGGTTCAACCGCTCTCGTGGATTCGGAGCGAGGCACGTTCGTGGATTCGAAGGGTGCTATTGGGTGAAGACCGTGGATTCGGTCGGACGTCGTGGATTCGACGTTGGACGCCGTGGATTCGGCGTTGGGCGCAGATCGTGGATTCGAGAAGCGTCGCGGAGCGAGCGGAGAAGATCCTCTAGGAGCGTATGGAAAAGGTTGAGTCGTAATTGTGTACGGTAAATCACCTTGTACGTGTTTTAATTCTAGTGGATTTCTGCCGTGTTATCGGTCCCGTGGTTTTTTACTCCGGTGATGGAGTTTTCCACGTAAAAATCTTGCGTATTATTTTTTATTTCCGCATTGGGTTTTTATCGCAACGATTTTTGAGTGTTTATACGTTTACACCTATTCACCCCCCTCTAGGTGTTTTTTCCCCTATTTAGATCCTTATTACATATAACCCAACATCGGCGATATTGTTGATGATGATCACAATATATCTCACTATCAGATAGAATAGAACCTATAGGGTCACACACATAAGAAGTTATGATTGATCGGATAGTTAGATCGCGATTTTTGAATCGCCTGAGGACTTAATTATCAATATGTTGATAATCGGACTAATTTGTAATTATTACAAATTAGAGATATTAAAGTGCAAATGTTGCAAAAGAGATGACTTACTAATAGTTAGTGAGTTGTGAGAGAACTTAAGTGCAAATATTACATTAATGATTTAATTTGATCAAATTAGGATTGAGTTCAAGTTGAATTAAATTAGAATTTAATCGATTAAACCGATTAGGGATAAGATAAACTTAAATCTAATTTTAAGTTTATCTTAATATTTATCCTAATAATTATAAAAGGGATTATATCTCTCTTTATACGTATGAGTTTTCTTTAAGAGAAAGAAAAAAATACAGAGAAAACCTTAGTCGTCATCTCTTTCCTCATCTTCCTTTTTTTCTAAATATCCACATTCAAATAAAGATCTTCTCTGCAAGAGAGCTAGCATCTCACGTCCGGTGAGAATTTCGATCAGATCGACAACCTCGTGTGGAATTGTTCTAACCCACTAAAAAGAGTTTCAGCGATATTGTTGATGGTGATCACAATATATTTCACTATCAGATAGAATAGAACCTATGGGGTCATACACATAACAGGTTATGACTAATCGGATAGTTAGATCACGATATTTGAATCGCCTGAGGACTTAATTATCAATATGTTGATAATTGGACTAATTTGTAATTATTACAAATTAGAAATATTAAAGTGCAAATGTTACAAAAGAGAGGACTTACTAATAGTTAGTGAGTTGTGGGAGGATTTAAGTGCAAATGTTGCATTAATGATTTGATTTGATCAAATTAGGATTGAGTTCAAGTCGAATTAAATTAGGATTTAATCGATTGAACCGATTAGGGATAAGATAAATTTAAATCTAATTTTATATTTATTTTAATGTTTATCTTAATAATTATAAAAGAAATTATATCCCGTTTTATATGTATGAGTTAAAGAAAAGAAAAGAAAAGAAAAAAAAAAAAAGAGAGAAAACCTTAGTAGTCATTTTTTTCTCATATTCCTTTTTTTAAAATATTCATATTCAAAGAAAGAACGGGTCTTTCTGCAAGGGAGCTAGCTCTCCGGTGAGAATTTCGGGTCTTTCTACAAGGGAGCTAGCACTCCGGTGAGAATTTCGGATCTTTCTGCAAGGGAGCTAGCACTCCGGTAAGAATTTCGGATCTTTCTGCAAGAGAGCTAGCACTACGGTGAGAATTTCGATCCTATCGACAACCTCGTGTGGATATCCGTAGAGGTCGGACGCATGCGCGACTTCAAGAGAACTAAATTTTACGATAATCAAATTGCGGTGTAAATTTTTTCGCGCAAAGGTGAATATTAGATCTCTCCGCACAAAGATGAAGATTAGATTTCGTTGCACAAAGGTAAAGATTAGATCTCCATTTTTCGTTTAATTTTAAATACATGAGGAATCTTTTGTGTGATTTTTAAGATCGAATCTCAACTTCGTTTAATCTTAAATACATGAGGAATCTTTTGTGTGATTTTTAAGATCGAATCTCAACTTCGTTTAATCTTAAATACATGAGAAATCTTATTTTACGTGATTTTTAAGATCGAATCTCAAATTTATCAAATATTTGATTATTTAATTTTGTTTTTCGCTGCTTAAATAGACCATTATGAAAGCAGAGACAGATCACAGAGCAATCCCTTCAATCAATCCACCACATAAACAAACCACACACGTACACTAATTCACAATTCACATGTATGATCCCTCAAGAAGCCTCAGATTCCACCACACCTGCGCCTCCAACGGCGGCGGGGGCGGCATCGCCGTAAATGAATCCACGGATATCGGCAAACAAGGCCTCGGAATTGGCCGGAACGAAGAGCTCGATCGCATGGAACCCTTGGTCGTCGAGATTCGCCACCACCTCCACGCCTTGGCCCTCCAGAAACTGTGCGAACTCCCGCTGCCTATCGATCAACGGGTCCCCCTTGCACCCTTTCACAAAGCACCTGCCGCGGGATACACAGACATTTTATATAGTAATACGATTCGCTGATAGCTTAAACATACTCAAAACAAAATAACTTCTCTTTTCACACAGTAGTTTATTTAGAACCAGGTTGGAGCCTAAATTATCACAGCATTTCTCTAAATAACTAATTTGTATGAAATTGTAATTAAAATTCTATAAATTCTGATTGAGTTAATTTGTCATAATTTGAGATGATTTCAGTAAACATAAGCTAATAAAATGATTTAATTAAAAAGTTGGATTTGTCATAATTTGTGTTTCTCGTTTTCTAATTTCTTAAAAAATCATCTGACTAAAGATAAAACATAATAATAATAATAATAATAATAATAATAATAATAATAATAATAATAGAAATAAAATTTAATTGAATTTTATTTATTTCAAAAAAAAAAAAAAATCAGCTTCAAAATTAATTCACTTGAATTGATGAAATTGTAAAGCATCTCAACTCTAACGTGATTTATTATAAAAAAGAAAAATTCCAAACGTAGAGCAAGGTTCACCAGTAAAAAAAAATTTAATTAGAAAAATATTTTTAGTCGTATTAGTACGGAGGAAGGCTGGTTTTTCTGAATTTTTCTTAAAATTTTATGAAAAATCTTCTTTTCATACCAAATTATTTTTGCCGAAAACTAATATATATATATATATATATATATATATATATATATATATATATATATATATATTATTTTTTATTTTTTTGAAAAGTTTTTTTTTTTTCCAAAAATAATTTGTACTAATTTTTTGAGAATCTATACGCCGCCCCCACATGCTAATTGAGGCCCGGCTAGAAATTAGAACAGGAGACAGAAATAATAATAATAATAATATTTATTATTTAAAATTTGATAAGAAAATATACATATATATTTTAGGAGCAAATTTTAATTTTTCTTATGAGTCTAGAGTCTAGAGTGTTGAACATGTAAATGTGTAATTCAAAACGGTCTAGAATTTAGGAGTTGTGTTCTATGGACATGTTCTCCATGATTAGTCAGTGGAGTATTTTTAGGTGTTAGTTTTTACATTGTAGTTAGTTGAGTTAGTGGGTTGTTAGTAACGAGAACATGAATTATGGAAGCTAAAAATGTCTATAAAAGAGGGATATGTAGATGTTTGATGAAATGGAATGTAAGTAAATGAAAGGCATGCATGCATATAGGAAATTTGAGAAAACGGTATTCTAAATTTCTAATTAGGAACCTGGGCAGCTTGGTTAAGGCCGGCAGCGGCGGAGCGGCGAGGGGGTTGCAGAAGTGGTGATCCCTGTCTGCTCCGGGGGGGAGCGCGAGCCGCCAGAGCATGTCGTTGGCGCGGAGCGGCAGCATGAAGTCGTCCTCCGACGCCGCCTCCGACGCCGTCCTCTCCGCCCCGCCGAAGTAGGGCTGGTTCAGTATCAGGCCCCTTAGGGTTAGGGTTGGGGTTAGGGTTTCCGCGTCGTCGTCGTCGTCGTCGGCGGCGGCGAAACGGAGCGCGGCGTGGTAGGCCATGTTGGCCCCGGAGCTGCTCCCCATCACGAAGCAGCGGGAGAAGTCCCCGCGCCGCGCGATCCACGGATCCGCTGCTGAGGCGGCGGCGGCGGCGGATTGAGATCGGAGCCATAGGAGGGCGTCGAGGGCGTCGTCGTAGGCGGCGGGGAGGCGGTGCTCGGGGGCGAGGCGGTAATGGAGGGAGACGACAAGGGCGGGGACGGAGGCGGCCATGGCCGCGCAGGAGGCGTCGTAGAAGGCGGAGTCGGCGCCGAAGAGGACGAAGCCGCCGCCATGGAAGTAGAGGATGATCGGGAGGAGCTTCTCCTCCTCCTCCTCCTCCTCCTCCTCCGCGTCCCCCTCATGGGGGAGGTAGAGGCGGAGCCATGTGTTGTGCGCGGGGTTGAGGGGGACGTCCTTGGAGAGGGCAATGGAGGAGGAGGAGGAGGAGGAGGAGGAGGAGGAGGCGGTGGTGGTGGGGACGAAGGGGCGGGAGATGGTGCCGTCGAGGTGTTCGACGATTTGTAGGAAGAGGTTGGAGCTCTTCGATGGAGTCGACTCTGCGGCGGAGGGGGAGGAGGGGAAGGAGGAGGAGGAGTCTCCAACGTCGCCCATATTTCGGTGATTTTCGCACTTTATTACTCTTCTCTTCTCCTCTTTCTCTTTCTCTTCCTTGGGTCCTTGAGTCCTTGGGTTTGGGTTTCAACGTTTACTTCGTTTTTATAGTTTGTTTGTTTGTTTGTTTGTTTGTGTTCTTAAATTTAAATTTATTATATTTCTAAATTTAAAATTTTAAAATTATTATAATTAAATTTTATAATTTAACTTAGTTGATTAAACACCAACACAACCAATCATCTGATATAAAAATAGTATAGCATTTTAATTATTCACGTATTATCAATTATAACAATATTACATCACTTTAATATTAATGATATATTATTATCTAATCAACTATTGGTATTAAAATTTATCAGAAGTTATTAGATAAAATTGAGTTAAAATAAAAACATATAGGCTCCGCTTGGTTAAGGTATATAAGATAACTAATAGTTCCATAGATAAGTATAATTTTTGGAATAAGCAGAAACTATTATAAATTTGTGTTTGATTGGATATTATGTTAGTATCAGGTATAAGAAAAATATTGTTTGATAAGAAATAAAGAATAAGAGAAATATCGAGTGTATTTTGTGTAAAATACTAATACGCACTTTCTCTTAATTTTTTTTAAAAAATTAAAATTTAAAAATTTGTATAAATTTTAATTTTTATAAAAATTTTAAGTGGGAGCAAAAATTTTAATTTTTAAATTTTAAATAGGAGTAAAAATTTTAATTTTTAAATTTGTATAAATTTTAAAAAATTTATAAAAAATTTGTATAAAATTAATAAATTTTAAAATTTTAAAAGTAATAAATTTTAAAAAAATTAAAAGTAAATTAAATTTTTAGATTTATTAAAAAATAAAGTTAAAAAATTTAAAATTTATAAAATAAAAAAATTAAATTTTAAATTTTATAAATGTAAATATTTTTTAAAATTTAAAATTTTTAAATTTAAAAAAAAAAAATAAAAAAAAATAATAGGAAGAAAAAAAAGACATTCTCCTCAATTCGCGTGCGTAAGAAAAAAAAAAGGACATTATCAAATTTTTTTTTTCCCCTCTTTTACCGAATTATTCCGGATTAACCCGTAAGAAGGGAACAAGAGTTCTCCCTTGTTCCTCCTCTCTTACCAGGCTAACCCCGTAGGGAGGGAACAAGAGTAGTTCCCCCTTATTCCCCCCCTTATTCCACTAGTAGTGTTTGAGTACAAAGGGGACGGAATAATTTCCTTTGTATCCGAACCAAATGTTGTGATATAATATATTTTTATGTTTTCAGCAGTAGAATCTTAAAACTATATATCATATCCAACTCATCTGCATTTTTTGAATATCATATCAGACTGTTCCACATTTTTCGATAAAATCGTACAAAATAAATAATATTCGATTTATTATAATACACGAAACACAATTTTACGTATAAAAATAAATATATTAATTTTTTAGCGTACTTTCTTATCGCACATAATACAATCTTCACGCAATTTCAAATAGAGTTTAAATTAGATTGTAGACTTAATAATAATAATTTTGAAAAATCAAATAAAAAAATGATAGCTCAAGAACTAAAATACCACATATATCATAGTTTGTGAACCAAACATGCAATTTATCTATTTGTTTATTTTAGTTGAAAAGAGGAGGTTGATTGAGGAGAGTTGGAAATCAATTTGGGGAAAGATTCCACCAGGCAGGGGAGGTTGGGATGAAGAAATGCTTTGGATTCTCTACATTATTAATTTTACATGTTGTTGTTGCATTATCAACTTACACTGCAGAGGTGTTTTGTTTGCTTATGCACTTATTTTAAAATATGTATAGGTTTATCAATATAATAATAATTCGTAAAGATAAAATTATGAATGATTGTAACATTATCAATATTACCAATTTTGTGTTTGAACTCCAGCTATTTAATTTTTGTTTTCATGAATTATTAAAAAAAATTATTAAACGCATGCAAATGTTTTTTTAAAAAATAAAAATATAAATATAAATTTTTAAGGTAGATTCAATAATTCGTGAATAATTGGGCAAATGTAAATTATCCGGTCAAAAATTCGAGCAATTTTTTTGGATAATTCTAATAATTCGGCTGACACGAATAATTCGGCAAAAAATTTGGACAAAAATGTTTTAACAATTTACGCTCATCATCTACTTTATTTTGTACCTTTCTATTTTTTTATTCTTAATCAATATAATTATTTATAGTATAAATTTAGAGAAAAAATATTTAATTTAATAACTGAATTTTTAATTTGTGAATTTTTGTATAAATTGCGTGTCCGAATAATTGACAACTTATTTTTTAAATTATATTTTTTAACAAATTTAAAAATTAGAATACAAAATTTATTTCTATTATATTCGTATTGGACGAATCTGAATTAATTACCTATGATACGAACTAATTAAAATCGCGTACAATAAATTAAAATTTTGAAATAATACTTTTGAACAATTAATGCTACCTACATAACCAAAATATAGATTTAAATATCACACTCTCTTACGCGCAAGAATCAATATTTAATTATTATATTATCAAGGGTATATATAAGTATACATTTTTTAGGGAGTATATCTTACACCCCATCCTAGAAGAGTGGGATAAATTTCACTCGTCACTCGATGTGACGAGTAAAATAATACCTATCCCAAGATGGAGTGAGGTGCAGGATGTACACCCCTTTATATCCCCTAAAGGGGTGTACACCTAGCATATCTCTATTATCAAAATTTTATTTACTATTAAAAATCTAAAAGAATTTTTAAATATTTGGATGATGGGTATAAAATCTGGGCATTGCTACATGTACACCCCCTTGGGGGTGTACATCTTACACCCCACCCCATTCTGGGTTGGGGTGAATTTTATCCGTTACTCGTTCCATTCCAGAATGGGATGGGGTGTAAGATGTACACCCCTTTGGGGGTGTACACTTAGTTTTTTCCATAAAATCTAGAACTACTTTTTGGTGTAGAGTTTCATTGCCTTATGCGTGTACATCATTTTATACTTGAAAGTTTTGTAAGAAAAAACAAGTCTAACCACCTAAAATATTGGGGGAAAATAAAATGGGAAAAACTAAGAGCCATATAAGTTAATTTTGGTCCAATTTTAATGTCTTATCCAATTTTTTTTTAAAAAAATTAAATGTACTATTTAAACAAACTAGTATTTTTTTTTATATTTTTTGATGATACTATTTTTTTAAAAGAAAATTAACATGATGTTCTTTCTATTTATTTTTTTAAAAAAATAAATTTTGTTAAAAATATAAAATAATTAATTTTTAAATTTTAAATTTTAAACTTTAAATATTAATTATCAAACTCTTTTTTGCTTATCCAAAAAAAAATGCTAAATTAGAGTACTTCACTCTACTAAGGATCGTGGGAGATGTTAAGTTTGTTGTAAAATGAGGGTGAAAAATATTGATGGTAATTTTACAAACACTTGATGGATAATTTTATAATTCACACCCTAAACATCCTAATGGAGATCTAAGCACCAGAGCAATAACAATAAAAATTAAACCACAATAACACAATGATTTTACGTGGTTCGGCTATGCCTACATCCACGGGAGAACAAGCAAAAAAGCTTTCACTATCAAATCATGAAGATTACAAGAGAGATACAAATAGGAGAGATATCACATTTCCTCAAAGATAAAAAGAAACTCCAACAATCTCTAACTCTATCTAAATTGTGCAAACCACACCTTACAAGAAAGATTTCACCTCCTTCTTGATAGAACCAAAATGAAATCAAAACCCCTAGGGTTTTCTCTTTTCTCCCACTTCTTTTTCTCTCTCTATATTTTCTTAATATTCTAATCACCCGTACTTTAGTTTTAAAAGATAAAGCTATTAAATATAGGCCGTTGTATTAAAAGAATTATGATCCAAAGGCTTACAAATAAGAGGCGCAAATATATAATCAGAAAATATAAAAAATAGAAGATTTGACTTCACCAAATTAAATAGCCCAAATAATAAGGCACAATGTAATTAAATCAACAATCTCCCACTTGAAGGCAAATATCCATCCATCAAATAAGCTTCATCATAATTCATTATTCTCCAACCACTCCATCTACGTCTCGATCAATCCGGAGTGCTTCCCACAAAATTTGAGTTTTTCCGTAGGAACAACCTTTGTCAACATATCCGCAAGATTTTTCTTTGTATCAATCTTTTCTACATCCAAGTATCGACAATCTAATACCATCCGAATAAAGTGAAAGCGAACGTCAATATGCTTAGTTCGGGAGTGATACGCCGCATTCTTTGCAAGATGAATTGCACTTTGATTATCACAATGCACAACATATTTATTTTGCTTCACTCTGAATTGTGCAAGCAATCGCTTCAACCAAATCATTTCCTTTGCCGCTTCGGTCATGGCAACATATTCGGCTTCCGTAGAGGACAAAACAACAATGTCTTGCAATCTAGACATCCAACTAACCGCACTACCTCCAAATGTGAAAACATATCCCGTAGTGGACTTTCTTGTCTCTCCACAACCAGCATGATCGGAATCAACATATCCATTCACCTCTAAAGAAGTTCCACCAAAATACAAGCAAACATTTTGTGTGCCCTTTAAATACCGAAGAATCCACTTAATGGCTTGCCAATGCTCCCATCCCGGATTAGACATATATCGTGAAATAACTCCAACCGCATAAGCTATATCCGGTCTTGTACAAACAATAGCATACATCAAACTCCCAACGACGGAATTATAAGGAACATTCTTCATTTTATCTCTTTCGATTTCATTCTTTTGAGAGTTCTTCTTGGATAACTTGAAATGTCCGGCTAATGGAGTAGAATTCGGTTTACAATCATTCATTTTAAATCTTTCAAGCACCTTGGAAATATAGCCCGATTGACTAAGCCATAACTTGCCATGCTCCCTATCCCTTTTAATGTGCATATCAAAATCTTCTTTGCTTCACCAAGATCCTTAGTAGCAAACTTCTTCGACATGCTGAGCTTCAACTTTGCTATATCATTTTGATCATTACTAGCAATCAACATATCATCCACATATAGTAACAAAATAGTGAATGAATCATATGTTGAACCTTTAAAATAAACACAATAATCAAAATCACATCGTTTGTAGCCTTCATCTTGCATGAAAGAATCAAACTTCTTATACCATTGTCTAGATGCTTGGTTTAAACCATACAATCACTTCTTTAGCTTACATACTAAATTATGATTAACTTCATCAACAAAACTTTCGGGTTGAAACATATAAATTTCTTCATCCAAATCACCATGCAAGAAAGTGGTTTTAATATCAAGTTGTTCAAGCTCAAGATCCAAATTTGCAACCAAGGATAAAGCAATTCTAATTGAGCAATGCTTAACAACGGGAGCAAATATTTTATTGAAGTCAATACCTTGCTTTTGTCCATAGCCCTTAACAACAAGCCTTGCTTTATACCGCTTGGATCCATCGGCTTCATTCTTGATCACATAAAACCATCGATTTTTCAATGCTTTCTTTTCAATCGGAAGCTCTACCAACTCCCAAGTATGAATTTGATATAAGGAATCCATCTCATCCTCCATTGCCCTTTGCCACTTTGCTTCTTCGGAACAATATTTTGCTTCCTAAAAACACTCGGGCTTACCCGAATCAGTAAATAAAGCATAATATAAAGAAGGGGAGTACCTTTGGGTGGGTTTATGTGGCCTAGTTGATCTTCTCAATTCATGTGCTGACGGGGTAGGCACATTATCTTCGCTCTCATGAGAATCATGTTGAATTTCAATAGATTGTGCGCTTTCTTCATGATTATCATTACCATCATGACTAACATCACTATCATCATGTGGAGGATGAACTTCATGTATATCTTGAGAAGAACGATCAACTTGTACATCAACAACAAGCTTATCCTTCTTTGCTCTTCTTCCGTGTCTTCTTTAAACATTACATCCTCTCTAAACACAACATCCCGACTCCGAATAGTTTTTCTAACAACGGGATCCCAAAGCCTATAGCCAAACTCATCACCTCCATAGCCAAGAAATACACATTTTCTTGATTTCACATCAAGCTTTGTTCTATTTTCTTTCGGAATATGAACATAAGCTTCACACCCAAAAGTTCTTAAGTGCCCATAGGAAATGTTTTTGCCACTCCGTATAATTTCCAGAATGTCTCCATCTAATGCAACACTAGGTGATCTATTAATCAAGTAAACGGTCGTATTTGCCGCTTCGGCCCAAAAAGGCTTTGATAGACCGGAGTGAGACAACATACTTCGAATCCGCTCCACAATGGTTCGATTTATTCTTTCAATAATCCCATTTTGTTGAGGAGTATAGGGAACCATCTTCACTCTTTTGATGCTATTTTCTAAGCAAAAATCATCAAAGGCACTAGAGCAAAATTCACGACCATTGTCGGTTTGCAAGCACTTAATAAAATATTCACTTTCCTTTTTAACACAGGCTTTAAATTTCTTAAAAGTCTCAAAAATTTTATCTTTTGAAGCCAAAGGATAAATCCAACACATTCTAGAATAATCATCTAAGAAAGTAACAAAATAGTACGCACCTCCAAGTGACTTAACATTAAAAGGACCACAAACATCGGAATAGACCAATTCCAATAGCTTGCCCTTTCTATGCATCTCATTTCTTTTGAAGTTAACCTTATGTTATTTTCCCATAATGCAATGCTCACAAAAATCAAGAAATAAATGCTCAAAGGAAGGAATAAGATTATGTTCTTGTAATACCTTCATACCATGCTCGCTCAGATGACCAAGCCGATTATGCCAAACTTGCATATCTTCGCCTTTACTTGTGGTAGCAACCACCAAATTTGAATCATCATCCTTTTGAGCTATTTCATGAAGTGTATAGAGATTTCCATCCTTTTTCCCTTTTAAAATAGTTATACTACCCTTTGATATCTTCCAAGAGCCCTTTCCGAAAGTGATAACAAAACCGGAAACATCCAATTGTCCCGCCGATATTAAATTCTTTGTGATCTCCGGAACATGGTGCACATTCGTCAATGTATGCTTATTGCCATTTGTTTGTTTTGTAACAATATTCCCAATACCCACAATTTTACATACCCGATCATTACCAAGATAAAAATATTCACCATCTACTTATTTATATGTAAAAAAATATGATCGATCCGGACATATATGAAAAGAAGCACCGGAATCTAAAACCCAAGTGTTTGCACAAGAAAAGACCGTGCACGCAACACTTAATGTCACTCCACCTTCACCATCCGAAGCATTGTTAGCTTCATTCTTGACGTCCTTGCCTTTACCTTTTTGCTTTTTTTTTTCAAAGCATAGCAATCCTTCCTCACATGACCTGCTTTCTTGCAATACCAACAAGCAAGCCTTCTACCTTGTGATTTTGATCTTTCTTTACTTTGAGATTTTTCTTTGGAGTTAAAAAATTGGCCTCGCTTTAATGACCTTCCTCTTTCATCAATAGTTAGTGCTTGACTTCTATCACTAGACAATTGATTTGTGGCTTTACGAGTTTCCTCATTCAACAACGAAGCAACAATATCATTCAACTTGAATTTGTTCTCCATTGTGTTCACCACCATGGTAACAAGAGTATCCCAACTTGAAGGTAAAGAACTCAAAAGGAGTAAACAAATGACTTCTTCATCAAGATTGATTTTGAGAGACTTCAATTGTGCCGCAATAGAGTTGAACTCACTCACATGCTTGCGAATAGTCGAACCTTCTTGCATCTTCAAAAGAAAAAGCCTCTTCATTACATGCATCTTGTTCACACCGGAAGGTTGCTCAAATGATTGCTCCAAAGTCTCCCATAACTCGGATGCGGTCTTGCATTGATAGACGTCAAACAAAATCGATAGTGAAATACATGGCCTAATCGCCGCCAAACATTTTCGGTCAAGTATGTCCCATTCATGATTATCCATAGTAGTGGGTTTTGCACCTATTCCCAATATTGGCAAATCAAGCTCTTTTGCAACCAAATAATTCTCTATCATGATTTTCCATATAGCCCAATTGCTCTCATTCAACTTCTTAAATTCCATTGCTTTCTCCATTAGAAAAACGAGTGAATGTACAAAATTGAATGTTTAGATAACCACCAATCAAGCTCTGATACCAATTATTGTAAAATGAGGGTGAAAAATATTGATAGTAATTTCAGAAACACTTGGTGGGTAATTTTGTAATTCACACCCTAAATACCCAAATAGAGATCCAAGCACCAGAGCAATAACAATAAAAATTAAACCACAATAACACAATGATTTTACGTGGTTCGGCTATACCTACATCCATGGGAGAACAAGCAAAGAAGCTTTCACTATCAAATCATGGAGATTACAAGAGAGATACAAATATGAGAGATATCACATTTCCTCAAAGATAAAAAGAAACTCCAACAATCTCTAACTCTATCTAAATGGTGCAAACCACACCTCACAATGAAGATTTCACCTCCTTCTTGATAGAACCAAAATGAAACCAAAACCCCTAGGGTTTTCTCTTTTCTCCCACTTTTTTTTCTCTCTCTATATTTTCTTAATATTCTAATCACCCGTACTTTAGCTTTAAAAGATAAAGTCATTAAATATAGGCCGTTGGATCAAAAGAATTATGATCCAAAGGC
Organism: Tillandsia leiboldiana; assembly: GCA_029204045.2. Taxonomy (NCBI): domain Eukaryota; kingdom Viridiplantae; phylum Streptophyta; class Magnoliopsida; order Poales; family Bromeliaceae; genus Tillandsia; species Tillandsia leiboldiana. The sequence goes on along the minus strand of CM055080.1, from coordinate 4,385,602 downwards.
TTACAAGTAAGAGGTCCAAATATATAATCAAAAAATATAAAAAATAGAAGAATTATGATCCAAAGGCTTACAGGTAAGAGGCCCAAATATATAATAAAAAAATATAAAAAATAGAAGATTTGACTTCACCAAATTATATAGCCCAAATAATAAGGCCCAATGTAATTAAATCAACAAAGTTGAAGTACCATAAAGATGCATGGAAAGGACAAATATTTTTAAAATTTTAAAATAATATTACTGTAGAAACTTGTATGTACATTATTAAAATCTATGAGTACTGAAGTGACCAACAATAATCCAAACTATTTCATTTACCTCTTACTACTAAATATAAAATATAGAAAAATATTAAGTGTACACTCCATTTGGGATGAACATCTTACGTTTTATCCATCACTTCGAAGTGATTGATGAAGAAGCCCCCACCCTTAGATGGGTGGGGTGTAGAATGTACATCAACTTTTGGGTATATATGTAGCATCTCTCTAAAATATATTCTGAAAATGATATCTAATATATCTTTCAAAATTTAAAAATATCTATTATACCTCTAGTCAATCAAAATATTTTTATTAATTTTTAATTTTTTTTAAATATCTTTAAATTTTTAAAATTTACTAATAAAACTTGAGATTTAAAAAGACATCTTAATAACTTAAAAATAAATTTAAAGATTTAGAATAATAGTCGAGAGTAAATCAGCAAAAGTGCTAAATACATATTAACACTCACATCATGCCCCCTCCATTTGCACAAAGCTTGTTCAATCAAATACCAAAGTGACTAATAAAGCCAAGAGAAAGTGCTTTGTGCAAAAGTTTGCACCACTTGAACTTTATCACAAAGTAATAAAAAGCCACTGTGGAGAGCTTTTATACAAAACTTTTTTCTTGAAACTTCTCATCTTCTTAAATATTTTACTATTAAAAAAAAAAAAGTGAAAGAAATTTTAAAAGTTGTATTGATGAAAGGAAGAGCTCTTATTCATGGTTTTATTGTTAAAATGGATAAATTACAAAATAAAACTATATATGATCTCTTCTATTTTAAAATAATATAAAATAATTTAGTGGCCTAATATAGAACAAAATTATATTTAGTTGTAGATTATTAGTTCTTTTGTAGGTTAGCTTTGAACGTTTCGTGTGTGTTGAGTGCGTCCTCACACACATGACGAATATGTTGCGTACTTGGAGGACTTCCACTGTGGTTCCAAGGCGTGACAATAATGGTACGTGGAGTCTACTCAATACAATATAAGTCCAATATTGTGTCACCTTAATAAAGTTAGTATTAGGCTAAATGTCTAATATAGTGTAATATTACTATTTAAAAAATGAAGGAAATTCAAAACATGTTCAAATCTCTATTTGACTCTATTTCTATATTTTTTTTCTTTGTTTATAGTTATTTTTAATAAAATTTGGCAAATTAAACAACCTGGCATTTTGATTGTACGTGTTAGAATTTAATTAGATTTATAATTAAATATTAATTAGATTAGAATTAATATTTAAATTTATTAGAGATAAATTAATTTAGATTTAAATATTAATTAAAATATAATTCTAATTTAAGTAGATTTGAATTATATCTTGGATAGAGTTTTATATATATATCTAATATAAATAGCTTATATATAAGAGTACATACTCATTATGATGTTAAGAATTTTTGTATTGGCGCACTACAACAAAACTGACTTTTAGCGGCAATTATTTTTTACTTTCCCGGCAATTATAATTGCCGCTAAATACTTTTACGGCAATTATAATAATTGCCGCTATTGGTAGGATCGCTAAAGGTTATTGCGGCATTTGTTTCAGCGGTTGGTAAAAGACTAAACAAATGCCGCTAAATACTATATAATAGCAACTATTATAAATGCCACTATAATTATCTATATTTGGCACTAAAAACATATTAAATGACTAGTAAATAGAATCTATAGCGGCAATTGCAACAAACCAACGACATATGATTATTAGTTAATAACATCACATCAGATTGGATGTGCACAAATTATTTGGATTAACAGTATTCATATTGCAAGACAAGCACAAACAGCAAATATAACTGTCAAAATACCCTCATCAATAGCAATAAGTGCTAATTAACTACAACAAACTACATGATTAATGAGTTTTTTGCCACCATTACACCCAGTGACAAGTGAATTAAATGGATCAATATATGAAAGTTGGCAGACTGTCAGAACATAGATACCTCATCAGTAGCATTACAAGTCCTATATGCAAATTGTTATCATCATTCGGGGGAGTTAGAGAGTGATGGAATAAGAGTAGCTTTAAATGTATGACTACTTCAGATAAGTAGAAGATATCCACAGAAGTATGTAGCCAATCAAAGAAGTGCCGACTTCCAAGCTCCTTGGACCTTGAAGTAGAGGAATGACAGAGACCATCAAGAAGGTCCCCAACAGCCACGAAGCGAGAAAAGATCCAACCCAGAAAATAATAAAAGCAATATCAAGCATATTGGAGAGGCTCGTGAGAAACAAAAACAATCATAAATCCAAATTTGATCTAGCTAGAGAGCACTAATAGTTTATAATAGCATCACCAACCTCAAGCAATAAGGCACCACAGAGAAAAACTAAATGAAATGGCACCAACTTCATTTCATTGCAGCAGAAGAAAATGAACAAAGATACTTTTTTTTCCTTTTAAAGGGAAAAGACGAATTACAGGACATCTACGCTAAACAAAACTATAATGCATCACACAAACGTTTATTCCATATTTAAAGAAGCTAGAGTGGGTTTTTAAAAACAACTGGCACATGGCTGAGCAAAAATAGGACACTAAATTTGTGAAAGTGCCACAACAACTCCAATTTACATTCTCCAAAATACAAGCCAAGAATAAAGGGATGATCGAATAGCCCATTATACGAAGTTTTTTCATGATAGCATGCTATATTAAAAATTGTTTAAAACTAAAAATAAGGGCAGGAATTTAAGTGCATGTAAAAGCAGAAACACGGTAAGTGCAGGCAGACATTCAGAATTACTAAAGAACAGCACAGCCTCTCCTTGACCTCACAGTAAAAGATAAAAAATTAGGAACTATATTAAATAATATAAGACAAAATTTGGACTACCACAAATAGAACGATCTTTCCTGAAAAAGGAGAGTACACTGAAGATAATTCACTCATTGAAGCCCAGGTTCATTAGAATACGCATTTCACTAAACTACAACAAACTAATTGTAGTTTATTCTAGTGACCCAAGTCACCCAACTACAATTGACAAATTTATCACCCAAAACAAAATTTAATAGACATTGACCAAGAGTCAATAACAAGAACCTTACCGTCTAAGTTTATTTCAAAATAAACAAAGCGGATAGTATGCTACCTTTCTCTTAAAAAAAAAAGAACCTTACCGGGTTAAGATATTGACCATGGCTCGAAATGCTGCAACCTGCAACATAAGGTAATATCAACGATAATAAAAAGCCGGAGAAAGCCCCAGGCTCGCGAAGCTGGCAGGCACCCAGGTGATGGACCGCGCCGTTGCACGGAAGACTGCTCTCGGGCGAGCGGGCGACCACCCTCCTCCCCACCACCCCCGACGCTGCCGCTGACGCTAAGAGGATCATCCGCTTGACTACTAAGTTTGGCGTCAAGCTCTCTGAGGTGGAAGCCGCCTCGCTCCTCGGCTTCGCGGGCCCCGGGCTCTAAGCGCCTTGCACCTTCCGCTCTGCTTTCCGTTGTTTTCTGCTTTCCCAATATTTAAAACTTGCTCCTGGAACGTTCGTGGGCTTAACGACCCATCCAAACGTGCTATTATCAAAACTGTTGTGAATGGGGTTAAGGCATCAATCCTTTGCTTCCAAGAAACCAAAGTGTCCTCCCTCTCACGTTCCTTCCTTCCCTCCTTCGCTGGACGGTTCTTTGACAAGTGCCACTTCATCCCTTCTGTGGGGGCATCAGGAGGGCTTGTCACCTGCTGGAACTCCAAGCTCTTCTCCTGCTCTGATGTCATTGTTCGCGACCGCTCCCTCACGCTGCGCCTGTCCAGGGCGACCTGCGGTTCCTCTTTCTACCTCACCAACGTTTATGGGCCGTCGACTTGGGAGGGCAAGGAGGACTTCTGCAGGGAGCTCGCAGCTCTCAAAGCTGAATGCCCTGGGCCCTGGGTCATCTGCGGGGACTTCAACCTTACGCGCTCCCAGGCGGAGAGACAGGGCCGGTGCTGGAGCAACCGCCTTTCAGCTATGTTCTCGGACCTTATCAACGAGTTGGATCTCGTGGACCTCCCGATGCTCAACCAGAGCTTCACGTGGTCCAGCATGCAATCTCCCCCCACCCTCGCCAAGCTTGACCGCTTCCTGATCTCCACCGATTGGGACCTTGCCTTCCCACTCTCCTCGGTCTCGGCGCTCCCGAGGATCACTTCTGACCACTGTCCCATCCTACTTCAAACCCAGAGGAAGCAAGCCCCCCGCCCCTTCAGGTTCGAGAAGGTCTGGCTCACCAGGACCGACTTCAACTTGCTTGTACCAATTTGGTGGCAGGAAATCGAGCCCAAAACGGGGAGGCAAGGGAGCATTCTTACCTTCCCCGCCAGGCTTAGGCATTGCCGAAAGCGTATCACCGCTTGGCGGCTGTCAAACTTCCACGACATCTGCAGTACCAAGCGGGCGCTCATGGAGGACGTTCAGAGGCTTGACTCCCTCGAGGAAACTCAGTGCCTGTCCACTAGTGACCAAGCACTTAGAGCCAACCTCAGAGGCCATCTGAACGACTTAATCGCCGAAGAAGAGATCCTCTGGAGTTCGAGAGCTAAGCAGCACTGGCTCAAGGAGGGGGACGGCAACACCAGCTTCTTCCACGCTATGGCTAACGGGAGGCTCAGAGCCAACAGGATCGGGAACATCGTGGACGAGGACCTAACGTTGACTAGGGAAGAAGACAAGGTCGCCTATTTCTTCCGCAAGTTCAAGGCACGGCTCGCGCCCGACTTTCCACATGACTCTCAGTGTGGGGATTGGAGTAATCTCTTCCCGGACAACACCGCGCTGAGCTCTGAGCACCTCACCGCGCCCTTCACCCTTGAGGAAATCAAAAGAGCGACTTTCCAAATGTCTGGAGACAAGGCGCCCGGACCTGATGGATTCAGCATGGCTTTCTACCAGAAGTTCTGGGACGTTATCAAGGGCGACCTCCTCGGAATCTTCGAAGATCTCTTCGAGGGCTCCCTCGACACGGGGCCCATCGACTACTCACATATTTGCCTTGTCCCTAAGATAGAGGGTGCGGCTACGGCTAGCGACTTCCGGCCTATCAGCCTCCTCAACTGTGTCCAGAAGATCATCTCCAAAGTGATAACGAACAGACTCTGCACCGTTCTGGACAAGATCATCTCCCCGACCCAGTCTGCCTTCCTGAAAGGCAGGCTCATCCTTGACTCCTTTGTTACTGCCGACGAGCTTATCAGCTGGGGCGCCAGCAGGCAAGTAGACTGTGTGGGGGTCAAGGCGGACTTCGAAAAGGCGTTTGACTGTGTCAGCTGGGTCTATCTCAAGCACATCCTCCGCTGCCTTGGGGCTAACCTGCGTTGGTGCGGGTGGATTGACCAATGCACCACCAACGGCAAGGCCGCCATTCTCGTCAATGGGAATGTCACGAAATGGTTTAGATTGAAGCGAGGCCTGCGCCAAGGGGACCCTCTCTCCCCCTTCCTTTACCTTTTGGTGGCGGAAGGCCTTGCCCGTATGACTAGTAGAGCTGTCCGAAGCAAGCTCATCACTGGTGTTGGACCTTCTAGGGACACGAGAACTTCCCTTATTCAATTTGCAGACGACACGCTCTTCTTCTGTCAAGCGAAGCAACGGCAGATTATCAACCTCCGCTCGCTTTGGCGAATCTTTGAGTGGGCCTCGGGACTCAAGATCAACACTTTGAAGTCGGAATTGCTCTACCTGGGCAACTCAAGCACCAAAGGCGAACGACTAGCAGCAACACTTAACTGCAAGCTGGGATCGCTCCCGATCAAATACCTCGGCCTCCCGCTAGTCAAGGGCCGCCTCCCCAAGGAGGCCTGGCATCTAGCTGTCTCCAGGATCGACCACCGAATCAGGGGTTGGCAAGCTAAACTGCTGTCGTACGGGGGCAGACTTACCCTTGTAAACTCGGTGCTGTCGAATATGCCCCTCTACCTCTTCTCCGTCTTTAAAGCGCCGGCCTGGGTTATCAACAGAATTGACTCGCTTCGCCGAGCTTTCTTCTGGAAAGGGCAGACCTCGGTGTCGGGGGGTCACTGTCTGGTCAGCTGGAAGGTCGTCTGCAGGCCCAAAAGAGACGGGGGCCTAGGCATCTTGAACCTCCAAACCTTCAACCTGGCCTTGCTCGCTAAATGGTGGTGGAGGTTCTTCTCCCCGGAACCACCGCCCTGGGAACCCCTTGTCAACAGGCTCTACTATCGCCGCAGGGAACCGCTGAGTGAAGGGTCCTCGTTTCGACCGCTCTCCCCGTGGTGGAAAAGTGTGATGCACACGCGGGATCTCTTCAAGTGCGGCACGACCCTTTCGGTAGGTAATGGTGCGAGGACTGGCTTCTGGGGAAACATCTGGTCTGGGAGCTCACCCCTCTCAACCCAGTTCCCGCAGATCTACGAGTGGGTTTCCAACAAGCACCTGCGTGTGGCTGACTGCCTGGGCCCGGATGGCTGGCACTGGGGGAGAATCCTGGAGGGCCTCGAGGGGGGACCCGCAGGCTGTGAGGAGGCCCTCCCGGATCTGTTAGAGGCAACTGCCTATCTTCACCTCACCGACAACAAGGACGAGTTCAAGTGGCGATGGAACAGCTCTGGGATTTTCTCCGTAAGGTCTGCGTACCGTTTCCTGCAGGACAGTGGGGTAGTCGTGGACCGGTTCAACTCGATTTGGAGTACCAAAATGCCTCTGAAAGTCAAAATTTTCATCTGGCTGGTGCTCCGAGGGCGGGTGCTGACCAGGGACATTCTTCTGAAGAGGAACTGGACTGGACCGAACCACTGCCCGATCTGCCTTGGACCCGCTGAAACCGCCGATCATCTCTTCCTTTCCTGTGCTGGCACTCTCTCCCTGCTTGAAACCCTTCTCCCCAACAAGAGGGAGATCCGGAGTCTGACGACCGCCAGCGGCCTGTGGGGGACCTTTTCGCTCAAGAGAGGGGCTTGGGGAAAGAAGGCCCTAACCACTATCGCGTCCACCTGGTGGGTAGTCTGGCTTGAAAGGAATCGCCGAGTCTTCGACAGTAGGTCCCGTTCCGCTAGGGAGTTGATCGCTGCGATCCGGCTCTGCCGGTCACAGTGGTCCGCGTTCTGCCCCTAGGGTGGTTAAGTTCCGTGTCCCTTCTCCTCCCTGCTCTCTCTCTCTCTCTCTCTCTCTCTCTCTCTCTCTCTCCCCCCCTCCCCTTTCCCTTTCGGTTCGAGGCCCTGTTGCCTCTGGTTTGTAGCTAAATTCATTTTCCCTATGAATGAAGCGGCAGCATGCTGCCTTCTCTCAAAAAAAAAAAATAAAATAAAAAGCCGGAGAAGGAATTGGAGAAGAAATACGACTCGAGCATATTGGACACCACTAGTTGATCATCATCTATGCTTTTAAGATTCATGCCAGAGATAAATGTTTAGAAATTTAACAAATGACAGTTTAAAGCAATATATAAAAGGATGAGATAACAATAAAACCTGAAGGGTTTCACCACCATCGCCAATGAGATGAAGGAGCATGTTAAGGATTGGCTGAAGAAACTGCAGAAGGGCAGTTGATTCAACATTCTTCAAGCTGTTGATCGCCTGTATATGTGAAGTTTATTCTTTAGTAAAACGACAACTCTTGAAGCGGAAATTCCGGTAAAGCAGAGTGTATTGAAGAAACAACCATATCAATACATGTATTCAACTAACCTACAGAAAACTAACAGTTGAAAACAGAATAAGAGAATCAGCAGGAAACATGATGCACCTGGAAGGAGGAAAGCCTTCTCCAAGACCAATGGGTCAAAAATAGAATTTTTTTATTAATAGGCTTAAAAAATATTATAATTATAAAAAATAGTTCGGAAAAAAATTTATTTACAAAATTAGGCTTATGCGGTGAATGAATTAACACTTTCTAAATGCTGCAAATAATTCATCACTTCCTTCAAAATATTAAAATTATTTTTAGAGTTTAATATTGTAAATTTTTCAAAGTTTAGATGTGGAAATAATATAAGTTACGTGAAAGTGATGAATGGTTTACCGCTTTTTATGCTGTGAATGAATTACCGCTGTCTAAATGCTGCAAATAATTCATCACTTCCTTCAAAATATTAAAATTATTTTTAGAGTTTAACATTGTAAATTTTTTAAAGTTTGGATGTGGAAAATATATAATTTACGTAAAAGTGATGAATGGTTTACCGCTTTTTAAAAACAGTAAACCATTCACCGCTTAGGCCTAGTTTTATAAATAAAAATTTTATATGCCTATTTTTACAATTAAAAAATTCGGTAGGCTTAGTAGAGCCCAAAAAGGCCTCAAAAATAGTCTCAAGCCGAAAGAAATCTGATACTTTAAAAAGTTTGACAGGATTTTAAGTTCCTAAGATTCTTTAAACATACAAAGCTAGTTGTTTTGTACACATTCCTTATATTTGAATGAAGAAATTACAGATCAGGTCATACTTCACCCACAACTCATCAATCGTGAACTCATCAAACAAGGACGATCACCCACTGCCACCATATCGGAGGGCATTGTTGTTGTTAGAACACAGCCATTTCATTCTCTTGCTCTTTTTTGTTTTAAAATTATCCAATGAGGGACTAAGCAAACTGTCAAAGTAGTTAATTAGGATTAATTGTTATATTTGGACTAAAAGTTATTTTCTGTTACAGGACCTAATGAAAACCAACAATAAACAAATCAGCATGCTGACATTTACTCCCAGGTATCCAGCTATTGAGTACAATTAGTCATTTACATGGCATACATTGATTGAGAATAATCGCTGACAGCATACAGCTCAAATTTCTATTAGTAAATTTAACGACAGGCAGATGAAAAATGAGCCAATTTGATACATTTATAGAAGTTTGGGATCATCATGTTCACTTTAAAAGAATAGGAACCAAAATGATACTTTCATAAAATTCGGGGGATAAACTGCAATTTACCCTACAATTATTCTTCAAAATAAAATTTACAACAGCATCAATCAAACCAATATAGATCAAGGTATATTTATAGTACTATCTTAGGTTAGAGGATAACAAAAAAAAGCTTCATATGTCTTTTCAGGAAAGGAATATTTCATGAGTAAGAGATTTATATACTAATGCAGCCTCAAACCATCACCAGACATTTGAAACAAATAACGAGAGAATGAATGAACAACAATGGAACAAGGAGAGTACAAACGAACAAAAATTAACAGATAAAACTTCACGCATGGAAGAAATAAAAAACAATACCTCAAGAAGTTCAGAACCCCAAGGAGGACTTGTTCGGAGAGTATGGCGGTCATACTCTAGAAAAAAATCTCTTATTCGTTCATTGACCGGAAATAAGGAAGAGCATAGCTTTAAACGCAATCTGAATACAGTTTTGCCATCCTCCAGATAATCCAGCCTCTCCTACAAGATAATTAAAAATGATAACTATGAGACCAATTTCAAAAGATTATACTGATGAAACTAGATAACTAGCAGACAGAAAATTATATAAGAAGATAAATGAGCTTTCTAAATAACTTATATGCGCTCATTGGTATGAGCAAACTAACCGGAAGAAAATAATCAAATCTCAAATTCAACGCACCTTACTACTCTCTTGGAGATAATGTGGAACCAGTTCTCTTAGTATTGGAAGAGATACATCGGACTGCAGCCTGTAAGTATAAGATTTACCTTTTAATATGTCCTTCTAATTTAGCAAAAGAAGACATAATTAGTTGGACAGAGCAAAAAAGTAATAATTTTTCACTTCAAAACAGATGAAGCCTAGATAGTGCTTGTTTTGATGCCTTAATGACCAGTTTTGATGCCCCAACTTCTTGGTCAGTACATCCCTTTCGTTTACTTAAAGGGTCTGTTGCAGCCATTGGCAGGATGGAAGCATGATTTTGATGTCTTCAGTGGTACAATATATAAGGCGCCTCTAAGTCATTTTCTCAATAGATAAATCAACTTGTAGGTGGAATAAATTATCACCGGATAACTAACTGCTAATACCCAAATAGGTCCTTAAGGTACCGTTTGGATTGGGGATAAGCCAGAATGAGTTATAACAGGGATAAGTATAAAGTTAGGGATAAGCTAGGTATAATGTAAAATTGTGTTTGGTTGGGAATGAGGCTTAAACCAGGTATAAGTAAAAAAGTGTTTGGTAGTGATTGAAGAATAAGGAGGAATAGAGAGTTGACTTTTATGTTAAAAGATTAAAATATTTTTTTCTTTTTAATATTTTTTTCAAAATTAAAATTTCAAAATTTATTCAAATTTTAATATTTATTAATTTTAATTTTAATATTTATTTTAAGTGGGAGCAAAAAAAAATAAAAAGTTAATTTTAAAATTTTAAGTAGGAGTAAAAATTTAAATTTTTAAATTTATATAAATTTTTAAAAAATTATAAAAAAATTGTATAAATTTTAAAATTTTAAAATTAATATTTTTGAAAACAAAAAAATAAAATTTTTAGATTTATTAAAATATAAAATTTAAAAAATTAAAATTTATAAAATTAAAAATTTAAAATTTAAATATCTTTTTAAATTTAAAAATTGTAATTAAAAAAAAAAAATCAAAAGAAACATAAAAGAAGAGAGAAAAAAAAAAAAAAAAAAAACTAAATTGCCCCTTCCCAAGGCTCTGACAGAGCCTTGGGAAGGGGTTTCTTAAATCGGGGGGTGTCGGAGGGGGGATGGGATATCCCTCCCCCAAACCGGAGTTATCCCCGTTTGGGGGGGATATTCCATTCCGGGAATATCCCAAAACCGTTTGGGTACAAAGGGCCTCTTTGTACCCTTTCCAAACGATAGCTAAGAGTTTTTTTAAAAAAAAATTGGTTTGAACATGGTTTCTTTAATATTAGTTGATTAAACCTCAGAAGTGGAATAAATTATCCTGAAAAATCGTGACTATCATGTGACACACAAACAGTCCCATATTGAATGGCAAAGAAACCTGTGTGTGGGTAACTAAGTAGATACTGACTAAGCATTTTGAGCCAGTGGTTTGAGCCAAACAAACAGCTAATACCGGGTTGTTACATATCAGAACCTTGCAATAGACAAAAGACAAACTCATAGGCTGCAATCAAAAGGAAAATCCAAAAGGGCATAAGTTATCACGGGATAAATACTTCTAACATCCATCAAGCCTTTAAAGTATTAAAAAAAAAACATGATTAACTAGAACAATTTAGACGGCGGACTTCCATTGAGTAATCAACTAAGTAAAAAACAATTTGCTGGCTCAGTATCTAAGCTTTCTCGCACGACATACTAATTATTAGCATGACATACTCAGTTAGAGGAGAAACAAACATTAGCGCCACACGACCCCTGAAGAAAATTGTAATATGCCATAGCTGTCCCACTGAAATTTTTGGATGCCACACCTATCGGGTCCACGTCATCTTACAACCATGAAATATCTCATTTCCACTGAAAAAAAAAAAATCCCACTGAGTCTCCTAGTCTCATTTTAATACAATTAATTTTGCTATGTACACCAACCTTTACATTCTTTTAATACGAAACAATTAATGACTACTTTATGCAAATTTTTAGGTTACAAATGTTCAACTAAAATAGAGGAGCTCAATTTATCACACACAATCCATAATTCATCTCAAGATCACAGTATGCCACCCAGGCCTAGTATATTCCGAGTAGTAATAAATAATCGCTATGTACTGCATTGAGTTAATTGTTGCCATGAACAGTCAAGTCATTTTATGGGCACAAGATGAAAAGTAAAAAGGAAAAGTATAGCAAAGACGGCAGTACATACTGAATGTGTGTGGACAATGGAAGTACAGCATATCCTATAATCCTGAAAGAATGAGCAGCATATCAGACAATATCATAAGAATCTTAGGGTGGAAATTGAGGTAGTACCTTAGGGTTTCGTTCGCACTTCGTTGCTTGGGAGTAGTCGACGCAGTGGGGTGGGGAGAGAGAGAGAGAGAGAGAGAGAGAGAGAGAGAGAGAGGGAGTGGCAGAGGAGCGAAGAAGAAGAGGAACTCGGAGAGCTGGAGCTCGAGTTCGCGCGGAACGCGTGAGGTGGGGAGTTCGCGTGAGCTCGGAGGTGGGGAGTTCGGGTGAGCTCGAGCTCGAGCTCGGAACGCGTGAGGTGTCCACGAAGGAGGGGAGGGTTGGGTTTGCAGGGTTAAAATTTTGAAATTTAAAATTTAAAATTTAAAAATTTTAAAAATTTTTAAATTATAATTTAAAAATTAAAATATATAATTTTAAATTTTTAAATTTTATTTTAAAATTTAAAATTTAAATTTAAACTTTAAAATTGAAAACTTAAATTTTAAATTTTAAATTTTAAATTTTAAATTTTTAAAATTTTAAATTTGAAATTTTTAAATTTTGATTTTAAAAATCAAAATCACTTCTTAAATGCTCTATTGAGCCAAATGCACAAAACCACTTTTCAAATAATAGCCAAACATCTATTTATTTAACACAGAATTATTGGTCGGTAAAAATTAAAAATTTAAAATAATTACCGCTAAAGCATTATTTGTAATTATTTAATAGCGGCAATTTTATAATTGCCGCTATTAAATTACCATAAAAGGCATATTTTGTTGTAGTGGCGCGTATTTCGTGAAGTGTCTTGAGTTTTGAAGATTGAAGTTGACGACTTGAAGATCACATACATCAATCTCAAGAAAAATGGATTCAGAATGATCAGGTACGTTAGATAAAATATTTTTGATTATTTGAATACATTCTTATAGTTTAGAAACACTTGGAATAATTTTCATTGCATAAAAATCAAAACTGAACATTTTATATGTTCTGGATCCGGATCAGCCACATCAAGTCCGGACCACGAACATGGTTTGGTTCATGCGAAATTCCAGTCCGGATCAACCTCTATCCAGTCCGGACCCAAAACCTGTTTTTTCAGAAAATTTTCTAAAAAAAGACGACAGTCCGGATCAGCCTAATCCAGTCCGGACCGTCGTGTCGGAAAAAATCTGTTAAGCCAGTTTTCAATTCTTATCCTCTTTCAAAACGTTTCTAACCTATAAATAGACCCAAAAGTTTATCTTTTAGGGTATCCCAAGGGGGATCAAAGACATCCGGAAAAATGATCATAGGTAATCCACGTATAGAGAAGAAAAGATAAACACCGTCTTATTTTTAGGTTTTCTTTCTCTATATTTATTGATTTGATTCGAGGTTTTTTCAATCTCTTTTCTTTCGAAGAATCAAATCGATGAATACTTAGATGGTGTTTTCCTTGTCTATCTATATGATCTAAGTATTCAAATATCATCACCACCAATAAACAAAACACCGATTTCTGAAAGGACAATCGGCGCGTGGATTCGCGTGGCCTTGTGGATTCAAGGTGCTATCGCTTTCGTGGATTCGGAGCGAGGTGCGTTCGTGTGATCGATTCGTACCAAAATTGGTGAAGACCGTGGATTCGGTTGGACGTCATGGATTCGGCGTTGGACGCAAATCGTGTGATCGAGGCGCGTTGTGGACTGCAGAGAAAATCTACTCGGAATGTATGGAAAAGGTTGAGTCGTAGTGTTGCGTTATATCACCTTGTACGTGTTTAATCTTAGTGGATTTCACCGTGTGATCGGTCTCGTAGTTTTTTACTCCTGTGACGGAGTTTTCCACGTAAAATTTTGCGTACTTTATTTATTTTCCGCATTGGGTTATTTTTTACGCAAAGATTTTCGACTTTTATTGTTTACACCTATTCACCCCCCCTTTATGTGGTTTTTCCCTTATTTAGATCCATTATCTCATAACCCACAAGTGGTATCAGATCGGAAATAGGGTTGTAAACAATGGTTGAAGGTGGAAACATCAATAGACCACCGTTCTTCAATGGAACAAATTATGTTTACTGGAAAGTACGCATGAGAGTGTTCTTGATTTCCATTGATGAACGAGTATGGCAATCAATTGAGTTTGGATGGACATATCCTACTAAGATTATTACCGATGATGTTGTCACCATCAAACCTAGGTCGAAATGGACCAAGGAAGATGTTTCTTCTTACAACGACAAGGGAATTAATGCTTTATTTAATGCTTTATCACAAACTGAGTTGTGATGACCCGGATCTCCACAGAGCTTTTGCAGGGTGTCTGGCAACTTCTGGAGGCATTTCCTTTGTGTTAGAGCTGTTTGTGCGAAAATCGGACCTCATGTTTGGACCCAGCGCGAAATTTGGATTAAGACTACTTATCTGGATGCCTTCGACAAATTTTAGAAGCGGAATTGGACAGAACGAATGTCGGATTTGGACTAAACGAATGTCGGATTTGGACTCAGCGTGCGAAAACGATGAAAATTGACTATTTACTTAATTTTTTCGGAGCCCGAATGCCCAAGCACGGATTTCGAGGCAAGATGGTACTGTTCCGGCGGTCGGGGCAGCGCCGGCGGCGTCGGGCAGGCGGCGGAGCACGGCAGCGCGGCGGCGGGCAGCGGCTGCGGGCAGGGGCGCAGGCCGCTCGGTCCACGTGCATGGCGTGCACCGGGGGTTGGCCACGTGGCGGCTCCCGGTTGGCCGGCTCGCAAGGCGCGGTCTACGGGATTGCGCGGGGAGCCATGGACCAGGGCGGGGCCACGTGGCGGCCGATGGTTGGCCGGTTCACGTGCGCTCGGTCCACACGAGGAGCGGAGCAGGCGTGGTGCAGCGTCAGTGGTGTGCCACGTGGCGTCTTCCCATTGGCGCGGTGTGACACGTGGCAGCTTTGGATTGGATGGTGTACTGGGCACAGTCCACGGAGCGGGTGCGGCTGGTACCTCGGGACGCATGCGCGGCGTGGGCGCCGGCAGCGCGACGTGCGCGCACGTGGGCGCGCCGACCGAGGCGTTGACGCGAGCGGGCGCAGCGCGGGGGCGCGGCCACGTGTCGAGAGCGGGTTGGCCGAACTCGTTGTTTGCTGTGCGAGGACACGTGGCGCAACAGGGTGGATTCGGGCGCTGATGGTTCGGGGTACATTTTGGAGGTACTGTAGCCGCCCGAATATTTCGGGCGCCCGAATGTGGGGACCTATTCGGCATTATTTGAATTGTTCTGTTTGGGCTATAAATAGCCCCCTTTGGCTGCTCTTTTGGCCCTTTTCCCGAGTGCTGCTGGTGGTGATCCCTCTTTTTTGGAGGCCGCGGCATCGGCGTTTTCTGTGACGCGGCGCACTTCGACGCTCCTTCATTTGTTGCTCTTTCCGTCGCCTTTCAGTGCGCGAGGCTCCCTGAGCTACCCCGATGGACTTTTGAGCTGATTTTTGCGGCAGTGCGTTCATGAGAGGTACGCCTTCGATTTCTGTGTTGATTACCTCGCCTTATTTTGGGTTTTTGGCACGGTTCCTGAGGTATCTTTTGACCCCTTGTACCGCTACGAGGTATTGGACAGCGGTGGAGTATTGTTGGGATTTCTCGGCCTACGGGCATCGGAACGAGACGTATGAGGACTCGATCGATATCTACGCTTCGAGAGAAACGCACCCGTATTTTTATCGGAATTTTTGGAGGACTATTCGAAGGTGATATTTAAGCTTCTTTGGGATTGATTTTCTGCAGAATTACGATTGTGGATAGTTTGGCTTACCGCGATGTTCTATTTGTATCTTGGCCTACAGGTGTCGGAATAAGGTGTATAAGTACTCAATTTGTATCTACTCATCGCGTGGATCGCAGCCGTGATTTTTCTAGATTTTTTGGAGGGCTGCACGCAGGTGAAAAATCCCGTTCTTTGTGCTGGTTGGTAAAAACAGCAAGTGCTATTTGGGTTGTTTAGTGGTGTTGACTGATTGTTGGCTGGGATGTTGGTTGGAGCAGAGGCTTGTGCGACCGTGTACAGAGGGTGCGGTTCCGGCGGATTTTGTTAGCGAGTGGCTACGCACTTTACCGACTTCGGCTTTGCCTGCGGAAAGCGATTCAGGTGGGTTGCTTTGTCCCCAGAACCGGTGGACGGTTCTCTAATTCTATCTGATAGAATGCATGCATGTTTAGGGTACAATGTTTGTGATTGAGAGGTAAGCTTATAATGATGATTGTATAAAGAATTGCAAGATTAATATTCATGTTATATATTATGAGGACTTGCAAGATTTGGACATCCATATTGATGATTAGGGAAAGCTTACCTAAGGGAATGTTACCCTATGTGATTATTAGCATGCCATGTTAGCACATAGTCTTTTATGAGATTTGATTATACGATGGGGCAGGATTATGTATCTTTGTGCGAATATCGCCTGAGATGATTCTTATGAATCACGGATTATGGACAAGTGTAGTTGATTAGTGATTTTGGCATGTTGGTTATACCATGTGGAGCTACTACTTGTTATATTATCTTTTATCTTTCTCGAGGACAAATGCATGCTTGTATGGACATTTAGATAGGCCATCTTTTATCGCTACACTATCATGTTGGGACTTGACATAGGAGAAACCATGCTTGCTTCTTCTCTCCTTATTCGTCAGTCATGTGGTTCATGCTGCTCGGGTTCGAGCAGGGGTTTGGGATAGTATAGCCGGGATCTTGGTGTCAGGGACAGGTTGTAGATGTTTGTGGACGGCGGGGTATTGCGGCGACCGCGGATATTCGGCGGTTGACCAGATATGTACTTGTGCATCAGATTGGGTATCAAATTTCTCTAGTGGATGGAGTTTCCCATTTTTTGAGTACTATTGCATCTGATTGAGGACCGGGGTTTTCTTTAGTGGATGGATTTTCCCACTTTGATCAGAGTCGTGATCCAGTCCTGCTATATCGTGATACTTGTGACAGAGGTACTTTACTCGTGTGGGTCGCTCCCCTCGAGTGCCACTCCGGAGTAGGCAATTTACACAGCGGCCAGTGAGTACCGAACAGATGAGTGCTGGTCAGTGAGTGTCAATCTGTTAGCAGATACTTGAGACAGTTTGAGCAGGCAGTGCCAGTTTTTACTGGTCCATTGATTGGGTTTATTCAGGCAGATACTTTTATTGTTGCACTCGTGCCTGAGTGCTGAGTGGAGTCTGGTAGCTGGGATTAGACCAGTTCTAGTGTTGTTGGGAGTCGTTTGGGTTGACGGTAGTCCTGGGTTGTTGTACGAGATGTTGAGGATCTTGAGTCTTTCCGTTCTGAGAGAGAGCGTGGATTTCGATTATAGCCTACATATGCCACTGTTCGTTAGCGAGTTAGTCCGATTGGACACCCTACGTTGATACACTAGGGAGGCGCAGGCTTGACTGGACCAGATGTGGTAGTCAGCTCGATTGGGTCGATTGAGCACCTCGTGTGCGAGTGGTTGCATATATTTCATCGGTTTTCCCCATTTGAGCATATAGATGGAGGCATGGTAGCTGTAGAGTATCTCCGGCTTTTCTTGTTCAGTTTTCACTGCATTGTTATCTTATGCCTCTAGTAGACTTAGTGGGCAGACCGTCGGGCTTGGTGGCGGTACCCACTGAGAACTACGTGTTGGTGTAGTTCTCACACCCATTGGGGGTGATCTCCCCCCCCCCCCCCCCCCCCCCCCCCCCCCTTCTTTTCTTTCCTCTCATTTGTTTTGCAGAGTCTTAGCGGGTGTTGCTGATTCTGCGGTTGCTGTTCAAGGCGAGGAAGTCGCGAGCTAGATCCATACCCGTCTGTGGAGAGTAGCGGTACCCCCACATTGGAGATTTGTAGTACAGTCAGTAGATTATTTTATTTCCACTTTTGAGAGATCATTGTATTATGAGGATCTGACTTGTACTGAGAGCATGTACACTGATGTATTATTTTCGGTTTACCTCCCTGTTGAGTTTTGGATTATTGTATTTGAGGATATTGTATGATTATCACTTATGGGAGTTGGATATTGTATCATTATTTCCAGTTGTACAGATGGTTGGTTTTGAGTTTTATAGCAGTTTTATTTTATAGCTCTGATATCTGTTTAGCTGTAGTCCCTTTTTTTGCAGGTTGGACGCTTCGCCTATGCGGGGTTTTGTATAGGCGGCGGATCTGTTGGCGAGCCCGGGTCGCAGTTTCGACCCCGGGGCGTGACAGATACTGAGTTCTCTCACGTCTCGGCATGTGAGACCGCGAAAGAAATCTGGGATACTCTACAAGTTACACATGAGGATACAAGTTTAGTGAAGATTCAAAAACTGCAGATACTTACGAGCAAGTTTGACTCTATTCATATGGCAGAAAATGAATCTTTCACAGATTATTATTGTAATAATCGTGAATTTGAAACTGGATATTTTTAAAGTTTAAATAATTTTCGGAATTCATTAATTGACAAAAATAGATTATTAATAGTGTAAAAGTGGTCCAAAAATATCGACTTTTGATCGGGACTGATCTCGAAAATCTGAGATCAGCAGTGCAACCGTCTCGTCGAAACGAGAAAGATTGATATTCACATATTTTCGATCCGACGGTCGGATCTTCCGCAAAACAGCGAAGAAGTCGCGGGGCCCACGACTTAAGTGAATAGTGAAATGAATAGTAGCCCCTGATTTTGGTTCCCTCTCGATCAACCGTCAGCCGTTTCACTGTCTAAAACCCAAACATAGCAGTATGAGTAGTCAATTCTAGCTAATTTCAACATTCTGAGCGCAATGGTGCAGACGAAATTTGCATTTGACGACTCTGGTACATCGAACTGCGTGTAATACAGTAAAATGCACTGTATTTTATGGGCCGAGAATTTATACGAGCACCGAATCAAGAAAGCAAATACGCTACTTGAAAGGTCTCGACGAGCCGGACGTCGTGGCGAAGTCTGTTTTTCAATTTGATGACCCGTGCGTCTCGAAATGCGTGAAAAAGCCAAAAATTTATGTATTTTTGCGAGGAACCCTACTTTTCTAGTACCAAATAAATTGAGGCTTATAGGTTAGGGTTCTTACTGCAAAATGAATCTACAGTAGGGGTCTTAGAGCAAGAGGGTGGTTGTGTAGGGACCAAATAGCATATTGTTGCATTTTAGATATTTTTTGGCTTGGGTCTCTTTGGCTGCCCGTGGGGGGGGGGGGTTACAAACATTCTTGGGAAGATTTTAAGTCCCTGGGTTGCTTTGAAGCGAGGCAACCGTTCCCCACTAGCTCTGGGATAGCCGAGGAGACATCCCCCACAAGCCCAATCCGAGGGTGAGAGAGGAAGAGAGAAGATTGCTCCAAGTTCTTCAAACTTGGCCCCTGAGCTCTCTGGGAGGTTCTACTACGTCTAGAGGTTGAGGCCGAGCTTGCTGGGTAGCTGCGCGACGCGGGGGAGGAGAACCGGCTTCTACCTTTCTTCTCCAACTCCGGCAAGGTAGGTTCCTCCTTTCCTCTGGGTTTTAGCACCCGGGACCCTTGGAAGTCAACTCTGTAGTGTCATGATATGCTCCCTGTCAAGTCCAAACTCCTGGGAAGGCCCCGGTTGCCGGCGAGAGAAAACTGTTCTCCGGAACCCTAAGTAGCTCCGCCGCTGTCGAGCGTCGCAACCAGTGGCTCAAACACAAAGATAAAATGAAGGCCTTGGACTGTAGGAGATAAGGATCATCTCTACCAAATTTGGTAGAGTTTGGTCAAGTGGGTGAGCCGCAAACCGAAGCCCTAGTTTTCGGGTTTTTCCGGTTTGGCCGAGCCTCTTGCTCCGGCGCCGGCGACGCTCCCCACCGCCGGGTACTAGGCCGAGAAGCTTCATGGGACCATTTAGAGTCCAACCATGCCTTTGCATGGCATCCATGCAGCCCAAAAGCTGGGTTGCCATGGATGACCCGAGCTTGAGCTCAAGGGTGGTGGCCGGCTATCCGGCCGTCGCCGTCGGGGAAGACATGGCTGGGAAGCTTTCTGGGATCAAATTGATTCCATCCATGCCCTTGCATGGAGTCCATGCAGCTTTGGTAGAGATCCACCATTAATGGTGGAAGCTTGGGCCGAGCTTGCTCCGCCGCCGCCGCCGCCGTGTCTCGCCGTCAGTCATGGGTCTAGTGAGCTTTGTGGGGTCAAGAGGAACCTACTGGTGCTGTTGCATGTGGCCCAGAGCTCTTGAATGAAGTTTCACCATTAATGGCCTCAAGGTTGTGTATTAAGCATTGATGCCCACCAAGTGTTCGGGGAAATGCCCGAGAGAAGCCCCATCTTATTTTGGCTACTTGTAACCATCCAGAAAGTGAGCCCTTATCTCCACATGATCCCCTGAGCTTGATGCTCACTTCAGTTGCAATTTTGACTGAGTGGATCAAAGTGTGGAGCATCCATGGCCATTAGAGAGCTCGGGGCTTGGATCTGTTGACCCAGCAGCAACTAGGATGCACTTGAGTGAGCCCTAGTGTCCCTGTGATGTACTGAGCATAATGCTCAAGCTGCTTTGCTGTTTGCATAAGCAGAAAGTAAAGTTTTAGTAAATGGTGGCTTATGTGGGTGCAATTGACCCCGGGGCTGTTTTGGCAACTTAGCAACTTCGCGACAGTGAGCTTCTGGCTAATTTGAGGTCACTGAACGCGATGCTCACCTCAGAAATTGTTTTGGTCGAGTAGAAAAATTAAAAATGCAATTTAGCCTATGTTAGCAAGTAATTCATGGGCCGAAGTTTTCCTCGGGACTCGCACTGCTGCCAAATGGTGAGCATGGTGTCCAGCAAGTCGAGGGCCACCAAATAGTGGTGACGGTTCGTTAAAATGATGTTCCAATAATTAGAACGAGCGAAAACGGCTCTCAAGTACGCATAAAAATACGATTTTTGGAAACCCTAGGGGTCTAAACACAATTGTAACCTCACGTGCTGTCTCGGGCAGTGTCTCCATGATCTCTAAGCTTTTCGTTAGGGATCCAATGGCTCTCATTGAGCAGAAATTGATTATTGGTCCGTAAATCAGCAAAATCGTCGGTTTAATGGCACCCCGGTGGCAATCGCGCAATTCGAGAAATTGCGGCGGTTCCGCCTAGCTGTCTGATGTGTCTCAGTAGAATCTGGTTGAGCCAGCGGCAAAGGGTTGGTGCCCGTATCTCCTGGAAATCTAAATTGAATTTTCGGGAGGGGCATTTTGGTATTTTGGCAACATTTGAGCGTAGGGTTGTGTTTAGCAAGATGTAAATTGCCAAACATTAATGTTTAAACATTCTGAGGCTGCACGTCAGGTTTCGTTAAATTCGGAAATCTGTAAGTGCTGTTCGGATCAAAGTGGGCCGAACGGTGAATTTTCGGCGAGTCGCGTTAATCTGGAAAAGATCCAGGTTTAAGTCGTGTGAGAATAGTGGGTCTGTGATTTGGGTGTGAGTTGTTCCCTGATCAATGTTTATGATTCAGGTTGGCACGGTTTAGCTCTAGCCTTCGAGCATACCGTTGGAGTTGTTAGTTCGCCTGCAGACAGGTGGGTTTATCTTTGGTCCGGGCTTTATCATTTCGGCCCTCTGGGGTATCATAATTGGTCGGCCCCTGTTCTTGTGATAGCCTAGATTTCCTTGTTGAGCCTGCTCTTTCTATTGATCAGCATCACTTTTATATTGCTATATCTGCTTGATTCATTGATCAGTATCAGTTATCAGCCTATATGTTGCCATGCTTGATTGATCCTTAGCTTGCTAGCTTATATGTTGCCATGCTCGATTGATCTTTAGCTTGCTATCAGATATTATGATCCTTATCCTGGACATTTGCCATGCCTGATTGGTCATTAGTTAGTTATCACACATTTACTCGCTTATCAGTATTTCCTGATTATTCTTGCCATTTGCCATATGTGATTGATCAGTTATTGTTTCCTGCATTTTTATTGCATGAGTCGAGATCAGTTGGTTTCTGCTATTGCATCCATGTTGGGATTTTCCCGGCTTGTTGCCGTTTACCATGAGTCGAGATTTGTTGGCTTTCTGCTATTGCATCCCTGTTGGGATTTTCCGGCTTGTTGCCGATTACCCGGTCTGTGGACCGTGAGTTTGAGCATTCGCATGATGATCGCCCGCATTGCTGTACTTCACGAACACTGATGGTTAGGCCCCTCATCACTGTGTTCTTTACCGGTAAAGTGGTCTGGTGTATGACCCGTGACTCCCAAGTTAGTGCCCAAGGGTGCCGGAGTGTTGACTCCCAGGTTAGTGCCCGAGGGTGCCGGAGTATGTCAGCCAGGTTGGTGCCAGGTTCGGCGAGTTTTCCCTGAGGTCTTATTGACCAATATGGTGGCTTTGATTAGGTACTTGGTTGTTCTACCTTTGATGCATAATTGCCTGTTTAAAATCTACTTTACATCATACTCTTATGATTGCCCAGTGTTTGTTCAGTTTCATCCAGTCGTTATACCAGCATGCTCTTGTTTTAGTTTTCAATACCCTGATATATGCTCTGCACTGTATTCATGATTATTCGGCGTTTTTCCCTGAGGTCTTGTTGACCAACATGGTGGCTTCGATTGGGTATTTGGTTATTCTACCATTGATGCATTGATTACCTACTTAGCATGCTTAATCATTATACTCTTATGATTTCTCAGTTCTTGATTCAGTATCTATATCAGCATGCTTTTACTTCAGTAGTTCAGTACCTATTTATGCTCAGAATCATGATTATGTTTCCTGCCAGTATCTGCTTATGATATTTGCCTTACCTAATGACTCTTACTATCCGCTAGTTATTGTATGCCAGTAGGTACGATTTGCTATTTCTCGGCTCGTCGTGACCACTGGGATACACTGTCGATGTATCTCACACCCCCTGGGTGACCATTTTTCAGGTCGGTCGGGTGCTGGGATGTCGGGACGTGTTGGTGAGGTTATCGAGATAGCTTTGACCCTTGGCAACCACTGAAATTTTACCAGTTGTAAACATGTAATTGAATAGGTTGTTGTAAATGTTAAATAATAATCTTTTGTAATCTATTATAGTTAGTGTGTAGTTTAGACTACTCTGGTATTGGCCGTGCTTAGCCGTGCATGTATAGAAAAGGCTCAATCCAAGGGGATTGAAAATTTTCTATATATGTGGCGGTCTGTCGTGCCCTGGCTGGTTTTAAAACTCTGATAAAAAAAAAAAAAATAGACTCTATTTTCGAACTCGGGGCGTGACAATTATACACGATTACAAGACATCGTGAATACATGTGCTAACTTGGGAGAAAAAATTTCAGAATCGAAAGTTGTAAGAAAGATTTTGAGAACTCTTCCCGAAAGATTTCGCTCTAAGGTTGCAGCCATTGAAACAGTAAAACACCCGGACGAGATCAAAGTAGAAGAATTAGTTGATGCACTTCAAACTTATGAAATGACTTTTCCTACTAACTATTCATCTGGAAAGCCTTCCTCTTCTTCTAAGTCTTCAGGTTTTGCATTGAAATCAACAAAAGAAGAAGACGCGGATTCATCCTCCTTAGACGCTGATGATGATCTATCAATGAAGAATTTCGAGAAACAGCTTGCATTCTTGACAAGAAAATTTCGCCGAAGCTTTAGAAGGGAAAATTCAAGCAAATCATCATCCTTCATTAAGTCCAAGAAAGGCAAAGGATTTTCAAGTTATAAATCAAGAAAGCAAGAGGGTTCTTCAAAGGACAAGAAGAACACCGAGGGACAAATCCAGTGCTTCAAATGCAGAGATTTTGGCCATATATCAACGGAGTGTCCCAACAAGAATCCGTCAAAGAAGAAGTCAATGCAAGTCATCACGTGGGATGATTCTTTCTCCTCCAATGAGTCGCCTTCTAGTAATGAGGATAACAACGCCACGGCATTTATTGCGTCCACAACTTCACCTTTCATGTGCTTCTCATCGACTACCTCAGGTTCATTATCCATCTCCTCATTGAATGAAAAAACTGCATCGGATAATGAACCGAGCGATTCTGAAGGTGAAGACTTTACTTTTGCCTACCATAAATTGTTAAAGGATTCTAAGAAATTGGCAAAGCATAACAAGAATTTGAGGAGAAAGTTGTAGGATCTCGAAGAACAATCCAACAAGGCAATTTCTCTCTCAAAAGCTCTTGAAGAAGAAAGGGACAATTTGATCAAGATAAACACTTCCCTTCAAGAGAAGAATGAGCATTTCGAGAAGGAACATATAAAGTTGGTGGATAAAGCCAATTACTTCTTGAAGCTCTACTCTGAGGCTCGGCAAGAAAAATTGGAGATGACGAAGACTATATTCCAACTTAAAGAAGATTTGAAGAAATTTTCATCAGGAAGGAGCAAGTTGGACAAATTGCTTGGTCTTGGTCAAACGAATCGTTTGGGCCTTGTATACGATCGAACCAGTGAGGATCCAAGTTCGAACAGTACAAAGTTTGTGCCTCAGTCGGTTGCTCCTTCTCCGACGGAAATCATCACAGCCAACGTTGACAAGTCTACCTAATCCTCATCGAGTACAACTGTTACCAAGGTATGTCATCGTTGTGGTTTTGCAGGGCACATAAGATCAAATTGCAAGTTTGGAGCAAAACGAGCAAATCAACCACCACTTGCAACGGCTACCATCAAGATCATTGACCGGAATTCAAGAAGAAATCAACCAAAGGTCAAGAATAATGGAAGTACATCCCTCAAGACAACAATGTCATGGAATTCAAATAAAAGTGATCAGCCGAACAAGACGCGTTCATCAAGGAGATCAACTTCACGATCATTGCCGACGTATTCCAAAACTCATAAGGTTTGGGTGCGCAAAGGTGAAATCTACCCTTATCTTGTCATTCACACATCACTACATGCATATGACAATACGTCTTGGTATTTGGATAGTGGTTGCTCACGGCACATGACTGGAGATAAAAACTATTTTAAATCTTTTGAAAAAACCTCTGGAGTACTTGTTGTTTTCGGAGATGGACGATCTTCAAAAATAGTTGGAAAAGGAACAATCATTATTCCAAACGGCCCAATTTTGAAAAATGTTTTATATGTTGAGAGCCTCAAGACTAACCTCATAAGCATTAGTCAATTGTGTGATGATGGTTTTTTAGTTAATTTTTCTGCGATAGAATGTCTTGTAACTGATGTAAACCAATCATTATTTTTGAAAGGGGTTAGGTCACAAAATAATTGCTACGTAATTCCTGGTAAAACTTTTGAACATTGTAACCTAGTTTCACTTGACACTGAGACTCTTTGGCGTGAAAGACTAGATCACATGAACTTTAAGGAACTATCTAGAATTACAAATAAGGATGTTGTTAGAGGTGTTCCAAAATTGAACTTCAAAGAAAACATTCTGTGTGGTGGTTGCCAAAAGGAAAAACAAACTAGATCCACTCACAAGAATTTGAACCATGTAGAACAAAACGCCCATTAGAATTATTGCATATGGATTTAATGGGGCCAACTCGTCAACCTAGTTTGGGTGAAAAATAGTACATATTTCTCATGGTTGATGATTTTTCTAGATTTTCATGGGTTGCATTTTTAAAAGAGAAAGCGGATACCTTTGACTCTTTTCATGATATTTGTCATCTGATTATGATTGAGAAAAATGAAAAGATTGTCCGTGTTTACAGTGATAGAGGTGGAGAATTTATAAATTCAAAATTCATTGATTTTTGCTTTTCAAACGGCATAAAACATGAATTCTCTGCACCTTATACACCGTAACAGAATTGTGTAGTCGAGCGCAAAAATAGAGTTGTACAAGAGATGGCGTGTGTTATGCTTCATAGCTGGAAACTCCCTTTACATTTTTGGGCTGAAGCAGTTAACACCGCTGTCTATGTGATCAATAGAATATATTTACGCCCGGGTACTTTAAATACACCATATGAGTTATGGTTCTGTAGGAAACCGAATATCAAATATTTTCGTATCTTCGGGAGTCGTTGCTACATTTTACGCGATCGTGAAAATCTTAAAAAATTCGACTCTCGTAGTGACGAAGGAATTTTTATGGGTTATTCTACAAATAGTAGAGCATATCGGGTATTTAACATTGAATCTAAAACGATGATAGAATCTATAAATGTTAAAGTAGATGAAACTTTTTATTTTTCTTCTGATAAATCTACTCCTGATATGTCTCTTGATGATGAATTGCCTGCTAATGATATTGCATCGGTACATGATAAATCTTCTGAAAATTTTGATGCATCTCATGGTTCTTCTAGTTCATCTAATGTGCAAGAATCATCGCAAATTCCTCTGAGTACCCCTTTACCTCAAACGCTTCGAATCTCCAAAGACCATCCAGAATCAAACATCATTGGAGATCCTCAAGAAGGAGTTAGAACTCGAAGACAGTTAGAATGTGGAGTCGTCTGCTACGTCTCTATGGTAGAACCAAAAAATATTGATGAAGCTCTTCAGGACGACTATTTGATTGAAGCAATGCAAGAAGAGCTTAATCAATTTGAAATGAACAAAGTCTAGGAATTAACGAAGCCCCCTAAGCACCAAAACATCATTGGTACAAAATGGATTTTCAAGAATAAGAAAAATGAAGACGGTACCATTGTGAGGAACAAAGCACGTTTGGTTGCTCAGGGCTACTCACAGATTGAAGGAATAGACTTTGATGAGACATTCGCTCCGGTTGCCCGTCTCGAGTCCATTCGTATCCTTTTCGTAATTGCTTGTCATTTTAAAATTAAGCTTTTTCATATGGACGTTAAGAGCGCGTTTTTAAATGGTTTTTTAAACGAAGAAGTTTATGTGGCTCAACCGAAAGGTTTCATTGATCACAAACTTACAAACTATATTTTTCGATTGAGAAATGCTCTTTACGGACTAAAACAAGTACTACGAGCATGGTACGAAAGATTAACGAAATATCTTTTGGAAAAAGGTTATACTCGAGGGGGAGCCGATCGGACACTCTTTGTCAACCATTCTCAAGATAACTTCATTGTGGCTCAAATCTATGTGGATGACATTGTGTTTGGAGCTACGAGAAACAATGATGCTTCAAAATTCGCCGAGACAATGGAAAGCGAATTTGAGATATCCATGATGGGTGAGCTTACGTATTTTCTTAGATTGCAGGTTAAACAATGTGAAGATGGCATTCATTTGTGTCAATCCAAGTATGCGAAGGAGTTGGTTAAGAAATTCGGATTAGAAAATTCTAAAGATCATCCGACTCCTATGGGAACTAGCAATAAGGG
The DNA here is from genome assembly GCA_029204045.2 of Tillandsia leiboldiana. Classification (NCBI taxonomy): domain Eukaryota; kingdom Viridiplantae; phylum Streptophyta; class Magnoliopsida; order Poales; family Bromeliaceae; genus Tillandsia; species Tillandsia leiboldiana. Next base: position 4,358,344 of record CM055080.1, on the reverse strand, counting down.
ATTATGAAGTGAATCTCACAGAGAAAGTGTAGACGAGAAACTTTACAGAAGTATGATTGGAAGTCTCTCTACCTTACGGCTAGTCGCCCGGATAATTTTTTCAGTATTGGAATTTGCGCGAGATATCAATCAGCACCGAAGGAAGTTCACCTGAAAGCGGTGAAAAGGATCATCCGGTACGTCAAAGGTATAATTAATTTCGAAATTTGGTATCCTATGGACACATCTTTCGATATTATAGGATATTCAGATGCCGATTGGGCTGGATCAGTGGATAATCGTAAGAGCACGAGTGGTGCATGTTTTTATCTTGGCCATTGTCTTGTGGCATGGCATAGTAAAAAGCAAAACTGCATTGCTCTCTCTACTGTCGAGGCGGAATACATTTCTGCGGGAAGCTGCTCAACTCAATTGATTTGGATGAAGAGTGTATTGAGTGACTTCCGCATTCTGCGACCTCGGTAACTATTTTATGTGACAACACTAGTGCCATTAACATTTCTAAAAACCCTATGTTGCACTCTAGAACAAAACACATAGAACTAAAATATCATTTTTTAAGAGAGCTAGTTGAATCAAGTACTTTGCAAATTGCTTATGTTTCAACTGATGATCAATTAGCCGATATTTTAACAAAACCTTTGGATCAAAAACGTTTTATTCATTTGCGAAAAGCAATTTGTATGCTTTCTTTGAAATAACCAATTTTTGAACCATTTCTTAGGTTAGGTTTTGTTTTGTGTTTTTGTTCTTTTTGTTTGTAATATAGAACATTAACTGAGCATTAGCATAATTGACTTTAATTGCATTATTTCATATCTTGAGAAATTTATTATGATTTGGACATCATTATAACTCATTTGATGCAATGATCATTTATATTAATTATCTCATCTTTAGTTGATCAAAGTCAATCCCTCATTCAATGATCTCTTGGTATTGTTTTTATCTTATTTGGTAATTGAAATAAGTATGAACACGAGATCAATTTTTGGTTGAATAATTAATATCTCACATAATTGATAGCCAATTAAGGGGGAGTCTATTTAAATTTTCATGCTCAAAAGATGTAGAAAGAGTTACATCCCTTAGTGGAGTGTGAAAACTACCACCACATAGAGGAAAGAGCTACCACCTCGGTCGTCCGAGTACTGTGTGCAGCTACCACATGTTTACCAAGCATGGTGATATTGTTTAGTTGATAAAATGCTTTTTGTAATACTTGACTCTGTCAAATTCCAAGGTTGGTATAAGGTAGAATTTTTTATTGAAAGATACTCAAAGAGCCACTCCCTAAATATATTGACTAGATAATATTATTTGACTTACTAGAGATTTCAAACATCTATCGATCTTGGTGCTTTATTTTCTTTGCTCAATTGATGATTCGATAAATTCATTACTCATAAGATCGTGTTTGATGTTTTGAACTCAACTTTAGAGGCTATAAATTTTATAAATTTTCGTTTCTTTATTTGAGATATTTTGATAGATTTATCATAATCTAATTCTTTTCATATGAAATGATACTTTTTGTTTAAAGTTGATATGCAAGAATGTTTACATACTTTTTCTGGATTTTCTGAAATTTTTCAAAAAATTTCTGGAGAAAAAGTTGCAAGCAGTCCGGACTGGATGGTTCAGTCCGGATCCCGAACGATGAGATTTTCTGCGCGAAGCCGATCCGTACTGACCACTTAATCCGATCCGGACCGCGGCTAGGGTTTATATCAAAACGAAAGGTTTAGATTTTTTCTTTTCTCACAAAGCTTTGAATTTTGGTTTCTCTGAGTTTCTCTCTCTAGAATCTAGAAGCTTTTGGATCCTTCTTCACGATATTTCTCTCGATCCAAGTATTTTGATCAAAACTCGGTTCATTCACAGTTTTTGCTTGTGTTCATCAAATCGTGATATATTTCATGCTACAATTTCAATTTTGCAAGATTTTTTATCAAATTTCTTTTGAAATCTGAACTCTGGATGCCTAAGAATTGTTTCTATGCTTGTTATTTGTTTTCTAAACGGATTTTTGGGCTTCGATTTCAGAAAGTTCGATTTTATGACAATTTTTGGGATTTTTCAAAAATTATGGAATTGATTTATTTTTAAAATTCTTTTTGCAAAATTGTCTTGATTCCTAGGCTCTATACATGTTAAGAATTGTTTAGGTATTTTCTTTCGAATTTTTAGAATTAAATAATTTTTTCCATGTTCTTGAGTTCCTACTCGCAGGGGAGCTGTTGACAAACTTTTAAGATGGTGTTTGAATGGGTAATAGTTTTCATCTCTGCTCTTGTGAGTACAAGGATTACGAACAAGTTAAAAAGAGCTAGGAAGGATCAGAAAGAAGGAGAATGTATTCCTTTGGATGAATCCGAGACTGACTCGGAAGAATGGGAGAAGACGGTCGAAGGAGCACAACAAATTGCAGCAGCAAAGGCATCGATTGCTTCTAAAGGGAAAACCCTAGTTTTTGAGAAAGCTAGAACTCCACCCACAGCTGCAGAGAAAGGAAAAGCTCCGGTGGAACCAACGTCAAGGAAGAGGAAAAGCGTTGCACAGAAAAGGGGTCGATCTCGTGGAATTGAGATTGAAGAGCCACTTGCAAGTGAGCCACCTCCGCAGGATTTTGTTCATATCAGTACCGAGAGGATGAAAGATTTTGAGAAACGAGAGTGCATCGGTGAGAGACATGTAAATGTCGCGGCTCTCAGGGAACGCTCTCCAGCGTTTGGAACCTTGTTTGATAAAGCCCGACTTGCCCAAGTCTGCAAGTTTTCTGAAACTACAAGGTATTGTCTCCATCTCATCAGGACTTTCTACATGTGTGCTACGCAGCTTCAAGATCATGAGGGCGGACCTAGAGAATTTAACACAACGGTCCGAAACACTAAGCTCACGATCACTCCTAAACTAATTGGAGAAGTGCTAGGTATGAGTGCCCAAGCCGAAGGGACCCATTACATGAAGGGACACGTTATGACAAATACAACTTGGAGGACGGTTGTTGATGGAATTTGCATACCGAATACTCGGTCGGCGGGAAATTCTGTATTTTCAAAAGAACTTCGACCTGAGTATAGGTTCTTAAACTTTATTGTTTGTTATAATATTTTACCTAACATGCAAACGAAGGTATTACGGTGGGATAGAATGCTATTTCTATATCTTCTCGGACACCCCGCAGCCTCTTTGGGATCAAATTTTAATATTCCGTATCTTATCTAGTCAAGGATGGCAAGATATGTGAAAAATGCTCATCCTACTGAGCGACTTCCATTCTCGTTGATTATAATACGGATTTTAAGAAAGTTTAATGTGGATATTCGTTCATCAACTTATATGCATAGTCTGGAAACTATCAATGATTCTACAATTGTGAAGTCTCTCACAAGTCAACCGGATGAGACACCAACCCCACATCCGAGCAAGCGACCTTCGGCCTCCACCCACCAAGCACAAGAAGCAGCAACAACAGCAACGACAGCAGCAGCACAACCACAAGCACAAGCAACAGCTTCAGGACCTACAATTTTTGATACATCAGAGGATGAAGCCTCTGTCACATCCATTTACAGAGAACAACAACATATGTCATCTGAACAAGAGAGAATTTCTGTTGAACAAGCTCGTATATCTGTTGATCTACAACGCATTACGTCAGTCCAGGAAGACTTGAAGAAGACATATAAGACACTGGCAAAATTGGTTAAGAAGATATTCACGAAGCTTGGATGCAGCAGCTCTGACGACAATGATGACTCAGATTGATTTTTCTTGATGACTTCATTTTATTTCTCTCTAACAGTTTTTGTTTTTGTAGGTTTTTTTCGTTTCTTTTACCTTAAATTTTGGTTTTAACTATTGAACCTTTTCTTTCTTACTATTCTTTTTTGGCAATTGTGACAAAAAGGGGGAGAGAACTTTGAACTTTGAAGGTAAGTAGGACGAAACTTAACATGCCTTGTGACTAACTATTTGTCTAACTATTTGGGCATGTAATATTTCTAACAAGTGGATATGGACAACTGACAAAACTTTGAACTTGTTAATTTTTGTGAACCTTGAACTATAACATTTGGAACTTTATTGATATATGATGATATGTGGATTTTTCATTGTCCATTTTCATACATATCTAATAATTAATGTCATAAGTTAAATGAGTGTAAACTCTAACTCTCTGATTACTTATTGAATTACAATTCTTGAGGTATTAATGATTTTTTTTGTCAAGAATTGTTTCTTTTGCAGAGAGTACAAGCGTCTAAGTCTAGAGTTTGTATTAGGAGTTTATCTCTTCTATTTACATTTATTCGGACCATTCTTGCGTATTTTTGTTGTATGGTGATAGCAACAAAAATCTTTTTCTATTTTGTTAAGTGGATTACATGTTTTGTCACGAAACCGCCAAATGGGGAGATTGTTAAGAATTTTTGTATTTGCATATTTCGTGAAAGGTCTTGAGTCTTGAAGATTGAAGTTGACGACTTGAAGATTGAAGTTGACGACTTGAAGATCACATACATCAATCTCAAGAAGAATGAATTTAGAATGATCAGGTACGTTAAATTAAATATTTTTGATTATTTGAATACATTCTTATAGTTTAGAAACACTTGGAATAATTTTCATTGCATAAAAATCAAAACTGGGCATTTTATATGTTCTGGATCCGGATCAGCCACATCCAGTCCGGACCCCGAACATGGTTTGGTTCATGCGAAATTCCAGTCCGGATCAACCTCTATCCAGTCCGGCCCCGAATCTTGTTTTTGATAAATCACATGAATCAGTCCGGATCAGGAAATCCAGTCCGGACCCCGAACCTATTTTTTCAGGAAATTTTCTGAAAAAAGACGACAGTCCGGATCAGCCTAATCCAGTCCGGACCGTCGTGCGGGAAAAAAATCTGTTAAGTCAGTTTTCAATTCTTATCCTCTTCCAAAACGTTTCTAACCTATAAATAGACCCAAAAGTTTATCTTTTAGGGTATCCCAAGGGGGATCAAAGACATCCAGAAAAAGGATCAAAGGTAATCCACGTATAGAGAAGAAAAGGTAAACACCGTTTTATTTTTAGGTTTTCTTTCTCTATATTTATCGGTTTGATTCGAGGTTTTTTCAATCTCTTTTCTTTCGAAGAATCAAATCGATGAATACTTAGATAGTGTTTTCCTTGTCTATCTATATGACCTAAGTATTCAAATATCATCACCACCAATAAACAAAACAACGATTTTCGAAAGGACAATCGGCGAGTGGATTCGCGTGGCCTTGTGGATTCAAGGTGTTATCGCTTTCGTGGATTCGGAGCGAGGTGCATTCGTGTGATCGATTCGTACCAAAATTGGTGAAGACCGTGGATTCGGTTGGACGTCGTGGATTCGACGTTGGACGCAAATCGTGTGATCGAGGCGCGTTGTGGACTGCGGAGAAAATCTACTTTGAGCGTATGGAAAAGGTTGAGTCGTAGTGTTGCGTTATATCACCTTGTACGTGTTTAATCTTAGTGGATTTCACCATGTGATCGGTCCCGTAGTTTTTTACTCCTGTGACTGAGTTTTTTACGTAAAATCTTGCGTACTTTATTTATTTTCCGCATTGAGTTATTTTTTATGCAAAGATTTCTTAGTTTTATTGTTTACACCTATTCACCCCCCCTCTAGATAGTTTTTTCTTTATTTAGATCCATTATCTCATAACCCACATATGAGACCCTTGAGATCAACCGTACTTTAAAGCTCTTGAGGTCAACAGTACTTTAAAGGAAGTCATATAGATTGCATGCACCTTGTACATGGATGCATGTGAGAGAGAAAAGAGAGAAGTCTTTTAGGTTTATAGAAGATGAGAGCATGCGAGAGAGAAAAGAGATAAGTCTTTTAGGTTTATAAAAGACGAGAAAAGAATGAGAGAGATTCAGGAGGAGGGTTTGGGTTGAAGTTACTCTATTATGAAATAAGAGTCGGTGTAATTTTTCTCTTGGTTAATAAATCTTATTTCACCCGCTTTTTTTTTTTTGATTTTTTTTTTTTTTTTGTGGTTGTATTGGTTCCACTTATGTTGAGGGGGCGGGTTTATGATAAAAAATTTATTTGATGTTTTCGCTGCGGAATCCCAATAACCGATACCAGAGCGAATTACGGATTTATAGAATCTAATACCGGAACGAGTATCAGATTCCCAACCGTACGAAAAACTAAAATAATATTCTAACGGTCAAAAGTAACTCGGTTGCCGTGGAGTTTTTAAATTTTGTTGCAGGAAGAATCTATTAAAAAAATTATTATAATTGTTTTAAAAAAATAATATTATACAATAATACTGAATATTATTTTATATAAATCAGATAAGAAAATTTTACGAGTTATTTTAATATAGAATAATAATATTATTTTATATTAAATTTTTTTGTCATCTGACATGGCATCATAAAATTATTTTAGAAGATATTTTATGCAGTCTAACCATTATAAACAATACTTTTTCTTTTGATAATTTGTACCACACTACTATGATGACATGATGTAGATTGCTTACTTAAAAGAGATTGAATTTTAGATGTTGACTTATTTTAGCCCTTTTTTTCTTTCTAGTTTCCACCACCTCACCCATTATTGTTACTTATTATATTAAATTTTAAAAATATTCTCCTCCCAAATTTTATGATAAAATTCACATTAGATGTATATTACTCTTTTTCACAACAAAATATTGTTTAAAAAAAAAAAAAAAAAAACATTATAACAGTTATGTTACGAAGAGCAGCGAACAAACAAAAAAATAAAAAATGACGATCATTTTTATCATAACAAAAATTTTATAAATGTGCAACTTCTACAAATATATATATATATATATATATATATATATATATATATATATATATATATATATATATATATATATATATATATATATATATATATATATATATATATATATATATATATATATATATATATATATATATATATATATATATTATAAGAAAAAATCAGATATTCTTTATTTAACTAGTAATCCAAAAGTTAACTGGTCTTTTTTATTTTAAAAGTTGTTATAAATAATATAAATTTTTTTAGAGGGTAAACCAGTAATTAATTCATTAAAAATCGTAAAGCTTAATTACAAGAATGATCAGTTTTGAAGAAGAAAATAAAATGCATTCTCATACAAAGAAACAAAGAAAATAAAAATATATTTTCAAAACTAAATGAGGAAGATAAAAATTACGGTCCAAGCCTAATTTAAAGGTTTAAGAAGTAAATTAATTAAGCTCATAAACTTTAAAATCCGTAAATAAAAAAAACTGATACAATAAATAATTTAAAGAATTAAGGTGAACATGATGAAAAGCCACCGACCGCAGATGGATCTGCTAATTATTTCTTCTTCTTCTCCTCCTTCTTCTTTTTTAATGCATATATGGGATGTTTTTTTAAAGTAGGCATTTTAATTAGCTTAAAGCTATGTGGAGATAATTTATACTACAATGACACATTAATCTCATTTTTCCATATTTCAATCGTATATATAGTTGGGATTAAAAAGATCCTCTATACAGTCCAAGAAGCTCTAGGAATTTTCTATTGCCTGCATCTGTGGATGGTTTGAAACTGCAAATGGACAGTTTTTAATTATTCCCAGCAATTAATGTCGCGAGATCACTTTTGGAGAAGGACATATGGTGGAATTAAAAGTGTTGTTGCATGCACTTGAGTTGTTTGAAAATGTATTAACAAATTGTTAATCAAAATATTTAAAATATTTCCCAAATGATGAAATTTTGAAGTTCAACTTCTACTTTTTCAAGACCAAAAAGTTTATTTTATCTTTCCATTGCAGTGAAAGGTTTCAAATTTGCCGTTCAACACTTTTTTATTTTATTATTTTGTGATTTAAAGTGTATCATTTTAATTAGTGCATGTCACGTGATTTTATTTATTTAATTTTTTTTTTAGCTGTCTTCGTTAATTTTTTAAAGTTAAAATTATATAGTATTAAAGTGAAAATTTATTAAATCAGAATACTAAAATAAATATTCGCTAAACTACACGAGGTATCTGAAGTTTTTTTTATATATTTTAACGAAAGATTCAACGAAAATGCTAACAGAAAGTAAAAAATAAAATGGTAAGATATTAAAGTGATACATTTTAAGCCACAGGGTAGATACTTAGGTATCGTTTGGTAACGGAATAAGTCAAAACTAGCTATTCTGGGGATAGGTATAAAGTACGAAACAAGAGCGAAAAAACGTTTGGTTCGGTTCCAGGAATAAGAGATTTTGTGTTTGGTATGAGAATGAGGAATAAGAAGAATAAAGAGGTTGTGATGATGAGAGTGTATTGGGAAGGAAGAGAGAGAGAGGAGAGAGAGGAATTTGTGATGATGAGAGTGTATTAGGAAGGAAAAATGAGAAAGGAGAGAGAGAAATTTGTGATGATGAGAGTATATTGGGAAGAGAAAAAGGAGGGGAGGAGGGGTAGTTTGGTAAAAAAAAAATATTATAAAAAATAGGTAAGAACTGTTATTACAGCTTATTCTGTGTGTACTAGAACTACTGTACCGAATAATTCTTAGTGTGTTTGGTACAATTAGGAGAATAAACCTCTTATTCCCTGTTCTAGTCCCGAAACAAACGGTGCCTTAAAGTTTTTTCAAAAAAAAATTTATTATTTTTGAAAGTTATTGTAAAAGCTAACTTGAATGAAAACTCACAAACTTAACTAGGTTACATTCTGTTCTTTAGCTTAATGAAAATTTTTCTTTTTCAACTCAAACCTAATCGGATAATATTGTGACTAAAAATATCTATTTTATACTAATTAGGCTGCGTTTGGAAATAGGATAAATTTGAGAAGAATTAATTTTTTTATTCCCATAATTCTATTATATTCTAGGATAGAAAGGAATAAAATGAATATTGTGTTTGGTAATATTCTTTCTTATTCTATTGAATAAAACAAATATTGTTTGGTAAGTTTTTTCTAATTGGAGAAGAATAATAGAAAAAGTAGATTTTTGTAATCCAAAATACCAAATTTGCCCTTATATATTAGTGCATTTTACATTATTGTATAATCAATATACAATGATGTACAACATAGGTAAAAACTGTATTTTTTGAATTTTAAGTTTTTAAAATTTTAAATTGAAAATTATAAATTTAAAAATTAAAAATTAAAATTTATAATTTAAAAATTTAAAAGTTAAAATTTAAAATTTAAAATTTAAAATTTAAAATTTAAAATTTAAATTTAAAATTTAAAATTTAAAAATTAAAATTTTAAATTGAGAATATAAATTTTAAAATATAAAATATAAAATTTAAAATTTTAAAATTAAAATTTAAAATGTAAAACTGAAATTTAAAATTTAAAATTTAAAATTTAAAATTAAAAATTTTAAATTCTTTTTAAAATTTTTAATTTTTAATTTTAAATTTTAAATTTTGAATTTTAAATTTTAAATTTTAATTTTGAAATTTTAAATTTTATATTTTAAATTTTAAAATTTATATTTTCAATTTAAAATTTTAATTTTTAAATTTTAAATTTTAAATTTTAAATTTAAATTTTAAATTTTAAATTTTAATTTTTAAATTTAAGATTTTAACTTTTTAATTTTAAAATTATAATTTTTAATTTTTAATTTTTAATTTTATAATTTTCAATTTAAAATTTTAAAAAATTAAAATTCAAAAAATGCAGTTTTTACCAAACAGCCACATTTACCTTTTACACTTTGAAAATTAATGCAATTTGCATAACATGAAAAATTAATATTACATCTAACTCAACTAAACAAATGATTCACATAGACAAACATTGCCAATTCAACATCAATACACATGTAAAACAACTTAGTAATATATCCATATCACATAAAGAGTGTGTAGTTGCAACATTCAAGAGTACATACAACCTGTGATTAGGGAAACACTAATACAACCCATTAATCTACAATATTCTAACACCGGGCATTACAAAGTACATAACCAAGCAGCCATAAATGTTTCAGCCAAGCAGACATTCCAACTTTTAGCATTACAAAGAAAATAAGGATAAAACTACTGATTGCTCCATAATTGCTCCGTGATTCTTGTGCGAAGATTGTCGCCGCGTCGCGACTCATCAGCGCCAACGAGAGGAGTGTGATCCTCTTCTTGCTCCTCCAGGGGATTAGTCTCCAGTTGCATGTTGAAATATATATCGCTTCCTTGGTGTCTCTTTATAAAGTTGTGGATGATACAACAAGCTAGAGCTATGCGACATTGCACCTTGTAGGGAAAGGGAGTTGCTTGGCGGAGCACTTTGAATCGCTTCTTTAAAATGCCGAAGGACTTCTCAACAGCATTGCGAAGTTGAGCATGTCTATGATTGTACATATCTCGCGGTCCTCGATGGGTGCGCGCCCTTGCATTGCCATCAAATTGGCTCAAGTGGTACCGTTCTCCTCTATAGGGTGCGAGGAACCGATCCGTATTGGCATAACCCGAATCCACCAAATAATATTTTCCTATACAAGAACAAGTTATAGTTATTTAAATTAAGTAAAATATAAAATCAAACATTTTAGAATTACATGTACCTTCTGGAACCATTAAGCCCCCGCTCTCGCAACACCAACGTAGCACTCTCATATATATCAGATGCAGAACCCTCCCATCCAGTGCATACAAATAAAAATTGATGATCAAATGAACATACAGCCATCATATTTTGGGAGGTGAAGCCCCTTCGACAACGATGTCGGGGTTGCTTGCTCTTCCTCACCACCACTGGTATATGCGTCCCATCTAAAGCGCCAATTGCATTCTACAATTTGTAAAAAGATTAAGAATAAAAGTTAGAAATAATGATCATTTTGTAAATATTGCATACTGGGTTCATGACTCACTTTGAAAGGATGGAATAAAGGGTTATCTCTAATTTTTGGGTGCATTCCAGTGTTACTACTCGGCATCTGTATATAGTCATGCCTAAGCTCGACCACACCACGTAGCACATTATTGAAATACCTACTTATAGTCTCCCCCGAGTGTTGAAATGTTTCAGCTAACACTCGATTTGTTACCCCATGTCCCACCCCAAATAAAAATATTCCGAGTTGTTCATCAGCCGTAAGATGTCGAGTGCCCTGTATCAACCCTCTCCCGACCAATTCATCTCTACGTCTTATGAACGTAGTGTTTGACATTCGAAAATGTTGATATCCTCGGTCGGGATGTCCACTTAGTATATCCATAATAATTTCGTGCCCGCTATATGGTCTAGTACGACAAGGTCTCTTATTCATTGTATTTTGAAATGCAAAGGAGGCTTGGTTGAGGAGAATTGTTTGCACTTCTTCACAATAATCTTCCTCCTCATCTAGAAAGGTCATAAGGTTGGCCATACTTTGAGATGAAAATACATGCTGATAGATTAAACCACTCATAACTGCATATACAATGAAAATATCAAAAGTGCAATTCACAGATAAGGAAATTTCAACTAGGAAAAGAGAAGTAAATGGATCAAGTTAAGAAACTAGGAAATACTGCCAGCAGAAAGCTTTTGTAATGAATGCAATTCAAACTCATCAGAGCTAGCAGTAAGCCTTTGTAAATACATGATAAAGAGAAGAAATAGTGGATTTTATATATGTTGGCTCAGGATTAAAAGAGTTAAATTTGGAAATGGTGGCTGCAGTAGTTGATCCACTACCTCCCTACCATAAACATTTGCAACCCTTTTAAGCATCATAGCCTATCATGGACAGGAGGCAAACTGCATCATAGCATTGAAGTCAACATCATAACCAATATGCAATAGAAGGTCCTTCGAGCACTTGCAAAATGTAGGATATAGTGCAAGATATTGGATGCAGTAAAAATAACTTCATAGCAAGTGTATATGCTGCCATCAATTTCACAAGAATGCCTAAAGTACATCCATTTACAGATACTTGAAGAAAGAAAGATACAAACTGTATATAACTGGTCATAGGGGGTGTATTTTCAACCACATAACACATGTGAATATGTGTGCAGAAAAAGAAGAAGTTCAAGAGAAACAGAGTATACTGCCATCATTTCCTTTGATTTATGCCACATTGTAAATTTGTAAATACTTCATATAAAGAAGAAATGGTGGATGTAATATGTTGGCTCAGGATTAAAAGAGTTAATGTTGAAATGGTGGCTGCAGTAGTTGATCCACTGCCTCCCTACCATTAACATTTGCAACCCTTTTAAGCATCATAGCCTAAACCTCACTTGAGGCAAACTGCAATGGTTTAGCAAAATAAAAGTGACTGGCTAAGACTCACAAACTTGGAAATGCTGCAAGCATAGGTCTCTTAATCCATGAATGCAATAAAGCCACATCACAGCAATTAACACCCAAGTAACCCATCACAGCTTTTATACTGCCATCAATTCCATACAATTATGCCACACTACCAAATTAATAAGTACTTGATATAAAGAAGAAATGGTGGATGTAATATGTTGGCTCAGGATTAAAAGAGTTAATGCTGCAATGGTGGCTGCAGTAGTTTATCTACTGCCTCCCTACCATTAGCATTTGCAACCCTTTTAAGCATCATAGCCTAAACCTGCACAAAAGTGATGTAACACCCAATTCGCTAGCAGCCAAACATATTCCTTTGAGGAGTTCAGAGAAAATGTAATAGATGTCTGACCTTTGAAGTAAGTACATGTTCAATTAGTACCATAATTCTCATGTTCAACTCCACATTCTCAAACACATATGGCAAGGAGGATTTGCAACCATTTTAAGCATCAGAGCAAAGGGAAAAGGTCTGATATAGTGCCAGGTTAAAAAAAATATTGGATGGTGTTAAATAACTGCATTGCAAGTCTATATGCTGCCATAAATTCCACACGAATAATAAACTGCATCCACTCATAGCTAATTGAAGCAGAAAGGAGCAAAGTATGTACAGATGGGCATTGAGGGTGTAGTTGCAAGAATTTTATTAATCATCATAGCAGATACTGCAGAGGAGGTAAGCATCATAGCAAAATTATTAAGTATCACCCAATTTGGAATAGAGGGTCCTTCGAGCAAAGGCAAAAATACATTATGCTTCCAGAATTTTGCAAGGTAATTAATGCAAGTAAATCAACTTCAAAGCAAGTCTCAAAGACAGCAAATATGCAAGACAATAAGTAGTGAAAAGAATAAACCTTGAATCAATACAAGAAGGCCCAGAAAACAACAACTTTCAAATAAATAAAGTTATGTTGGCCGATTGTCTTTTAGACCCAGCAGAGCACTCAGGGGGGAGCATGCATGACACAACATTGAAGATCACACCCCATTTTCCCTCTATTATCAAGACCAAAGGAGCAAAGTAGCAAAGTATGTATAGATGGGCATTGAGGGTGTAGTTGCAAGAATTTTATTAATCATCATAGCAGATACTGCAGAGGAGGTAAGCATCATAGCAAAATTATTAAGTCTCACCCAATTTGGAATAGAAGGTCCTTCGAGCAAAGGCAAAAATACATTATGCTTCCAGAATTTTGCAAGGTAATTAATGCAAGTAAATCAACTTTAAAGCAAGTCTCAAAGACAGCAAATATGCAAGACAATAAGTAGTGAAAAGAATAAACCTTGAATCAATACAAGAAGGCCCAAAAGACAACAACTTTCAAATAAATAAAGTTATGTTGGCTTATTGTCTTTTAGACCCAGCAGCGCACTCAGGGGGGAGCATGCATCACACAACAATGAAGATCACATCCCATTTTCCCTCTATTATCAAGACCATCATATTTTGTGCGATGCAGCTCCATCCAGCACTCACACAAACCGCCCCACCACCCGACCCCACCAACACAACCCAATATGAGAATGGAGTATTTGAGAATTTCAGAATAGTAATTACCTTTCTAAAGCACCACATATTTCTTTTTTAAAGAAAACAAGCCTAATGTAACTAGCATTAATATATGATGAAGTTATCAAGATGCAGTTGGCTGAATTTGCAAGACATGTATGTTTGCAAATAGCCAACGGTTAAGTACATCAAGTACAACACAAAACATAGCACGGGATATATAGTAAGGCGTTGCTAACCATACCAAAAAGACAAAATAGGATAAAGTTTGTATGCAACACCAACAAAACCTGATTGTAGAGCTGAAATAGACTTAATTAGATAGGAGGGAATGAGGGTCCATCGGGCCTTGGTCCAGTGAACATCCTTTGCGTCACCATTTGTCGGTCAATCCACATGTATAGAATATCACCACTCAAAGTCATAAAGATCGATCTGTTGCGCTCGTCCTTCAAAGCTTCGCATGCGGATAGGATTGCTTCAAGAGACAAATTTGGGAGGTCATATAATCTGACCATACACTCCTCTATGGAGTGAACCTTTGGACGCGCATCAACCTCACGCTGCAACATCTTCTCAGCAATGTTCAATCTTTTTTTCCCTAGTTCCACCAGCTCTTGGATTGCATCAGCATTCGACTCACTTCGTCCCTTGCGGTTTGAAGTCGGAGTTGTTTTGCGTGAGGGAGGTGATGCTCGACGTCTCTTGGCAGATGAAGTATGGCCTGAAGCATTGCTAGCATTTGGATTTTTGCTCTTCGCAGGTGTTGTAGTAGGGGAACAAGAAGTTGCGTCATTGACACAATCATGCAATGGCGACATAGGCACGGGAACATATGGAGCAACATTTGATTGCCCGACGCCTGACTTGCCAGCCATGGATTGCTTGATTTGTTGTAAATTAGCGGTTGTAGTAGGCGAAGAGGAGGATGTGCTATGCACATCCTCACCTTGCATCACTGTTGTGAAACCATGTCTACCCGTGGCAGTGGTCTTTCCGGAGAGGAATTCAATATCTTTATAAGCATGAAATGGTTTGTCCCTACACCGTGCATATGATGGATTTTCCTGCGAAGAAAACATTTTGATTAGGTCTTTGACTGACATAGTAGTATATTAAAAGAGAAAATGGCGAATATAACATACCGCTATCACCGCTTCCCAATCACTCGAATCGCCGGCGGTTGGAATGTTACGATCATAATCCCACCCCCAACCACTCTTGTTAGCCAACGTTTGGTACATTACAAACTGTCGCTTCAACACCTTCAATCGATTTTGAAGATGGCTTTTGAGGAAGTTCAATTTTGTACGTGTATTGAAGTCAGTAATGATTCTGTTCCAAGCAAGCGGAGTGAAACTCCCATTCACAAAATTTCCAAGCACTTGTTCCTCCGTCATCAAGTTAAGCATTGCCGAATCCATTACATCTGTCCAGTTTCCAGATCGTACTCTGCTTTTGGACGATTCTTGACCATAGCTTTCAATACTTTGGCTATCAGTTGATGTAATGTCAATGACATTATGATATTTTCTAACAAACCGATTGGCCGGTTTGCTTTGATGGGCCATTTGAAGGTGCCAACATATACAAGTAAGATATTATTAAGTGGCCATGTTGCAAGTAAAGATTATAGTATGTAAAGTTGGCTCAGGGATAAGAGGTTGCATAGGATTTCAAGGTGGCTGCAATGCTAATAATAGATTGCCACCCAACCTTGAAATTTTACTCTCTTATCCATGCATCATCGCCTAAATTGTCTCATATGCATGCATCATCGCTTAAAGGCATCCGAAAATTATACACTTGCAAGGCTCAGGGATAAAAGGTTAAATACAAATCAAGGTGGCTGCAAATGTAAGTAGAGTTTGCCACCCAACCTAGAAAATTTACTCTCTTACCCGTGCATCATCGCCTAGATTGTCTCATATGCATGCATCATCACTTAAAGGCATCCGGATATTATACACTTGCAAGGCTCAGGGATAAAAGGTTAAATACAATTCAAGGTGGCTGCAAATGTAAGTTCAGTTTGCCACCCAACCTTGAAAATTTACTCTCTTACCCGTGCATCATCGCCTACATTATCTCATATGCATGCATCATCGCTTAAAGGCATCCGGATATTATACACTTGCAAGGCTCAGGGATAAAAGGTTAAATACAATTCAAGGTGGCTGCAAATGTAAGTTCAGTTTGCCACCCAACCTTGAAAATTTACTCTCTTACCCGTGCATCATCGCCTACATTTTCTGATTCAAGGCAACCAACAACTAAACAGATATAAGGCAACATGAAACTGAATTGATGGCAGCATATCCTTTTCCATGCTCTACTCTTTATGTAATTTCGTGTTCTAAACACATACATGGCTCTAAATGCATGAAACTTTCAAAATGCAACCAATTTGTTGAACTTCTGTGCAGGCAACAAAATAAACAAAGCTTATAATAGAAAGGCTCACCTTCTGAAAGTTCAAATAGTGCACGGACAGTATGCACTATAGAGATCGGCGTAAAGTAATAAGGATAAATGGATCTTCTGCGCCAACTATTTGCAGAAAGAGGGTTTGGAAGTATCGCACATAAGCCAATTTAAAGAGATGTAAGAAGCCTTACCTCTGTTAGAAAGTAGTGGATAAGACTAAGTAATGTGGCGAGTTGACAAGTCGATAGTAATGCAAGATCTCAGGGACAATCTTTTTGCCGAGATAGATCGACTCAATTCATGACAAATCTTTGCAGAGAACCGAGAATGTGCCCTCTATTGATGGTTGGGAGAGGTAGCATGAACTCCAACTAGAGCAATAAAGTTGGGGGTTGCAAACAGTAGGTTGAAATCCCTCCTATTCCGAGGGTCAGAAGAAGAAGTAATAGCTGTACGCGAGATGACAAGTCGAAGCAACTCCTCTATCAGCGAAAAAGATTGCCTCTGTGCACTCGCTCAACATCGCTAATGTCATCTCGAAGCAACTCCTCTATCAGCAGCGGTAGATGGACACTCCTTGGTAAACAATGGAGTTAATATGAAAGAGAAAATATCGGCGAGCTCGGAGAGAGGAGTAAAGAGGATTGGAGGGAGAAGAGTAAATAGGGTTGGAGAGATGAAGCCAGATCTGGTAAAGAGGAGTAAAGAGGGTTGGAGGAGGAAGACGATGGCGTCTCAGAGAAGGGGCGAGGGTAGACGGGCGGGATTACCGAGGAAGCTTTGGGCAGTGAGAAAGGAAAAGTGGGAAGATATAAATTTTGGTTTACCCTCGGGATAGCCTAATTCCAATGGTTTGAGGGGATTAATTAAACGGGTTATTCTCTAAATAATGGGAATTACCCGGTTTGACCGGGATAATTTTTGTTGGCTAAAAAGGATAGTGTTTGGCAGAATAAGTAGTATTATTTGCATATATACCCCCAAATTCCAAAAACAAACGCAGCCTAAAATATTCAAAAAATTTAAAAGCAGGGTTTTTTTTTTTTTTTTCCAGTAGCAACCGTCACCATAATTTTATGACATAAAAAAAAATAGAAATACTTTAAAATTTTTGAACCTTCTAAAATATAAAATATAAAATAATAATAATAATAATAATAATAATAATAATAATAATAATAATAATAATAATAATAATAATTTTAGCCGTCATATTATCAAACTAGACCACATTTCATAAAACTAAATTTAGTATTGGGACACCCAAGGACAAATAATAACCATATTTATATGGCTAAATTAGAGAAACTCTCTTTATAAATATTCGTTTTTTTTTTTTTTTCTGATTTTCAAAAATTTATATTTTATTCTTTCGAAAAATTCAAATTGATGGAATTAGGCTCTCTCTGTCAGAGTTTCATCACTATTTCATATATTTTTTATAATTTATATCGATAATATTTTTTAAATGATAAATATATATTAAAAATTAATTTTTTTCTTATAAAATAAGTAAGGATAATTTGTTAATTTCACCCTCTTAATTAATGCCGAAGTCTCTTAGAATTATAATATGAAATTTTAAGGAGGTAAAATATAGATTTCTAAAAGTCAAAAAAAATAAATAAAAATAAATTTTTACAAAAAAAAATTTCTGTACTTTACCCTATTTATATTTGATAAACATAATGCTAAGCAAAAAAAAAAAAAAAAAAAAAAAAAAAAAAAAAAAAAAAAAAAAAAAAAAAAAAAAAAAAAAAAACTCAATGCCTACTAATGATGACCTCATCGTTACCTCCAAAGCATTCATTAATAAGATGATTATTTCTAATGAAAATGTTTAGTACAATGACGTGATAGCCATTATTTTGTACAAGTCAATGGGGCCACAAATTGTGAGACGTTTGTGTATCAACTATCAACAAATGATGATAAGGCTCCAAGTTGAGCATTAAATTAAAGCTATACTAATTCTCTGTGTACACATTAAAAATAAAAATAAAAATAAAAATAAAAATAAAAAAATCAAGCTTTAGCTATGGGCTTCTTAAAATACAAAAAATAAAACAAAATTAATTAAAAACAAAAAACAATCTTTTAATAATTCTAAGGCCTTTTCTTTAATATCAATTTTTAGTATCTTTTAATATTACACCAAAGTTACTAGAATTTTTGCCTAACAATTTAGCTTAAGAGGAGAAATAATGATGAGGTCTATATATATATATATATATACATCCTTTTAGCCCACAATAAAAGGGCCAAAGATGACAAATAATATAATGGAAAAACTAAAGAGAGTAGTACACTTCAGTATTTAAAAAGAAGCATCAGAAACTCTTAAACATAGTTTGTGAAATGAAACCATCAGTGAACTAAAACCAGCCAATCACATCACTCACAAACCTCATAACTTTACTAGTATATTAATTAGAGGTGATCCCTTCTCACAAAATCCAAGCAAGTTTTACAATTGAACAAGTTGAGATGCTAATCCCGCCCAAATCAAAAATCATCCAGAATTATAGAAAGAAAAGTAATATCTTAAGAACATTCTTCGACACCGAGTGACTATAAACCTGTGCTACTTTCCACTTTTCAAAAATATTATGTCCATGGACAATGTTGCCATTCAATTGATACGAATGCGCGCAGCATAATTTAACCGAGTCAAGGTTGCGACTAGCGAAGGATTAGTAGCTGCGGCCCCAATAGGTCCACTTCTTTGCAGGCTTTCCCGACGCAAAGCAGAGAGTACCTACATCAATTGAAGAATACCTATAATAATCAGAGTATTCTTATGCAGAAAAGAAATTATATCGCGGGCGAGAAAGGCCATGTTCATAGAACTAGAGTAAATAACCATAATGAATTATTAGCAGCTATCGTATTTTCATTCCAGAGAAATTACTGCCTGAAACTTAGCCTATCCCTGCATCTCATGCGCTGCATCCTAAACAAAGGCCTTAAAATCAGAATTTAATTTACTGAACACTCACTTCTTATAGAGTCGAACAATATTCTATTTTATACCATTGTTTTTGGAATTAGGAATAGGTTTCCAAAACTTGTGATACACAAACTCGTTTCAATGTTGTTGTTCACATCTATCAGACTAGAACTTTTTTGTAAAAGATTTGTTGATGGGTTTTATTTTAAGACATCGATGATCAAATACGGAGCATTCTGCAGGGAACAAAAAAGAATGAGATTCCAGACAATACCTTCCGGAAGTCTTGGCTGGTCAAATGGGGTACACAATGTCTTAGCAGCTCCGAGTTCTCCTTTCGTTCGCGCTTTCACATCTTTCTCAACTTCCTGGACAACATAAATGGGAAATATCCTTGAGCATAAAACAAATAAATGCCGACATTAAATGAACCCTCGGATTCAATAACCAATATTACATCGGAAAAAAAGCAATCACTACTCATTAAAATAAAGCTTAGAAGATTATGTGAACAGGAGGTATTAATAATCAAATACGCAACCGATTGAGAAGGTTACAAGCAACAAGATATAAGTTAGGCCAACTGAATACAATATGAAAAGTATTTGTTCCAGAACAGGAGTGTAAAAGAGCAGCAAACAATGCTAGGTCTGTAACACATTGTAATTGGGAAAATAGGCACGAAAGTTACTTCAGTAAGAACCCAAGAGCTAATTCGGATTAGGGATTACCAGAAAGAATACTTTTCTTCCTTTCAGTCCATAACCACAGCCCGTTACGCATTTCATTTTCTATCTTCTATTGCTACAGTTTATTATAGTTTTCACTTTCTTATTCCTGGTTGTTAGACTGGATAGCTGGTTGATCCATTGTAACAAAAGTATTATAACACAAAATCATGCAAATTCGTTTGGATTGGAATACAAGACCAATAATTCATTCAAACAGATCCAATCAACTAAGAGTGCTCATATCTAAGGCAGAGAAGAAGATTTGATCATGTGTAATGTATGGGTAATTTTATTAAATCAATAGAAAAACAGATGTTATCACATCACTGTTGGAGCAGACAATAATAAGAGTGTGGTTCAGATGTCACCTGACTTCATTCCGTACTACAACAAATCAACAATAGAGAATTTTGCGGAACCAAAAGCAAGCAACAAAGTTCTTATAATTCTAAATGACAAGGCAAGACAATGGCAACCAGGATTTATACCTCTTCATCACACCAAGGAGCCAGGATCATTTTTTTGTCATTGAGTGCTGCAATGAATTCGTCCCACGTATGGACCACCTTGATGCACGCATCTCTTTTCTCTTTTGCCGCATTATACAAGCTCTCTTGGATGCCTCCTAATAGTTCCTTTACCTTCTCAACCAAGTCATTCATAGGAACATCAATTTTTGCACCATTGTCACGCCTGACAACGCGAACCTGAAGAGAAAGAAGGAAAAGTAAGATTTTCAAGTTCACACGTATACACAGATGCTCATAAACAAATGAACTAATATTGTTTCTATTGTTCAGAATACTAAATCCAAGGAATTTCCAAAGATATCATCAACCGTCCCTAGCGCAAGTGGCAAAGGGCTTGGTGATTGATACCCGAGATCCGAGTTCGAAGCCTAGTTGCTTCACATTTCGAGCTAAGTTTATTTCAAAGATAAACGAAGCAGGTAGCATGCTACCTTTCTCTCGCAAAAAAAAAAGGAATTTCCAAAGATATCAAGCAAGACTACCAAATCCAAGGATTTTTACAATAAACTTCTTATATGTACTTAATGAAGCAGCCATACTTTGACACTTCTTTCAGCTAATACTACTACGCAACTTCAACTATAGAACCATTTCAACTGCAACTTAATATAAATTATATATTAGGCAGCTTTATTAACAGTCAGATGACAGCAAATCAGATACCAAGACAATTCAAAAAAAAAAAAAAAAAAAAAAAAAAAAGGAAAAAAAATGTACTGAGGTGCACAGCAGCAGTCCAAATGGATGATGGGAAACTAAGCTCATGTATGATTTAAGTACTTGTAAGTCGTAACGATAAAAGTATAGCTAAAATTTTTAAACAACAAATTTAAGACGAAATAAATGGCCAATGAAATTACTGTTACTAAGGCAAAGATTTTAAAGTAATTTTTTTAAGCAAATATTTAATGAAGAAATCGCAACCAATCATATCATTAACCCTATTCAGCTAACAATTGCATGATTTTCCATGCATGAACTGCCACACTACCAAATAACTTAGTATATGCTGCATGCACATGCTGTTGTGCAAAACATACCGGCAATTAAAAGCGTGCAAACAAGTTTAAAAAAAAAAAACATACTGGTTAGCTATAAGACATTTATATCCACACTAATTGTTAGACTAATTTCTTACCTGATTTTTTTCTAAATCCTTTGGGCCGATTTCGATTCTCAATGGGACACCTTTCATTTCCCAATGGGAATACTTCCAACCAGGCGAATAGTTTTCCCTTGTGTCTAGTTCGGCTCTGAAACCTGCATTAGACAATGTTTGAACTGTTGTCTCACAGGCTGCTTTGATTGCCGTCACATCTGCATCTTTGTATGGCACAGGAATCACAATAACTTGAACAGATGCCACTCTAGGCGGCAGAACCAAGCCTTTATCATCTCCATGAACCATTACCAACACCCCTAACTGCAGGAAAAGCTTGAATATTAGTTATAGCTTAATGTTCCATTTATTCCAAAATTTCAGCAAAAAAAATGTGCCAATAAATACCCTTGAAAATTATTTAACAGTTGTGTCCATCTCATCTTTGTTGCAAAACCAACGGAAGTGAGCTTTCTCATTCTATATGACAAATTCGGTAAACATTCTGATAAACCCAAGTGAATAATATTAGTTCTTATGAGTTTTAATAAAAAATAATAAAGGACAGAGACCAATTTCCATACAACTAATAGTTGAAGGCTTTCTGTACACTTTTTCCTCTAAAAGAGCTATCCAAAAATTGGTGAATGGTACAGATAAAAATTTTCAACATAATTTATCCACAAGTTTCAGTTATATTGTTAACTGTATGCAGTGCAATAGTACATATTTGTGTATTATTTATCTGTCTCAGAAGTTATACCCTTTATCAAGTAGAACCAAGGTTCGAAGTGCCGTGGCACGGGGGCGTGCCGCTCGCCGCCTGGCACGGTACGGTACCGGCACGTCCCCGTGCCGACACGTGGCACGCTTGCGTGCCGATGGATACGCATGACCTCCCAGTGGCACGCTCTGGCACGACTTTTTTTTATTTTTTTTGTTCCCAATAAGCTCTTATAATATTGTTTTGAACTGTTTAGTCAAAAAATTATAAATATTGACTATATATAGCTTACTACACTTACCAATTGACATACTGATAATTGTTTTTAATATATAAGGTACAACTATATCTCATAGAGAATAGAAATAACAATATAATAAATAAATTCTAAATAGAAATAACTATATCTCATAGAGAATAGAAATAATTATATCTCATAGAGAATAAAAATTATGAATATTGACTATATATAGCTTACTACACTCACTGATTAACATACTTGTTAGTTGTGACTCAAAATCAGAATCGCTTCGATATTATGATTCAAGTTCGCCGACGGCTTCGCGGTGCGACTTCGAAATTTTGTGGATGTCTGTGGTGGAAGCGAAGGGCTCGGGCCGCTAGGCCCGAGCCCGAAGCCCACCACTGACATCGGACGGGGGATGCGGGGGGCGGAGCCCCCCGCGGTACGGATCCGATCCGCCAAGGAAAAATAAAAAAATTACTATGCATTACTGTACACATGTGACTAAAAAAAAAAAAAAAAAAAAAAAAGAAAAAACACCTAACTATGCCTGTTTTAAAAAATACAGAAAAAAATCTAAAGAAAAAACAAAAAAAAACAAAAAACAAAAAAAACAAAAAAAATAGAAAACGGGCCGTGCCGGCCGGCACGGGCCGGCACGGCTCGCGATACCCCTCAGGGTATCGCTCGAGACAGGGGGGGGGTGCGAGACCCCCCCCTGTACCGTGCCCCTCTTTGAGGGGCACGGTACGTGCCGCCCGTGCCGGCCCGGCACGGGCGGCACTTGATTCCTTGAGTAGAACAAATAACATACAATCATAGAAACTAAAGACAAATTTTTTGCAGTAGTGACAGTGGATAACCAATATATACCGTGCGTGTGCTGTAGGCCCACGAATTCTGCCAGACCATAGCCTTTTCACCCTTATCATTCTCGAAATTTATTTGGAACATCTTTGCAAAATTTTGACCAAGACAATGCGAGGTGGCACCTTGTATTCCTCGACCAGTATTTGGGACGAATGCCTGGCAAGAAATAACTGTCAAGCAAAAGATGAAAAGAAAGGGCATGTCTTCATCTATTCCATTCACAAAATCATATTTCTCCGAATGTTTCATTACCTCGACGCTAGTAGTATAAAGACCACCAGCGAATTTTTCTAGTTCACTTTTCTGTCCCTTAATAACAGGAATTGCAAGAAATTCTTCATATATTCTTCGATAAAGTTCCAATATTTCAAGAACCTGGAAATATTTGAAATGTGGTATAAACAAAACAATACAAAAAAAAGGAGAAAAAAGAACACATCTTCTATAAGTGGCAATCATGCGGGTTGCTTAAACAATAAAGCATACTGAAGGCTGCTAGAAAATCTCCAAACAGTGATAACTGCATCACAAATCAAGGTGTGAATGTATATGTGAATAACAGCAACTTGAGGAGAAAATCAGTAATTTCTAAATATCAATTTCCTATTTCTTCTCAGAATTTATCACACAAAAATGCAGAACTTGCTTTCTCCTACACCCATCATAAAATTCGGAAATAAAGAGGTCATTCCATTTCAGTTTTAGATTCAGCAATTAGTTTTCTTGAATCATTAGATCAAAATAGGGATGATATAGGAGAAGGATCAAAATACCTCTTCATCTGCTTCAGCTTTGGTTGCAAAAGCTGTATGGCCTTCTTGCCAAAGAAACTCCCGACTCCTATAATTGCAAATTAATGTAGCTAGTGGCTGATCATTCCAAACTAATCATCTATAATTTGATATAATTGAAAATTTGCAGCCAAAAGTCAGATAATATTTCTTGAATTGCATGCATCTACTTCTCTGTGCATTCAGAAACGTAGACCCCAGTTGGATGGTCTTCTTGCAATATATTAATTTTAAAAGTACTTCAAAAAATATGAAAGTAAAGGCAATACAGTATACAGTCTTAATATCTGCCAACATAGGACTAAATTTTAAATTAAAAATTTTAGTGACCAATTAAACTAATTGACATATTTGAATATGCCCACCAAAATATAACTTATCAACACATAAACAAAACATTTGCCGTGTATACAAAAAACAATAATAAACTTTCTTAACCAGGATAACATTATGCAAATATCATTATGAATTTAAGCATTGTATGTAGTAAATATATAAAAAACGATAGAAAGCAAACAGAAAAGGCATTTCTCCATCCCAACAATGTTATAAGAATGAGAGAAGGGGGGATGAAAAATACCGAATAAATGGAGTAGGATGGCTAAACTCCCATCTAACAACATTGCACCATTGGTTAAGCTTCAAAGGCAAGTCACGATGGCCTCTTATCCATTTAGAAAAATATGGGTACATGACGGTCTCACTTGTTGGACGGATTGCGATAGGAACTTCTAAATCAGACTGTCCGGACTTAGTGACCCAAGCGACCTGCATCATACACCAGATAAATTGCATAGCACTGTAACCATTACTTTACATCCCCGAATTCAAAACAAGAAAATGGTTGTTAAAGAGAGAGGGATCAACAAAGTAATGATGAAAACCCTAGTGTAGCAGAGCTTGGATTAAGTACAGTAAATAATTAAACATCATAATTGTTCTTTTCTTACGAATTCACAGCCTTGCATGCAATTGACGATGCAACATAGTACGATCTTAATGGAAAGAAGGGTAATTATGGTCAAAGATGTAGCACTCTCTCTTCTTGCCACTCAAGAAATCGTTTCCAGCTTCAAATAATGGAAACCGAGTTTACAATTCACCCATCTAATTTAGACTGAGCATATGATGACCCGGCTTAAGAATAGCCCATATTAGATCATATATACCCCAGGCCCAAAATAGTATGAAATCTTCGTTTCATGCATGGAGAGGATAAGAATTACAGAATATTTATCTGCAAAGGAGATCGATAACCACAGTGACTAAATACTAAAGAAAGTATTTGATTATACTGAAGTTAGTAGATTCCTGAAAAGGGCATATATATTAATGAATATAAGTACATGTCATAGTATTAACAGAAAAATACCCTCTCAAGTGCTTAGTAAACAAATTTAAAAATGATAAATGAAACAGGTACCCACACCTCAGGAGCGAAACCCTCTATATGATCCTTCTCCTTCTGTAGAACATTTTCAGTCACAAAAAGAGGGAAATATGCATTCTTAATATTCATTTTTTTAATCTGAGCATCAAAAAATACCTGCACAGATAAGGAATTAATCAAGCACCGACATAACTGATATTCTTAATGATATAATAAGAAACAAAAAATTAAGAATAAGTCAAGAGATCTATAAAACTAATTTAGAAGAGCAACAACAAACGCACAGCTGGAATTTCTGTTTGGGCTTGTACATATGAGGGGTATCCAGCAAATAAGCAATTTATCAACCAAAAGGTATAATTAACTATAGTTGTTTAAGAAGATCATTGATAGAAAATTTAGTGAGAAAGAACACCATGGTCTTACTCGAAGAAACACGATCAGTTTAGATTGCAACTTAAGAAAACAAGAGCTTCATAATCACAAAACAATTTTAAAAGATGGAAAGTTCTGTCAATATAATAAATCAGAGGACATGCATAACAAAGTTCGGTCCTTAACTCTTTAGGTCCTACAGAAGTGCAAGCTAGCAACAAAGTACACATGTTCAGACATTAAATTTGGCAAAAGAAAAAAGAGCAGCTTAAGAATAAAATGATAGTAAGAAATGCAAGGAAAGAAATTGCCCAGGATAATTAAGGGCGAAAAAAAAGCAGAAGTGGCTAAAGAATTAGAACTATGGAAAGCGGACTATGTGAGGCAAAATTAGCATAACTAACTTGTAATGTTTCCCAGATTGCCATTGTCCATGGCCTCAGGATATAACAACCAGAGATATCATAGTACTCGATCATTTCGCTGCTAACAACAACCTGAAAGAGCAAACCATCTTAT
This sequence comes from Tillandsia leiboldiana, assembly GCA_029204045.2. Taxonomy (NCBI): domain Eukaryota; kingdom Viridiplantae; phylum Streptophyta; class Magnoliopsida; order Poales; family Bromeliaceae; genus Tillandsia; species Tillandsia leiboldiana. Next base: position 4,331,835 of record CM055080.1, on the reverse strand, counting down.
TACGGATGTACCTTTAAACAAAAATACACATGAAAATGAATCAAAACGATAAAGGAAAAGCAAACAATTTCCCCTTCCAGCATACCTCTGAATACCACTCTCCAAAATTCTCATCCTTCTTGTAGGTCAAACCGAGCTTGGTTTCTTTTTTCACTTCCTTCTTTTTTGCTGATAACATTCATTCCTTGTCAGCTTCAAACATCACGAAAGCATTTGAAAGCAAGCTAATCAAAATCATGAAGTGATTTGAATATACCATTCGAGGCCTTAGCTTTATTCGTCGACATAGCTCCAGCCAAGAATCCCTAGAGTTATAACAACAAAATCTACGTATAATAGTTTACATCATGAACGGACACATGAAAAGGGGAAAAAAATACAATCAACAAATACAAATAAAAGAATTATCACCGTACAAATTTATTGTGTAAACTATCAAAGAAATATACTCATAATTAAGAAAAGGTAAAAACACATATAAAACTTATTTGAATTATGGACCATTTTAATTTAGCTATTTAACCTTTCAAAATTTTGGATTTACTACCCAATCTTTCAATTTGTATGATTTAAGTCGGTCAACGGCACTTTGACTTCAAAATTTAAACTAATTACTTACTTTAATGAATTTATAGTTGTCAAAATTGTATGAAATATACTAACTAAACATGTAAAGATAAACGGCACATTCAAATTTTGAAGTCAAAGTGTCTTTGACTAACTCAAATTACACAAATTAAAAGATTAGGTAGTAAAATCAAATTTTTGAAAGGTTGGGCAGCCAAATCAAAATGGCTCATAGTTCAGGTAAGTTCTATACATTTTTACCTTAAGAAAATTAACATACTAAATCAATACAATTATGCTGGTGACAGATAAATAATACACAAAAGTAAGCTTTTTAGTGATTCAAACTCGAAAAACCACAGAAATCAGAGGATACGGCATTCAAGTCATTCTACATAATCAATTTACTATTAAAAATGACAAAATCCCAACCAACAGATTCAAAATCATTCTAAAGGGGAAAAAAAACAAAATATTCATATCATGTAAACAGAGAAACTGATTCTAAATTCGACAAAAATTTGGTACGGATATAATACAGATAAAATTTATATCCTAATTTTTAAATTTGTTGAAAAATACCGTTTAAAAAACTGGTACGCCGATTATTCAGATACGCGATTTATACGAAAATTGTACGTTCACCGATTAAAAATTCGGGATAAAAAATTCAGCTATTAAATTAAAATAAAGAGGAACCCTAATAAGTAATTAACCACTCTCCATTGGTTCTCACAATAGCAAGCAAATTAATGGATGTAACAACAACTTAATCGGAGTTCTAGATGTTTTGTGTGAAAAACACAAAAACTAACACCCATCTATTAACCATATATATAAAAAAGAAAAGTATTATAAACAGAAATCAAAATCTATAAATTTGGCACTTGAGTTGAACATGCAGATAATAACAAATGTTAATTTCAGTCACAAAATCTATAAATTAGTACACAAAAATCACAAAATCACAAACTCACAAACTCACAAACTGCTTAGCGGCGAGGAAGATGGCGAGCGGCGAGCGGCGAGCGGCGAGCGGCGAGGAAGATGGCGAGCGGCGAGCGGCGAGCGGCCCGGGATTCAGATCAGAGGACTCTTTTTTTGAGAACGAGAGGACTTTTTTTTTTTTTAGGGCTGAGTAGGAGAGAGACTCATACATGTACAAAAGCTCCTGGCGTTTTTATTGGCCGAATAATTCGCCATTCGTAAATTATTCGCGAATAACATTTTTTTATCAAAAAATTATGTTTTATTCTGTACTTTGGTAAAAAATTGCATTAGCCAACTAACTTACAAAGGGCACGAATTATTTATAAATTATTAAAAATTTAAATTAAACAGTCGATTTTTTTTAAGAAATTTGAAATAAAACGTGAATTCTCAAGATAATTATAATAATTTATAAATAATTCATCAGACATAAATTATTGAATCAAAAATTCGAACAAATTTATAAAGTAATTTTAATAATTCACGAATAATTCAATGGACACGAATTATTCCACCAAAAATTGGGACAAAATTTTTTGATAAATTTTTTTATCTTCAATTCTCCGCTCCCCTAAAATAAAAAAAAAAAAAAAATTCCCTCAAAAAAATATTCTTGCTGGTCATCTATTTTATTTTGTAGATTTTTTTTTATATTCTTAAAAATCTATCTATACTAAAAAATTATCACGGGACGGTAGCAATTTTTTTTTATTACTATACTTTTTTTCTCTCTCCCCTCCTATTTATTAAACGGATCTTATGACTTTTCTCTTTCCCTCCTCTCCTCTTTATTCAACGGACCTCATGTATTTTTCCTTCCCTCCTATAATTAATGTGTTTCTTAATTAATACGTTTTAATTTTTCTCTCTTTCTTTTGATTTTTTCCTCTCCAATATTGATTTATTTTTCTCCCGCTAAAATCGAAAGAAAAGAAAAAAATAAATAGTTATTACTTTCAGATCCGAAAGTTAGGGAAAAGCAAGTAATTCCTCCGAGGCGCAGTGTAAGGGGTGAAGCTAAGGGGTTGCTTCACCGCCTCCTCCGTCGCTACGGAGAGTTTTAATGATGCAGTATATGATCTTTAAGATAGATTCTAAGCGATGAAGGTCGAGGTGAAAAAAAGTAATTTGGCAACTACCGATTTAGGTTTTGGCCTCTCTTTCTCAATGGAGAAAATATATAATGTATTTATTTGTTTCTGAAGTATTGATTTTACACATGTAAACTAATTATGTATTTAAATTACTTTATTATTAATTGATTTAAAAATTTATAAAAATATATTTTTAAAATTTTTTAAATTTTTTCTGCTAGCATAAATATAAAGAAAAAAAAAGTTTAATTTATTGCCGAATTTTTTATCTCAAAATTTTAATTTGCATTTAAATAACGTATCCAATTAATTGGTGAACTTACTTTTTAAGCTATATTTTACAATAAATTTAAAAATTAAAATACAAATTTTATTTCTTAACAAATTATTTTAGGATAATCTAGAGGATAGTTAGATTGTTTTAGTTTTTTTGGATAAGAAGATGAATAAAATTTTTATTCTTCTTTTTTTTCTCTTTATCTCCAAACCAAGCATAGTCTTGAGAGTACCTAGAGACCACATCAAAATATGATATTTTAGAATACCTAAAATTTAATTAAATAATCAAAATATGATCTTATATGGTGCTCATAAAAAAATTTAAATATCAAATTATAATCTATTCAACTATCCAGAAATTAGTTTGGGAAAAAATTATTAGACCACGGAGTGATCCATATATGGAGATGGAAGTATGTAACCTCGAAAGAGGAGAACATAAGTAAAGAAAATATGTTATTAGCAGGAAAAATTTATATCTTTTTCTTTTGACTAAATTACGGAAAAAAAAATTCTATAAATATCTGTTTTTACACTTTCCCACATAACTTCAAAAAATCTGCATTTTATCTCTTCAAAAATTAAAGTTGATACATTTAGCCTCCCTCCGTCAAAATTATGTTATTATTCCGTCAATTTCTTATAATTTATATCAAAAATATTCTTGAAATGATATAAATATATTAAGAATTAATTTTTTCTTATAGAACAAGTGAGTAATTTGATCATTTCACCCTTTTCATTAACGTCGTAACCTCCTGAAAATTTTAAGGGAATAAAATGTAGGTTTTTAAAAGTCAAGGATAAAGTAAAAAAATTGATATTTATATCGAAATTTTCTATATTTTAGCCTCTTCTTTTTTAACTTTTACTCTTTTACCTATATTTTGATTTTTACTATTTATAATTATTTTTATCTTTAGTCTTTAGCTAAGATAAAATTTTGACTTCGGCAATATCTATCTGCCGCATCGCATGGGTTACTACACTAATACGTATATGAATACCCAGTTTAAATCAACATTGACATTTTTTTTTTAACACAATTCTCTTCTATTCTTTTCACTCACATTTTTTTCGTATAGCTTATTTTCAAGTATTAATATTATAAAATTAAATTTTATAGTTAATACATATAATCTAAACCATATAAAAAGATTTTATATAAAAAATTACATAATTTAAAACTTTATAATAAGATTTGATAAATATAGGTAAAATTTACTTTTACAACCGATGCATGAAATATTTTTTTTTTCTATTGATTTTGTTGCTACTGTTGCTCTTATTGATTTTTTTTTTTTTTAACTTCTACTTTTATTCTTATTATATTTTTACTACTATTATAAATATAATTTATTATTCTTATAGTTTTTGCCTTTATTCTTCTTTTATTCTTTTTATACTTTTATTCTTATCTTTTTATTCCTTTTTTATTCTTTGGTTTTTCTTATTTTTTTTTATGTCTCTTATTGTTTCTTTTTTTCAATTTTTTAAAATTATTTGCTTATGCATAATCAACCCGTTGTAACATGCAGGTACCTTCACTAATTATATTTAAATATTATATATAAACCCGAAAAGACATAAATTTTACACCCCCTTATTCTAAAATTTTAAAAAGTGTAACACCCGATAGCGACCAAACCCTAGAGAAGGCGGACATGACAATGTAGGGCTACGCAAGAAACAGAGTGAAGAAAATGAGTTTGGTCGAATCTAGAAAAGTGGAGAGATTATGAACAATAAGTACTTATTCTCGAAACGGGTACTCAAGAATGGGGCTGTTGAGACCAGAATTTTCGCCACTTGAGGAGAGTGACACGTGGCGTATACCATCGGCTAAGGGTGTCAGCCGACAGGGGTTTGAGTCAGCAAAGAGGGACTCGCGTCTCAATTGAGACCGGCCTCAGTCGTAGAAAAGAACAACGTGCGATGCATGTCGTAGGCCAAAGACATAGGTTGTCGGCTAAGAGCATCGGCCGATAGGAAAGGCAGCCGACGCAAGGATCATCACAACGGCTAGGGTCAACTGCGGTGGAAGGAAGGTATTCGACCACTCCGAATAGTTGACGACGCAGGCGAAGTCGAAATCAACTTTCGGTCGATCAAGCCGAAGAAGAAGAGACTCGTACTTTGTTTCAGGCTGATCTTAGGTGTGTAGCAATATAGTACAAGGCACGACAAAGTCTATGGACCAAAGGCGCCAGCCGATAGGAGAATTGACCAATAAAAGAAGCGGCCAAAGAAAGATATCAGACCGCGTCAATCAAGCGACGGGAGAGGCGAAGTCAAGGTCAATCCTCGGCTGCCCGAAACTGCAGAAGGAAAGATCTTGGAAAGAATAAAGGCGAGATTCAGGCGCGAATCTCGTAACAAACACCAAAGCGGCAAGCGGCGTCCAGCAAAGGAAAGCGCCGATGATCACGCTTCGATACAACAATTAAGGGGTTAACCTAGAAGGGCAAGCAATGCCCAGTGTTGGAAAGTGCCGAGAGTTATGCCTCGGCGCAACGATCAGGGGACGAACCTAGACGGAAAATGACTTTTATCCTATCGACTCAAAAGGAGGCCGTTGATGACTTCGCGTCGATTCTCCCCAAATTACGCTGATCATTTAAAATTCAAAATTGGCGCCCAATAATCTTGGTTCAAAACTATATAAATAAGCGAACCATCGAAGGAATCGGGATCCGGCAATCTCGTAAGCCCGGTACCACCCCAGCTTCTTCATTTATCTAAGAGTAGGTTAACTTAACTCTTTTTTCTTCTTTTTTACTGCTTTTCTAGGAGTAGGTTTAATTGTAATCCTCCTATCCCTTTTCTTCCACTTGTATTCCCTTATTTTTATCAATATAAAGTGTAAATCGGCTCTGCCGTGTTTTTATCTTGTTATTTTCGTGCATTTAGAGTGTAAATCGACAAATCGGTCGTGTATTTATTTGCCCTTCTTATACTTTAAAGCTACAATTGGCTTATCAGCCGTACATTTATCTCTTAAACAGGTTTGACTCATCTAAGTCGAAACCAGCGATCCCTCACTACCTCCGCGAACCCGCTTCAGCAGTCACCGGTCGTTGCGGTTGCGAGGAGTTACCAGAGGAGAACCTGGCCGAGCGGATCCCTCCTCGGTCTGATCGCTGATTGTTGGCACGCGGCGCATTTCGACACTCTAGAGGGTCACCCAGGGGCCGATCGTGCGCAAGCCACATTTTGGCCCCAACAGGGGCGAATATCGAACTAGAGAGGATCCGATGTTCTAACAGTGCCTTTGGATTAGACTGAAGTTGGATAGCCCAACTTCATAATAGGCCCGTGGCAGCCCATTTATAGCTTTGAATTATTTACTACTTTTTAGCAATATAATTCTTTACTTTTTGCAAATTATAAATTAGTACAGATGAGAGATGTATAAGGAGAATGTAATAAGATTATACGGCATATGAAATAGAATAGTGACTTCTTCCCTAATTCTTTATATCCTCTTATCCTTCTCCTACCTCTCTTTTTATCCTTCTCTTATCGCTCTTGTCCTCTTACCTATTTCACTCTCCATCTATCTCTTACCATCCTAATTTCCTACTTATTTATCAAAATTAAGCCCCATCATCCTCGCCACCATTCTTGTCTCAGGGAATTCTCATTACTGACGGGTTGTGGCGAGTTCGGATATTACAATTTAGTATTATAGACAACCGATCCCAGGGATAGATACAATAATGCGACACACGAATTCTGGCATTATAGAATTGTCTTCACTACAACATATCCAAGCTGCGAAACTCAACCGTGGTTGAGACTCAACAAAGGGTATCACTGTTGGGGTCACTACGGCCTTAGATCTGCAATTCTAGGTGAAAAAGACTGCCTCCCAGAATTGTCAGATCCCTATCTGGTGTGCTACTGAGCAATAGATTCCGCAAGGCACTAAGGGCAGATCTGGATCAATTGGGAACAGCAGAGGTTTAGCTTTCTATCCAACATTTAGTATACAAGGTGTTGAGATAAAAATTTTCTGCCACAGAAAGAAGCAACACGTGGCGTCGATCATCGGTTGAAAAGACATCAGCCGACAAGGGTTTCAGTCAATAAGGAGGGACTTGCGACGAGTCCTGAGTACGGAAGCCTGTAGCATGCGATATATTATCGAATGAAGACATCGGCCGATGAGAGAAGCAGTCGATACAAAGACTATCAAATCGTGTAATATCGACTGCGGTGTGAAGGGAGAGATCCGACTTCCCTCGTCGTATGGCGAAGCAGGTAGAGTCGGACAAGCCGAAGAAGGAAAGACTCACGTCTTATTTCGAATCGAGTGTTGGTACAATACAAGGCACACGCCTCAACCGAAGAAGGGTCCGCATCCCGATCCGGACCGATTTGGGTCACATAAAGGCACAAGGCACGACAAAGGGTATGGGCCGAAGGCGTCAGGCGATAGGAGAATCGGCCGACAAGAGAAGCGGCCAAAGAAAAATACCAAACCGCCTCATTCAAGCGACGGGAGAGGCGAAGTCAAAGTCAATCCTCAGCTGCTCGAAACTGCAGAAAGAGAGATCTTATAAAGAATGAAGGCGAGATTAAGACGCGAATCTCGTAATAGACCCCGAAGCGCCAAGCGGCGTTTAGCAAAGGGAAGCGCCGAGGATCGCGCTTTGATACAACAATTAAGGGGTTAACCTAGAAAGGGCAAGCAATGCCCAGCGCCGGAAGGCGCCGAGGATCACGCTTTGGCACAACAATCAGGGGATGAATCTGGACGGAGAAACGACTACTATCCTATGTGAGGGCGTTCGGCTCAAAAGGAAGTAGTTGCTGGATATGTGATAACTTTCCCTAATTTTGTGCCTATAATTCAAATCAGCGCCTAATAATTTGGTTCGGGGAGTGTATAAATACCCGAACCATCGAAGAGATCGGGGGTCGGCAACCTCGTAAGCCCGGTACCACCCCAGCTTCTTCATTTATCTTGGAGTAGGTTAACTTAACTCTTTTTTTTTTCTTTTTTTTTTAATGCTTTTTTAGGAGTAGGCTTAATTGTAATCATTCTATCCTTTTTTCCCACTTGTATCCCCTTCTTCTTATCAATATAAAGTGTAAATCGGCTTCAGCCGTATCTTTTTTTATCCTTACATTTAGAGTGTAAACCAGCTCAGTCGTGTCTTTATTTGCTTTTTTTTCTTTAGAGTGTAAACCGGCCAATCAGCCGTGTCTTTATTGGTGATTTTTGTGCTTTCAACGTTGCAATCAACTCACCAGTCGTACATTTATCCCAACCCGGTTCGACTCATTTAAGTCGAAACCGGCGATCCCTCTGTACCTCCGTAAACCCGCTTCGGCTGTCCTTAGTCAAGCGGTTGTGAGACGTTACCAGAGGAGAACCAGGCCAAGCAGATCCCTTCTCGGCAAGATCGCTTGATTGTTGGCACGCGGCGCACTTCGACACCTCTGGAGGGTCACCCAAATGGGTCGATCGCGCACAAGTCACATTTTGGCCCCAACATAAGGTAATCAACTTGCTACTCATCTCCTAATTGGTTCATCTATGTTCACCATGTTACATATGCTATGGAATCTACCAAGGTTGAAAAAGATCCCGTCATTATTTAATTGATTGAAATAGTAACTTAGCTTTGACTTAGCATCCTAGTCTACCTTGGCAACTTGCTTTAACTGTTGAAAATAGGGGCAAAGAAGTGAAACAAGTTCAAATTCAACAGTAAGAAACTTATAAAGGAGGCGAGAATAGTTGAGGGCACCAGACTAAGAGAGATGAATGAGCACATTCATGCTATAAAAGAGAGGATGCAACAACTCATCGTGGAGTATAACGACAAATTAGAAGAGAAGTTACAACAATTTAGCACTGAATGTAGCAAAAAAATTAGGATCCTGGCGCATCATTGGATGAATTGCAACACGATGATCAACAGAAGTATGAGGCACTGCAGATTGAAGCAGCTAGAAAAAGACAGAGCCCAAGCCCTAGCGACGGCATGGGGATATCGGGGTGGCTTCGGTAGGGTGCCCGGACCCTGGTGGCAAGTCCCTCTCCATAAGAACCATTGCGCCACGCTCCATTCACTGCGCCCGCTCCATAGAAGCATCCAAAGTTTGTAGCTGGAGGGATTGAACAAACTAAAAGATATTCTAGCGCAATCCTCTCTCAAACATATATATCCTGTGCGCTTCGTCTCTCGTGGTGTGTGGCACACAGTTCAACAACCACGTGAACTCCTGATGTACTCATGGACAGGGCGATCTCCCTGCTGGAGATTCCTCAAGTCCTCTTCGAGTTTTTGTTTCATGCTGTACAAAAAAAAGGCTCCAAACAACATGCTGCGGAACTCGGTCCAGGTAAGAAACTAGGCCCCTGGCAGGCCACCCGGTCTGACTCTCCTCCACCAAACCTCTGCCCAATCCGTTCCCTCAAGATGAAGCTTCAGAGGCAAGATCGGTCGTCTATGGTGCTCAACAGATCGGGGAAGATGAAGTCCTGTTGTTGCTGCTTCCCCTCCAAAAGCTCGAGGGAAGCTTTGAGGGGGTTAGGTGGGGAAAAAGGGTTCCAAACAAATAGAGACAAGTCCTAAAAGAACCCCTTTTGAGTCCTCTTATAGGAAAAAATAATTTCGGGTAAAACAGACTTGCGGATCAACGACAAAACTAATATGAATCCAACACTATCTAGATACTTTCGGGCGTCCTAATTGGGATTCGGGTGCCCGAGGAACCAGAGCCGAATTGGATTAAGTCGGCTCATCAGCTCGGCTCCATCAGTCGATTTTGGCTTACCCGAATTTAGGGTTTCGGGCGCCCAAAATCTTGATTCGGGCGCCCGAATTCCCAGAAATAGTAGTTTCCAAGAATTCGCCCTTCCAATGTTCGTTCTTGCGTCAATTTCGCGCGAAACGGTTTCCGCAAGACTCGACCATCTTCAGACGTGTCGGTCAACTAATTGCACATGTCCGCAAGACCCCGAAATACCATAACACTACGCCATACCTTCCATGTATCTCAACTCAAGAAAAGAATTGGGTCTTTTCCAGTTTCTCCCTCAATTCCGGCAGAAATCAACGAAGCAGGGCAGCTGTTAGTGAAGCCACTCGCGATTTTGGATAGAAAGACTCTTAAGAGATTCAACAAGACTGCAACTCAGGTTTTAGTTCAGTGGTCCAACTTACCAATGGAGGATGCTACTTGGGAGTATTACTATGACTTGAAGAAGCGATTTCCAGACTTTGATTCTTGAGGACAAGGATTTGTTAATGAAGGGAGGATTTGATACAGTAATGAAGAGAGTGAGTGTACTGTACTATGCTGTAGTAGAGGATAGAAGAGACAAAAAGTTAGAGGTGCAACCTTAAGTAGCTAAAACAGTTGCAGCTGTAAACTGTTAATAACTGAACCAACCCCACACCTTGCATATTATAAATAGGGCAAAGGTTAGATGTAAGAAACACATGAATAATAATAAGAAACTCCCTTTCTTGTCTCTTTTTTTTTCTATTCATTGCTTGAAGCCATCCGAAATCACCATTATTGATCCCTTATGCTCAAGTCTTGTTCGTTACCTGCAACATGAAGGAGGGAACTCGCCCGTTACCTGCAACATGAAGGAGGAAACCGTCGTCGAGCAATCGTTGCTCTAATAGGGGACGAGATTAAGGAAGGAAAGGAAGTAAAGGATGAGTAGAAGAGCGGGGGGCATCATAGGAAAAGAGGAGGTGTGAAGAGGGGCCGATGAACGAGCAACGCAACGATGCAGTACGATCCATAAAAAAAGATAATTTTAAAATATTTTGAAGTATAATAAAATAATTATATAATATAGAATACTGACGAAAATATAATTGAGGACGAAGTGGATATTTCATATTTTTAAAAGTCGAAAAACAAAAAAAAGAAAAAGCGGGTGTCATTTTATTTTATTTTTTATAACGCGTACAGAAAAGCTTTTTGACAATGGAAGGCGATGAAGGGCAATTCCGTAAATACACTCGTCTAGTTGTATTCTTCGTCCACACCGCCACTCCAGCAAAATCGCTCCCCTTCGACAATCTCTTGAACGGCCGATGAGAGTCCTCGCCTACGAGCTGTTAGAATCCAACGGCCCCTACCATCTCACGAGGTGCACAATAATAAAAATGATAAAAAAAGAAATTATCATTTTTTTCCCGAAAATGGGAAAATAAAAAAAAAATGATAAAAAATAAACGCATATCCGCGCGGTTGAGTTGAGATAGAAAAGGCGATGGAGAGTGCGAGAGCGAGAGATTGAAAGGGACGAGGGGTTTAGGTTTTGTTGTATATGCTCCCACCTGCGCGGGTCCGATCCCCCTTCTCTTCTACTTTTGCGCCCTCTCCCTCGCTCCATCGTGAGGAGCTTCCCCTAGGAGTGAGGTTTTGAGGCGATCGGAGGGGTCTCCGGTGGCCGGAAATGGCGGAGGAGGAGCGGAGGGCCGCGGCGGCAACGGCGGCGGCGGCGGCGGCGGAGGAGGAGGTGGTGTACAAGACGAAGGTGGTCCAGTTCCTCGGGCGATCGACCCCAATCGTGCTCCAGAACGATAACGGGCCGTGCCCTCTTCTAGCGATCTGTGAGTCCCCTCCCCTTTCCCCGTTTTGATCCGATTTCTATGCGTAGATCGTGTTTGATCCCCTTGTTTCTTGCTTTTGGGGATCGGCGATCGAAATTTGGCTTGGTTTGACCTGATTTGGAGGTTTTTTTCATGATTTGGTGATGATTTCTTGATTTGTTAATGGTAGGTAATGTTCTTCTTCTGAGGAATATTCTCAATCTGAGCTTGGATGCGTCGGAGGTCTCGCTGCAGAAGCTTCTATCTCTCGTGGCCGAGAGATTGATTGATTCTAATAGCAATATTCAGGTTTTTCATCAATGATCAATTAGGGGAAGATAGACTTACAATTGCATTAGGTTTGGTTTTTTATGTGTTCTTGGTTTTCTTGCAGGATAAGGATGATGTATATGTTAATAATCAGCAGCAGAACATAGCAGATGCAATTGATCTTTTGCCGCGTCTTGCTACCGGGATTGACGTGAATGTCCATTTCAGGAAGTAAGTCCTGATAAGAATTGTTTGTGGTTCCCTTGTACATATTTGTTTTCTTCTACTCATGTGCCTCTTGTGTAGAGTAATGCTGTCTAAACTATTTTATTTCCCGGAATTGTGTAGGATCAACGACTTTGAGTTTACGCGGGAATGCACCATATTTGATCTTCTCGATATTCCCCTATATCACGGGTGGATAGTTGATCCGCAGGTACATTTATATCCTTCTATGGCTTGTCATGTTCTGGAATAGCTGTTTTGTCGGTCTTTTGACCAAATCATTTAGGGGCCTATCGGCCTGGCTTGAGCTCGGCCTGGCTTGAGCTTTTGCAAAAGTGATGTTTGAGTACAATGTTAGCAGAAGCACTAAAAGCATTCTTCCTTTAAACCACTGCCCCCCAAAGAAAAACTTCCCGTCCCATTGCAGTAGAAGCATAAGCTTGTAATTGGAGTTTCTACATTTGAGGAGGATCCCCTCTTGGCTTTTACTATTGAGGAGTGCTACTTTCCACATTAAAGTAGCTGTTTCAACCCATCACTACGAATTGATGTTCCTTTTTTCCTTCAGAATTAAACAACTCTACAGCATGGTAACTGAACTTTATTGTCTATCAACACGTTGTTGTTTACTTTGCCATCTAATTTTACTCCAACATCATGCTTTTTGTCGTGCAATGATAATATCAAACTTACATAATAGCAACCTTGTGCTGCCTTCATTTCCCCCCTAATCATGTAGCTCTCCTTTTATGCTGTAAATTAGTTTTATGATTTGATGCTACCAATCTGCAGTCAGTGGTCCCATTTGTGACATGCGTATTTCTATTTTTTGGGTTACTGTGTTTTTGTGCTGTTACTGGTGAATGTTGTTGTTACTAGTGAATGTTGTTATTTACTCTTCTGTCTGTCACCAAGATAGTAGTCATGTAAGAAAGAGGAAGAGAACTTTAAGAACAAGCAACATAAGTGTTAAAATTGGACCTAACCACTCCACTAATGCCGGAAATTAAGATATTATACAATATCATTTATTATAGTGTGGATGTTGCTGTATAATGGCTCTTATCGAATCATTGCTTAGATTGGTAAATCATCTTTTTTGCCATTAAGTATGAATCCTAGGAATCTCTCTCTCTCTCTCTCTCTCTCTCTCTCTCTCTCTCTCTCTCTCTCTCTCTCTCTCTCTCTCTCTCTCTCTCCTCTCTCTCTCTCTCTCATTATTTACAAGATGAGTTATAAAGTCATCCTCTCACAAGCCCTTCCTTTTGGTGTAGTGCTCTTAAATCTTGGCATAAAATATCCAAGCCTCATTGAGCTGTTAAAATCTGGTACCATTCCGTCAATCTATGTTGTAAAACAATAAAAGGGTAAATAATTAGGACTTATTCCTGAATCGAACTCACTGTGGGTCTGTACTCGCCCTTCAGGGCGACGCATTCACAAAGGAAAAAAGGTTGCTCGTGCACCAAAGCTCCGAATTATCTTTTATTAATTTATTAATATCATCCTCATACAATGAAGCTCTACTCTTAATTTATACTATTCTCACATAACTAACTTCGGATTTGATCTTATCTTAAATAACTAATTAAAACAAGCTTATCTAGAGATTAACAAATTTAAAAATAACTAAGATAAAACCAAATAAGAGGATAGCTAAAAATCTTTATTTAACTAACTTAAAGATATGCTCAACTAATCTAATCTAATTAAAAAAATGATGAACTAAATTGTTTTAATCTGATCAACATAGCTTTAGGCCTATTCTTCATCATTAATTCTCAACTCGATTTCTTTCACAAATCCAAAACTTTTGATGAAACAAAACCGTCAAATACCCTAAGCTCTGATACCAAATCTGATGTAGAATGGAATGTAGGGTCCTACGTTTTTGCGAGCTTCATAATATGATTTATAATTTTTTTGGAAAGCTTTTGAATTTTTGGGAATTTTTGAAATCCTTTTTTGAATTATTTTTGGAATTTTTCGGAATTAAAAAAAGAAATTGTAGTAATTACGAAAATTGAATAAAATTTTAAAAAAATTTAGAAAAATAAAAAAGAACGAAAAACATAAGAAAAATAATCAGGACTCACTTCTCAACCGAACTCACTTGGTCTAGACTCACTCTAGAGCGACACATTCGCAAAGGAAAAAAGATTGCTCCTGCACCATAGCACCGAATCATCTTTTATTAATTTATTAATGTCATCCTCATACAATGAAGCTCTACTCTTTATTTGTACTATTTTTATATTGAGATGCACATAACCAACTTTAGATTTGATTTGATCTTAAATAATTAATTAAAACAGTCTTATCTAAAGATTAACTAAACAATAAAAATCTAAAATTAAATAATAAAACCAAATAAGAGGATAGCTGAAAATTCTCATTTAACTAACTTATATGCTCAACTTATATAGTCTAATTTGAAAAACAATGAACTAAATTGTTTTAATCCTATCAACATAGGTTCTGGCCTATTATGTATCACTACTATATGTGATAATCAAGCAAATTTACATGTACTCTGTTTCGCAGGACACTGAAACTGCAGCAGCTATTGGGTCGAAGTCTTACAATACTATTGTCGCTGAGCTTGTTGCCTTTGAGGCTAGGAAGACAGAGGAAGAGAATAAACAGGTAGAGGAAGAAGATATTGTTGATTTTGCTGCTGCAACAACTGCTACATTAGGCGTTCCTTCACCTTCCCTTTCTAGAGTTAGATCGTTTGATGATAGTCCAGTCTCTGATCCTGTTGACTATAACCGAGGCCGGGGTGACTTGGAAGAAGAGGAGGAGCTAATGAGAGTCTTAAATCTATCAAAAGCTGAATGTTCTGATCCAGTTAATGTTTCTGCTACACCTATTCCAAATGATTCAGCTCAAATTCTGGAGGAAACTGTACGCATTCAGAGATCCGAAGTGGGAAATGGAGATGAAGCTGCAGGATTTTATAAATCATGTTTTTCTGCACCAGAAGGGTGTAATGAGTCGATTGGTTGCAATATAATGGATAATAGTCAGTTATCCAAGTTGAATGCTGCTAATAACATTTACAAGACAGAGTCGGAAGGAGTTGAGGAAATTTCAATAGCTAGTGATGCTGTAGATGGTTCTGATGAATCTTTCACTCCAAAGAAGCCTTTGGAAGTGAACCCATCTGTTAAGGAGACATATACTGAAGATTTCTTCGCTTCTCAAATGCATCACAAGCCAAGTGATAATGCGATCGGTGGTGACTCAACAATTTTGTCTGATCAAGCTGCAGCTTATGCATCATGCACTGATAGTAACTACTCGAATGGAAAAGATGAGCCATCAGATGCTTCTGAGGTTGTTACTTCAAGCCTAGAAGGGGGTGAGCCCATATATCAGGGAGAAGAGTTCATACTTGATTCGAAATTTCCGGCATTTGAAAACCGAGAGCCAATCTATGAGGGTGAAATGGTTCTCGCAGAGCAGGTTGAAAAGCCTGAAAAAGCTTCTTCTCCTCGCCCAGAAGATGAGGTTGCTCATCACCAATGTAATGGTTTGCATAGATTTGAATTATAAACCCCCTTTTTTCTCTCTCAATAAGCATTCCATCTTAGATGTTCATTGTATCATCCAGTATTAGTGGAAGTAACATAATGCTTCCTTTACAGGGCAACTGATAAAAAACTTCCTCGAACACAATGCTAGCCAGCTGACCATATATGGGTATATTGGCATCTTGTTACAATGTGATTACTTTCCCTTTTGGACGAGATACATGTGGCAGATAAATCGTCTCTCTTTGCAGTTTATTTTGCTTGCAAGAAGATCTGAAGGAAAGGGAACTGTGCATCTTTTTCCGAAATAATCACTTCAGCACTATGTTTAAGGTACTAGCAACCGCTCAGTTTTTTTCTTCTCATTGTTTCTCTTGGGCATGTTTCTTCCTATTATGACAGAGAACACAAATAACTGCCTCTGCGCTTCTGCTTTTGCTTTCAGCTGTAGCAACATTTAGCGAATGTTTGGCAAACCAAAAACTTTGAAGCTTTTGCTGCCGCAGAAAGCTAAAATTAAATTCTAAGCTTGAAGAGCAAAAGCTTCAATTTGGAGTTCCTGCCTTTGGTGCAAACAGAAACTATGAGACAAATTTTTTTATACTGCTGCTCCTAATAGCATTACTTAGACAAGACCACATCAAATAACATCATACCTTACAGCAGGACCAAGCAGGCCCCAAGTAAAGAAAGTATGTGTTATGGCTATTGTTCTAAATTGTTGTACTTTTTTATGTAGTACAATGGGGAACTATACCTCTTAGCTACTGATCAGGGATATATCAACCAACCAGATCTGGTGTGGGAAAAGTTGAATGAGGTATGCTGTTCTTAGCTACTATAAAAACTGTGCTTGTGCATAGATGTATGTTATTGATTAATTTACCTACTTGAGTTAGTGTTCCATCTTTTGTTCCGATCTTCTTTATCTGACATTAAATAGCTGGATATAGAAGCTTACTCTAAACCAAGATATTAAGTATCCACCCATGCCTTACGGCACGAGACGATACGTATTGTGCCACCAATTAGGAGGCACGGTACAAGGGGGTCTCTCTTGATTCTCCTGTGCCGCGATATCCTCTGAGTATCTAACGAGACAGAGCGATACCCAAAGGGTATCATGGCACGTGCCGCCGTGTGCCCACATAGGCACACTATTTTTAATTTTTTTTTTTTACTACGACCTTTTTTTTTTTTTGGTTTCTCGCATAGACTTTTATCCCTCTCTCATTTCATCTCTTCTCTTCATTTCTACCTTTTCTTCTCTTCTGCGCTCTCTTTTCTTTCCTCTCACATCTCTTCCTCTATTTGTTTCCTTTCTGTTTTTTCCTTCTTTTTTTTTGATAATTTTTTCTTTAATTTCTTCTTACAATCTCTTATTATTCTTTGATCATTTCGATCTTAAAAGAAAAAGTAAAGAAATAGCAAATTGAAGATCTACTTATTAGTTAAGTCAAGAAATTTACAAATCAAATTTTTTTGCATACATTTGGAATATTTAACTTGTAAAGTTTCTTTTGTGAAGAAATATGAAATTATACAAATTTTTATTAACAATTTACAAAAATATGAAAATTATATCTGCATGATTTAGTCATTATATGATCCATTTTTAATTTTTTTGGATGGATTTAGCATTTTGTGCGAGATTTAGAATATTCTTAACTTTGAAAATTTTATTATTAGATTTAGAAACATAAAAATTCTAATAAAATTGAAAACTAAATAGAAACAATTGATATTTAAATTTGCTTAATGTATATGTCATATGGTTTATTATTAAATTTTCATAAATAGATTTTACAAGTTTTCTTATTTAAATTTAAGAAAAACTAATTTTCTTTGATGAATCTTGCAAATTTCTCATAAAAATTTCAAAAAAATAATTTTCTCCGATTTATATTTTATAATTTTTAAAATTCTAAAATAATAAATGATAAATCAAAAACAAATTAAAAGTTAATTAATTTTTATTATAAACTTTCTTAGTTTATTCATCGTGCCAAAGTATACCATTAGGAGGTTGTGCGTGCCTGTCGGCACGTAAGTGTGTCATGTGTTGGCACGCAAGCGTGTCTGTGCCGTACCGTGTCAGACAACGGCCGGCACACCCCTGTGCCACGGCACTTTAATCCTTGCTCTAAACCTAATTCCTTCTTCTTGATTATCCACTATAAGGTCAATGGAGATACTGTTTTCATGACCGGCAACTTCACTGAATTTAAAGCTGAGCATAGAGGCACTGACTCATGGAATGAACAACAGGCTATGACGAGTACCGCTGTATGTTATCTTATAACTGTTGATTCTGACAAATTTTCCGTGTTTAACCGCGTAATTAGTAAATATAACATAAATTTTCAACTTCTTGTTTGCAGGATTATCTTGCTGCGCTTGAAAGTTCACCTCCATCAAGTTCAACTTTTACGTATATCACACTAATTCTCTTTAACCATATTTTGGTTTGGTTAGCTACTTTTTGTGATTAAATGTTTTGTAGGAAACATAATTTAAATAGCTTCTAGGCATGACATAGTGATAGATATTGCGTATTCTTTATTATTGTGCGTTTTCAAGTAATAGCTCTCGTGTTATGTGACACCCTCACTTGGTTCAAGCTCCGCTGAAAGAGCCACAAATCTGCCTCTAGGTATTCATAAGAAATAGAAAAGTTTTGGTCGCTCCTGGTGCAACTTTGGCGTTGCTTTGATCTCTTCCCTTCAGGTTTCAGCCATTCCAGATTATCAGTTTTAATTGGAAACAGAACAGGAGTTGCTATAAGCTGCCTAACCAAGTAGGAAATTATTAGTCACTCTTATTAGTCACTCCCTGCATAGCTTGGGCTTTGCTTTGATCTGCTTCTTTCAGGTTTAAGTCATGTCGAGACATTGGTTTTAATTAGAAAAATGATAAGACTGGCTACTAATTTAAGGTTAGCTAACCAATCTTCTTAGTTGTTGGTGGAACTGGTTTAGCAGAAAATGTTAGAAAGTTACGTATTGCTGTAAAATATGCTAGCAGTTGTATGACTGGTTTTGCTTTGTTGTCATCATAAGTCCACCTGATATAAACTAAATTGACCTGTTGTAGTGGATTGTGATCTTTTAATGTTTAGCTGACTCACTGAATTTCAATGAAAGACTGTGTAGGCTGCATTGACGGTTAGGTCTTAATTGCTAGTATTGTGGCAGTGAAAGTTCTGCTTTTGTATGAAATTTAACTTTAACAGAATTCTGTGGAAATAGATAGAAGTTCTATCTATTGATCGTTCTACTTCGTGCTATTCAAGTTTGACCAGCTTGAGAAACCTGACTTCCTTTCCTCCCTTTATTGGAAAGGCTAAACTCAAGGAACTTGCCTGTTTATAAATGTATTAATCAAGGAATTTGCCTGTTTGAAGAATTTTTGTTAAATCTAGGTTCTTTACCTGTTTCAAACCAGCACATTCTCATTTATGTCAAGCTCATGATATCTTAACAAGTAAAAGAGCTTGATTATGTGCTTTTTTCTGTCTATCCATAGTGTCTAATTATTGGGTTCATCAGCATAAATATAAATAATAACTTTTTTCTTTTTGCTTTTCTTGCCTTGATTACAACTAGTATCAAGGATCATAAAAGGTGTCAATGGTACGGCCACAAGGTCTGAGTTAAGCTGATTTTAATAGGTTTGAGCCATAATTATTGAACTCAGGATTCTCCTGTTCATCCTTGCTGTCTGTACATTTTCTAGACATGAACATTTCAATTATTTGTGTTGTACTTTCTATGGCAGGCATCGAAAGATTTGATTATTGGCATGATTAAGGTGTACCTCTTTACTACATTCGCTTGCTGCCATTTTTGGTTGTCTGATGTCCTTTTTCATGTTATTCTGAGCAGTAGAGGGAGAGTATGATACAATGCAGTGGTGCCTGTAGTGGTTCCCGACAAAATTGTTTGAAATTTTGAGTATTAATTAGCATCTTTTTTTTTTTAATATATTTGAACTGCTTGTCTATTTTACTCTGGCAGTTCTGATTTGCAACTGGCTATAGCGCTTCAGCAACAAGAATTTGAACAGCAACAGACCCAACATCAGCCGCCACCGCCGCAGTCGCAACAGCCACCTGCGCCTGCTCGTCAGAGGCTGGTTGTAGGTCCTCAGGTAAATTGTTTTCTTTCTAGTTGTTATCCTGTGGCCTCCTAATTTGAATCATCGTAACTGCCAATTTTGTCTTCCTGGGATTTGTCTCTACCAAGTTTTACATTATTTAAGCATTAGAACTTTTGGATAGTGTGACGTATGTTGCACCACTGCGAACCTCTGTCAATTGCACTTGGGTTCAAATGCTGAATAACAGGGTTTTTTTTTTTTTTTTTTTTTTTGGGTATAATTGATCGAGAAAAGTAACCACTCTAGTTTTTGCTAGCCAAGTAGCTTGGGACTCTTTACCTTACGTGCTCATCTCATTTAGGCACCATAATATGAAATTATCTGTAGCTTGTAACCCTTTAGCTACTGCCTCTTTCAGGAAGTGGTTGCGTAAATTGCAGAGAATTTTATGTTTCTCTTTACTTTTTGGTTCTATCAGTTAACATTTGGAATTCAACTAGAACCCCCCCCCACTAAAACCCTCAGATGCTCAGTCAAGTGGATTGATTTACATAGTGTGATTATAGGCAAACTGGTAGAAGTGTTTATGCACGCCAGGTCAAATATAGGGTTTGTGATTGATTTGGAGACAAATAGATGTATATGCATCCTTTGACCGACAAGCTAACTTATGAGTAGCTTTTTAGATGCCAGGACCAACTGTTGGCCTCTAGATGCAATATTGCCGTAAGTAGCGTTGGAATACGAAGACAGCATCTTCTTAGATATTTGTTGTTGTTATAGATTATTGAATCTATTATGGGAGCAATGTGCAAAGCTGGTGGGAAAATATGTGCTGTTCATGAGTCAAGAAAGAGGATGATGGCTGATAAATTGGAAAGTAACTCCCTAGTGCTGTATTCTATGTAGAACAACCGCAGAATTCTCCAATTTCTTTTTAACACAAACAAATACTATTAGTGAATTTTCACCAGCCTTTATTTTGTTAAATTATAACAGTCCGTTCTCATCTTTTCTTTGCTTGCAATATTTGAAGTCTGTTCGGATATTAAATGCTGTGGTATATCTTAAAGTATCATGATGCGACCTCAGGGGTTTTAGGTTAGCACAAGGTAAATAATGTATGTTTCTTATGTGTGTGTAGGTCACAGCATATCGTAGAATCCATTTTTATTGTTTCATGATTGATCTTACTTGCGGATAGTTCTCATTTGAAAATTTTGATGCAGCGACTTTGTTAGTACTTGAACATAGCCAGGGTCCATTCTTTTGAATATTATGTGCCTCGGTTGTTTCACCCGTAGCAATAATCTATGGTTCTAATTCTTTCACAAGGTACCAAGGAACTCAAGCACTCCACCAAAAAGCAATTCGAAGGGAAAAGACAAGTGCAAAATGATGTGAAGGGCGGCGCGCGCACACTGTATAAAAATTTGTGTACACCAGCCAATGTTGTTTACATCTTATCAGTATCAGTTTTGGTGTAAATAATTACCATAAAAAATTTGTTACAATAATAGAGTCAAAGTTTATGTGATGTTTACATCAATGCATCTCCCAAAATTTTGCTCTCTCATTTTCTGCACATATATATATATATATATATATATATATATATATATATATATATATATATATATATGCTTGTATGCGCAGCCTTTAACCAGGATCAGCAAAAGAAAAGAGCTCACACAGTTCGGAAAGCTGGCAGCAGGGGATCGGCGAAAAACATAACGTGCTTTTGCATGTGCTTGTCAACAAATAAGTTCCACATGATGGTCACGCTTTACATTGGCAGCAAAAAGAGCATGTGCTTGTCAACAAATAAGTTCCACATGATGGTCACGCTTTACATTGGCAGCAAAAAGAGCCAACAGAAATGGGTACTTCTTTAAGCAGGTCATAAAATCGCCTCTGCAGATCGTTCCGTCATTATTCATGTCGAATTTTTTAAATAGTTGACCAATCTGCAGTGAACAATAAGATTTAGCCATAAAACATGGCAGGATGAATTTCTTTAACTAAGTTATTTAAATACCATAAAGTGTGAACTCACATTATGATCCGTCGAGCTTGACATAGTTGAGAGCAAGATGTCGCCAAGCTGTTCCAGGATTGATGATAATGTAAGCATAATGAAGTTTTGAATCAGACCGGACAGAGTATTTGAGTGATAACTTGCCTGCGTCATTGAAATTTGGGACGTTTCAGCATCATCACTGTTTTGATCAAAAGCTGCTTCGCAGGCTCTCCAAAATAATGGTTGCTTCCTGATGTGCGCTGATCCAATCAAGAACTGAAACAAACAGACGACAAACTTTTATCTTAAAATTGTAAACATTTCACATTAGCAAAAGTACTAGGCATGAGCAACAACATTGCAATTCATCTGAAGCCTTTTAGTTGTAAATAGATTATAATGGTCCTGTTGGATATGAAGCCATTTGGACTGATTAGAAGTACCGAGTTCTGCTTATTGAGCCTTTTTATAGACAGCGAGATTTGGCCTAAAACACAACTAAATCTCTGCATCCACTATGTATTCAGGCTGTGGTGGAGTCCATAGCTCGTCTGTTTGCTGGCGGATCTTGTCTTATATTACTATATATTCGAAGAAAACTGGGCACTATTTGGAACAATTTGCATTTAGATGTTTGCCTTCGTGTCCTTTCCAAGCTTCCCAGCAAACACATTCCACATTGTACATGAAACAGATTAAGCATTTCCCTAATCTCTCATGAGAACATGTAATGAATCAAATGATAAAATACAAATACAAGGAATTTGTGAGATGACAGTTAAGTCTCCCACAGTCGTAATGGCTGGTTGTTCGTGAGGCGTCATATGAGTATAGAGTCTATAGACAGCGCCTATTGCTAACAAAAGATCAGCATTTTATAATGATGATCGAGTAAGAGAAACAAATGCTGATGCTGGTAAAAAAAACAAAGGATATCAATGATCAGTACCTGCCGAAATGTGATAGATCCCTTCTTTTCAACATCAAAATACCGAAACATCTGAAACAAATATTAGGAACAAACCTTTGATTAATACACTATGAATTAATGAATCATACAGCAGGAAGAATATGTCAAAATTGCCAAGAATTTCTTAGATGGGGAAGCTGACACAAGTCAAACAAAGAATTACCTTCTCACAAAGAGGACTAAGCTTCAAACCAAAAGCAGTCAAAAAGCCATATATTCCAACTTGTCCGCTGCAGTGAAAAACAATTCAAAACACAACCTTAAATTTCATAGAGAAACTGCAGTGACATTTCAACAGAACAAGACAATTGATACAATCATCCTAGTTGTGAAAAGTTCTTTTTGTCAAATAGTGAAACCACATAACTACAACTATACCTTACTGACACCCCAATCAAGTGTCCATCAAATTTCTGAAAGCAAACAATTATAAATCTTTCCAATGCACGATTTTCATGATGTTATTCATAATTTAGAAACGGGATACTTTTGATAAAAAGACTCGCGGCTAATTTCAATCAATGAAACCTACTAAGTTTGCATCACAATTATTGGTGATTCTCGCTGGAGTTCTCATATATATATATATACTCGTTTAGAAGAAAAATTCAAATGATAGAAAAACACCTCAAATAGAGACATATAATGGACCTAGCCTCTTGCTATATATCCTGCCAGTCCTGTTCAGTATGCTAACCAGTTTTGAAGGCAATACATATTTTGCCGCATATGTACGTGTGAATAAAGAGTCCAAGAACTTGAGTGAAACAAAATTAAGATCTTTTCCAGGTTAAACCAGATTTCAATGACCAGATTGAACCTCCTGAGTTGAAGGACTGATTATCTCACTATTTTGTTCGTGCATATTCATTCATGTTCAAAAGTCCATTCTATACAAGTAAAACAGTTATCTCTGAATCCTAAATTATGCATCATATCTATGACAGTATCCTCTTGAATATGCACTCCTTAGTTCTGATAGATATCTTAATGTCCTCCATTTTAGAAAACAGAAAATTTGTAGGTTTAATATCAAACTAGAAATTCCAAGTTGAATTTGAAAACATGATTTAACACCTTGTACATGAAATTACTGTAAACTCATAGTACATTAGAATAGTTAAGTGTTCAGCTTTAATTGAAAGAAATATATGAATGTACCATTTAGAGATCTGAAATATCAAATGTTTTGTTTTGTGTACTTAAATGGCAGCACTGAGCCCAAGCAGTGTCAACTGCCAAATAACTAATGGTGTAGACAATAATAGAATTAATAAATCTAATTCACCGTAACGAGAATATTTCCTCATATTTCCTTGCTTGTATCTTAACACCAAAAAGAAAGTGCCCTTACTTTCGAGTCATTGACTATACCTAAAAATGTAATTCATAAACTCCCAAACCAAGATTACGGGGAGGGATTTGTTAAACCAATGATATTCTCTGAGTGAAAGAGTCAAATACTGTAGTACAAACCCAAAGAAGTGCTATAGTATTTGATTTTCAATATGTTAGACATACTTAGGGTCCGGATTCATTGCCAAAAATTGATCCAAAAGTTCCACGGCCTCTGACGTGCTTATGTTGAAAGCCTGCGTAAAGACAACTAAACAATTAGATATTTATATTGTGCACAATGATAGCTGTAAGAATCCAAAAGAAAGACTAAGAACTATAAATATTGAAAGTGCCATAGGACGCGGCATCTAAAATTTTCTAAATTTAGTCATAGTCCTTAAACTCTCTGCTCCATTTCATTTTTATTCTCAATCTCCAAATTTAAGCATTCAACACCAAAAACTAACACATTTCATTCTAACCCTTTCCATGAACTCCGCCTACTGCGTTCGGTCAAAAAATCGGTTTGGTGTATCGTACCATACTATGAGAGCTATGTCGAGCATTAGGCATTTTCCTTTTAATTTTAAAAGTCTCGCCAATGGTTGTTTTGGAGGACAACGCTGAAAATCTTATTGTTTGATATTGGTGATTGAAAGTTGAGTGTCACAACTGAAATTGTTGGGTATATATGATTTTGACATGTCATGAGTTATCCTAATGTTCTAATAATTGGATTGTTACCCTGCAAATACCAGAGAGTTTCATCAAGGTTCCGTTTTGATTTTATCACAGGAAATGCCTAGTAGATCAACTTCTAGTTAGAAGATAAGAGAATGATCCTCACGAGCATTAATGGCTCATGCATGATGAAATTTAGGCTAAATTTTCATTCATATTTAAGTTTCTTTTTTTTTACGACAATGATACCAGTTAGCTACAAACTTAATATAGCTTTTGAAAAATATGGAGGTGCACTGACAGACATTGATAAGGATAAACATTAGAAGCAGCTCAGGTACGGAAATGGGCAAGTGGGCAAGATGGTTTATGATAGCACTATCCAATAAAACATACGAAATTTTGAATTTCTACAGGAGTATGAAAATTGATGCAAAGAATAAATGATTTAAAATCATGTAATCATTCTTCAAATAAAATTACATAGGATGGAAGGACAGCTGGATTGTGAGAGATCAGGGAGAAACTTCTGTTTCCAGCTTGCAATCAAATTAACGCATGAGTGAAGGCTAAAAGAAACAACCGATAGGATAAATTTTTTACAAAATTGTCAAAAAGAAATAATCAATGAGACTACCTAAACATATAAAGATGTCAAGTCCCATGTGAATGTTTTTGTATTACCACTAAATGACATGATAGCAGATAAAAATCAATTTCTGGAAGTTACTCACACTTTCAACCCATGCCATTTCTACCATGTAATTCACACAATTGTCCTGCAATGGAGATCAAGACAATCTAAAATGTAATAGAGCCATAAAGACAAACTTGAGCCACAAACAAAAATCAGGGCAAAAGATTGATTTTTACTATAGCAAAGCATAACATATATGTAAAATCAAAAGCAGATTCGGTTCAAATGTCACAACACTAAAAGCTCCACTAATCCTCCAATTAGTTAAAAGATTCCTGCTCAATCATTATATCCAAGTTATAATAAATTGGAGCACGAGGCAGCAAGAAAATGTTGACCCTTGTCATGCTGATGTCTGTTATTCCATATGCCAAAAGATGGAAGGCTAGATAATTGCTATAAGCAAATTAGCAAACTGAAGGGGTAACCCGCTCCAATCTATGATGATTCAAACTGACTGCATGCTTTGCGAAAGTAACATGAATACATTTAAGCAGTACATTGATTTAATTAAAAGTCCATCCAATACAGCTAGCAATGTTTTCCAACAAAAAGCATGATTGAACAAGGAAATAACTGGCGGAAAAAAAGCCGACAACTGAAATGGCATAGATGGGTACAAGCTAAGTGAAGAATTATACAGACAGAAATGTGCACAAAGCTACAAACTACTATATGAACTAAATAATCTAATTTAAATATGAAGTGATGAGCAAAGGAACTAAATAATCTAAGTTAAATATGAAGCGATGAGCAAAGATAGACACAAGTCTTGCCTTGCAACTATATGGTTGAAAATTTGAGGTTTAAGAGCAGGCACTTCATGCAAAAGCCTAAACCTTGTTAGGTTGAGACCATCTTAAATTACATCCTTGCAGGACCCCGTTTTTATAGGGACTATAACTGGCTAATGTTATTTTTTGTGTGTATATGTTTTATCATAATTATCATAAATTATCAACACTTGTTTTAAATGGCTAGATGAAACATGATCCTAATCTATTGGCCACATCTAGTTTCAGTAAGTCCTATCGTCAGTTTCCATCAATGAGAGTTGATTGAAGTATGACGTGTCATCATGGACACTCGGAACCCAATTACTCGGATCCTAGTCAGCATCTAGTTGGCCCACCCATGTGGAACACTAGGGTTAGTCTGATATAATACTACCAACATATTATAAACATGTCAGAAAATACTAAAGGAGTTAACTTGAAGGGCAATGATAATTAAAAGGAAGCATGAGAGTTCCATCTTAACAATCTAGGGATGCCAGAGTTTGTGCATATCAGTTTGGAGAAGCATGAAAAAACAGATTATGATTTAGAAAAGGATCATAAATCTAAAATTTGTTAGATATGTAAGAGATCAAAATTTATGTAACTTGGCTGGAAATGAAGCAAGGAAGATTGCACTAGAGTTTCAAATCATTTCGTATGTCAACTAAAGTTCTTTACCTTTCCAAGTTCTGATGCTCTGGTCAGAAACAATATATCACCATAAGAATGAGACGTCTGTAAAACATTAAGAGCGCGTGCCATTGCATAACTAGTCTGCAAAATTCAAGGGAGCCCAAAAAAACGCAAAGTTAGTTGTATCTTCTAGATTACCCGGCTCCAACAATATAAGGATTGTGTGCAACAACCTATATAAATATCAGTGAACACCTTGCTTTTAATTACAAGATGAAAACAATCATGTCCAACATAAAGTTCACAAGACAAAAGAACTACATGAATTCCACATACGAAGAGAACGACAAGAAGCACTCAAGGCTGCAAAAGAAATATGACTGGAAATAATTCTTTCAAACAAAATTAGAAGTTCCCTACTGTTTTATTAGGGACTCCCTTAAACTTTTGATGTTTTACAACATGCAAAGGAAAGAATAGAGGAGAAAAGATGAAGAACAGATTTGCAACGGCTCACCTGGGCTGCAAATTGAGCAGCATTGGCTTGCTTTCCATCAGGTGGAGCGACAACAGGAAGGTATTCCACCTGTAAAAAAAAGAAGGTTTGTACAGTTGAACTTATCAAATGGAGTTTCCTGTGAGAAAGCTCAAGAACTCAGAGGCATTAGAACCTTCAGCAGTTCAGCCTGGATACACTAATCAGGAGCAACATAGTTTGAATAAGTTTTCACATGCCAGTAGTAGTCAACTAGTTTGGCCTAATGCCAAACAGTATCAACCAATATAAAGAAAGTTACACATCATGGGCTCAAATAGATGTAGATAATCACAGGAACTGAAGCAACTAGATTTATAACTAATATGTTTTGATTTAGAATAAGAAGAATAAAAGGATAAAGTTGCATTCTAAATGCTCACTATCTATATATATATCTGTCCCATTGGAACCCTAGCAAGAGCAGGAAATTTATACCTTGCAACAAGAATGTATTATGCTTATTAGAAGAATAAGCATGTCAACTACATGCTAACCAACTTGGCAACTTCAGTACTCTTATTTTCTGGATATTCTGAGTCATTAGTTGATTATCGTAGTGCTCTGGCTAAATATATCATGCACTTCAATCAACTATTAAGCTACAAACAGGAAGATTCAGCATGTAGACCTATTAAAGGAATATATGCTATATACCATTCCAAACCAATATGAGGATATTAGTAACTCACATTTTAGGAGTAAATCTTTCATCCGAAAAACAATTTTAAGCACAACTTGCCAGGATAGCATCTTATATATCCTATAAAGTAGCAACAGCATAGAAAAGTTTCATACAAGAAAAATAAAAGGTAAAATTTAATAATTCTAACTTCAATCCAAGTAGGCCATATGAACAATCACAATGAAGTTGATATATAGTCTGCATAAATCACATAGAACAACCCATAAGGGATTACCAAGGAATCATACCTCCATGAAATTGTGAAACTGAGTGAACATTTTGAACATGAGCTTTGCTAACGAAATGTTTCCCCTGAATACAGCATCAAATGCATTATAACAGAGTAGGATAATAGAAAAGAATATTCAATGCAGAAAACTTACCATGATTGATCAAAATGTACATAAGGGTAACGGACAATGACAGGTTGAACAGGGTAGCCGGAGATAAATGCGCCAAGTTGGAACGAAATAAGAAACCTCCCATTTGAAGTGGTGCCCTCAGGAAATAATAGGACACGCGGGAAACTAGTGCTAGAAGCCTTCCTCTGAAATCAAGTCCTAGAAAGTATGTATCATATCAAACAGATAATAAAAGTATAGGGTTGTTTCTTTTATTTCCTAACCAAAACTAAGATTTAACACTCTGCATACTTAGCAACTATAGTGAGCCAAGAATTTATGCTAGTGAAAACTGTAACTGCAGAAGGAACAGACAGTGCACATATATTGTGTCATGATATGAACCCTTTTTAACCCCAACTAAAAGTGCATACATGCTAAGCAAAGTAATAAATTTAGCCATGAAATATCTACTTGAAAAAGATGATCAAGAAGTCCGTTCTTTAATGACATTATATTTTGAAAAAAAATCCCCTACTTTAAAAGATGAGCATTCTTTTGGAAGATGAATGAAGTGGCAGGTTTAATAATGGGATTCTCTGGTTGCTACCGTCTATGTCATTCGCATATTTTAACTGACAGCGAGCAAGATTTTAGAGCCTATCTAGCAGGTATTCACAATTCATAGACACCAAATATGAAGAGGAAAAACAAGAAATAAGCGTAAATGTTCTATTTGATGTTTAATCTACAGTCATACAATGGCATGTGTCAAAACGGATGCCTTAGAGAAGGCCAAATATTAGAAGGAACATATAAAAAATCAAAACATTACCTTCTAGAATGCTTATTAAACAGCACAAGAAGAAACTTAGAATTATATAGAATTTTTAGGAGAAAACAAGAAGACCAAGAATAAACATGCCAAATGTAAAATCACAGAGAGAGTGGGGGAAGGGCTTCTTACCTTAATTTCATTTACAGCATGCTTTCTTGACACTGGAGAGAACCTATCAACGTAAATGACCTACAGAATATGAATATAAAACATGAAATGGTATATTCCAAGTATTTTAACTAAATTTGTTGGAAATCAGATTACTCAGAAAAAGATCCATATAATGGGATATTCTTATTGATAAGACATCAAAATGAGAACGGCAAAAGAGTACCTGCATTGCCCTAATAATAGTTCCAACAAAGGGTAGAGCATCATGTGACTCTGAAGCAACAATTGTCGGAAATAGTTCATAGAAAAAAAATATGGGTTCTACATATGAGATATGATTGGAAACAACTAAAGGCGCAAGCTCTCGTGAAGCAGGCCTTCCTATTCTTCTAATCCAATGATACCTGAAGCAGCACAGGAAACCCAAAAAAGGAAAACAAAAAAGAATTAGTTAAATTGATTTAATGAAAATATATCAATGTAATATTAGATAACCAAAAAGAATTCTCCTTGCTTCAATTTAAGGCATTGTAGCAAAAGTATAAATAAAGAAGAAATAGAAGACATTTGTAATGTTTGCAAGAAGAGACATAAGGGGCAGTTTATCATGCGAATAATTAGTCCATTACTGAACAATAGAAGAGACCCAAGTCACAGTAATTGTGACTTGAATCTCCCGATCAAAGAAGATGCATTCCCTGTTATGTCTCCGTATCATCTAATAGGGTTCAAGAACCTCTGAAACCTAGGCATATAGTTCTATATAGAACACTCAGGATACATTGAATTTTGCAACTTGGCATTAGCATAGTGAAAATTCAGAATAAATCATGAAGCAGAAATCCATGTTAGAACCACTATGCTGCTAGTTATGACCACAGAGAATTAAACCAACTGCTGAAGTTGTTGAAAAGCAAACATTAGCAGTGTTGAATCCGGATTGATGACTAGGGAAGAATAAGGGATGGCAGAAGGTTCATCATTCACAAAAACATCAATCAAATATTCTGCTTATAAAATATAGTAAGGTAACCTCCTTGCATCTACCTCTTCAAATGCAAATTAATCTGATAACAGAAATATATCTAGAAGTATTTGGCAACCGACGTAAACCAAAACAGCTAGCTAATTCGACCAAAATCATTTTAAATCCTAATAGAAAAATGTCTAAAACCATTGACCTCCTGCTGCAGCAAAGATTATAAAGACGAGAAGAATCAAATCAAATTCGACAATTCCAATTACCCAAATGAGAAGAGGATGCATCTGGAGCAGATCCTGGTGATCCACATGAGCCGACACCGCCACTTAGGCATCGGATTCTCCTTCTCCTCCCACCCCGCCAGCGCGATCCTTGTCGCCACATACCCGATCCCGATCGCGATCCCGAACAGCGCCAACCTCACCGCCACCAGGGGCAAGCACACCGCGATCTTGCACCACTCGTACACCCCTCCCATCCCCGGCGTGTGGTTCCGGAACGGATTCGCCGCGCTCGGCAGCGCCTCCGGGGGCGGCGGCGCCCCGATGAACTCGTACGGGTTCTCCGCCGCCTCCGCTCCTCCTGCGGCGGCCGCGGCGCCGTCGCCATCGATGTCGACGACGACCTCGGGCTCCCGCCGATCGCGGCGGTGTAGGAGGGGGGATTTAAGATCGCCGTTAGAGTTCGCCATGGAAGAGAGAGAGAGAGAGAGAGAGAGAGAGAGAGAGAGGGGTCTTTGGGGGAGGAGACGACCGGGAAAGAGTGGAAAGAGGAAAGGAATGGAAAAGAATAATACAGCATACACCACTGCTCCTCCGACTACTTTGTGAAGGAAAATGTCGGAAGGGGTATACGTATATATATATATACACACACACATACATCTCGGGATTTGCGATATCGACCATGTGGATGTGGGGCGTACGTGATTCCATTTGTAAGGACGCGCGTTCCGTTTTTTTTTCTGCATTTTCTGCATTAATTATTAATTAATTAATTAATTAATTAATTTGATTAGTAATTTAATTTAATTTATTATAATTTATTATTAGTTTTAGAAGCTTTCCATTTGTTTGTCTAACTCTGAGGCGGGCGAGGCCGACATACTAAAACGATGTCAAAAACACCCCCAAACTATACGCAATTCTGAAAAAGCCCCTTGCTTTTGGTTCTCAATGAACGAATTTTTAATTTATTATAATTTTTTATTTAAAAATTAATTAATTAAATTAGATTAGTGATTAAATTTATTATTTATTATTGATTTTAGAGTTTTTCATTTGTTTGTCGGTCTTTTTGCATTTAGTCCTCTGATGATTTATTTATTTATTTATTTATTTTTTATTTTTTTTTAATTAGTACTGTAAAATTTTAATTTATAAAATTAATTTTATATTTGTCATGTGAGCGTCACGTGGCAGACTGAATTGTGCCGTATTCAACTTATATAATCATAATCCAATATGTTTATGTAACGCTCACGCGACGACGTGTACCAAGTATAGAATTATTTTTACAATTTAAAATTTTATAAAATTATTTTTTTTATAAAAAAAAATAGAGTACTAAATGTAAAAAAAAAAAAAAAAAAAAAAACTTTTTTGTTTAACGGTGAGAGGGACGAGACCGACACTGTCAAATATGGATCCAACTTGCTTTTCGTCCAAAATTGGATGAAAATATAACGAAAACCCCCAAACTATAAGCGATTGTGAAATAGCTCTCATTTTTTATTCTCAAACTAAAGTATGAATGATATTTGGTTCGTAAATTTTAATTTATTATAAATTTTTATTTAAAATTTATTATAATTGTTTGAATGATACTTTGGTTAGTAATTTTTAATTTATTATAAATTTTTATTTAAAATTTATTATAATTAATTAGTAATTTAATTTATTATTATTGGTTTTAGAACCTTTCAAATTACATAACTTTATAAAAGAAATTTCTGATTATTTACTAATTAATTTTTTTCCTTATATTTAGTAATTATTCAGTTATACCATATGATTATGATTATGTATGAAAAAGTAATGAGACTGTACAATACTAAATTAAGTACTATAATTTTAAATTTTAAAAAATAAAATAAATAATTTTAAACGACATTAGATAAAGTAAAAACATAATTATTTATAAAAATTTTCTGCTAAAATTTTAAAAATATAATTTCAATCCTTTGCCAGGCTGGATAAGTTGTAAATTGCGAACCTCACTTGTGAATGTATATATAACATTTCTCTCTCTCTCTCTCTCTCTCTCTCTCTCTCTCTCTCTCTCTCTCTCTCTCTCTCTCTCTCTCTTATTTTCTTTTAATTGAGACTTCTCAAGTTTTAATTTTTTTTTGAATTATTATACTTTGTTAAGCAAATTTTTTTATTAAATTAAGAATTCAATTAGTAGTATTTGATTGGTCTTATTTTATTTGATAAATAAAAATTACTTTTTTATATTTTTAATTACTAATAAATTTTATATAGTTTTTAATTTATTAGACTAAAATCATTACGAAAAAAAAAAAGAAGTTAAAGAGTCTCAATCAGGAAAAGTTAAAGCAGAGAGGTCCGATTACTAAATTATTAGATTCAATAATTACAAATAAATTCTATTTTATTCATTATAATTAAAATTGCTAAATTCAATAAAATAATAAATAAATTTAATAAAATTTTAATTTACTTGCACACTACTCAATTCAAAAAGTAAAAACTTCAAGTAGCACCAAGAAAAAATATTTAGACCCCATTATATGTTATGATATTTAATAATAATTTATTTAGTATAATTTTTTTTTTTTGTCACGCTGAAAGTCAGAAATTTAATTTTTATTTTTGAAAATTTTTTGATATTCATGGAATAGCATATTACGAAATAATTTATTTTATTTTAAAAAATAATTTAAAAATTAAATATAATATTTTATTTAGACATTTAAATTTTTTTTTTTTCATCTACCAAATGTTTGATTTTATTATTTTTTATTGATTTAACATTTGATTCTTATCTATAGGCTTTCTGGGTGGCCCAATATCAATGGACTTTATCTGAAAGTCTAATGCCTTACTTACCACATGTGATGTTTAGTTCCATAGTAGATACTCGTGGTAATTATATTTATATTCCTTCTATCTTAATGTAATTTTTAAAAGAAAGTAAAAGTAAAGACTTCTTCTATAGACACGCAAGCGTGTCGGGCGGCGGCAGCCTTGACTCGGTGTATTTTTTATTATTTTATTTTTGTTGACTTAATCTAATATTAAAAAAAGGCTTTTCGGACTATCCAAGAATTTTGCCTTAAAAGAGCTTGATGGGCACCTAAGAGCCTCCTCAGTAAGGCCTAGAGTTGGGCTATAAGAGGGTTTTCTTTTGGTCTATATATTTAGGAGTAAAATTTGTTAAGACACAGTTTTAAAATATATATACAGTATAGCATATACATTTTACACTGAGCTTTTTTTTTACTTTTTGCTGGATCTCTGGAAGTCGATGAGTTCGTTCTGCGCCATTTCAGAGCGTGCGAACGAGATGGACAATGGTCGTTGTATCGCTATTAGTGGTTGCCGGAGGCTCGCATGTAAAAAGATAATCTTACTCTTAGAACAGTGCATCACAAATTTCGACCCACAAGTTTCATCTAATTCCTACTATTTATTTATTTATAATATGTTAGTAATTTGCATGCAAATATATATTTAAATATTTTAAATTTAAATTATTTTAAAGTGATATTTTATTAAAAAAATTCTAAAGATATTTTTTCAACACCAAATACTATAAATTTATGGAGTAAATGAAGAGAATATATTAAATAAAATGCTCATGCATTTACATAAAACCTTAGTTGAGAGGGGCATTTTAGAATAGTTTATGGTTGAGGAGTTTCCATATGTTTTTACCACTATTTTGAAGAAAAATACTATTTGTACACTCCAAAAGGAGTGTATATCACACACTTCACTCATCAAACGGGTAGGGTGTGGTGAGAGGTCACTTCATAATTTTTGAAATGACCCTTCAAAGATACTTTATTCTTGGATGAATGGAATATGTGATATACATCTTTTTTGGGATGTACAAGTAGCATTGTTCTTTATTTTTATCATGCTTAACCTTCTTAATCTCTTGTATTTAAAGAATAGAACAACCTCCTTAGGTATCGTTTGGTTCGGGGATTAGTGAGAATTAGTAGTACCAGGTATAAGTATAAAGTACGGAACAAGGATAAAAAAGTGCTTGGGATGGTTCTAGGGATAAAAGATTTTGTATTTGGTATGATAATGAGGAATAAGAGGAATAAAGAGGTTAAGTTGTGTAAATTACTTTTTTACCCTCAAGATTTAATATGTGATAAAAGTTGTTAAAATCTAATTAGTTCGTTTTAATTAATGAATTAAAGTTTTAAAAAAATTAAGATAAAATCAAAATCATAATCAAATTATATTTTTTAAAAATAATATTTAATTTAATATTTTTTTTCTCAAATTAAATTTAAAATTTTAAATATAAAATTTCAACATTTAAATTTTAAAATTTAAAATTATATAATATTAATTTTAAATTATAAATTTTAAACATAAAATTTTTTAATTTTCAAATAATAACTTTTACTTTCTTCGTTTTAATTAATGGATTAAAGCCTT
Organism: Tillandsia leiboldiana; assembly: GCA_029204045.2. Lineage (NCBI taxonomy): Eukaryota > Viridiplantae > Streptophyta > Magnoliopsida > Poales > Bromeliaceae > Tillandsia > Tillandsia leiboldiana. The sequence goes on along the minus strand of CM055080.1, from coordinate 4,296,950 downwards.
ACAAAAATTAAGATAAAATTAAAATCAAAATCAAAATCAAAATTATAATCAAAATCAAAATTAAATTTCAAATTATATTTTATGAAAATAATATTTAATTTAACATTTTATTTGTTTAAATTAAAGTTAAAATTTTGAATATAAAATTTCAAAATTTAAAGTCTTACAAAAATTATGATAAAATCAAAATCAAAATAAAATTTCTAAAATTTTGAAAATAATATTTAATTTAATATCCAATTAAATTAAAAAGAGAGATGAGAGAGAGGGATTTGTGATGATGAGAGTGTATTGGGAAGAAAAAAAAAAGAGAGAGGAGAGAGAAATTTGTGATGATGAGTGTATTGGGAAGAAGAGAGAGAGAGGGGAGAGAGAGGGATTTGTGATGATGAGAGTGTATTGAAAAAAGAGAAAGGAGGGGAGGAGGGGTAATTTGGTAAAAAACAAATTTATAAAATAATGGGTAAGAACTGTTATTCCAGCTTATTCTGTTTGTACTGGAACTACTGTACCTAATAGTTCTCCCTTTGTTCAATAGTGTTTGGGTACAAAAGGGGGATATCCCCCTTTGTACCCAAACCAAACAAAGCCTTAGAGGTCATCCATTCTAGAGCCTAAAATACTATAGACCGATTAAATTTTTTTGTCATATTATATTTTATAAATAAGATTATTTTAAATTCTCATATTTCTTCTCCATTTAAGTTTCGACAATCTCGGCAGGCTCAAGTAAATGGGGGTCACATTCCTTTCCTATTTAAGCCCCAACGTTCTTGTCAGGCTCAAGTAAGGTCACAAGTATCAGATGATGTGAGACTCATCTCGCTACCCTTAATCGACCTTGTGGGAAGTGACGTTCCACCTACAACGGTCATCAGCCGGAGAGTTGTGCTTGCCCGCTGTATAATTATGGCTTAATTGAGATTCATCTCATATTTTCAGCTGGTGATGGACTCTAATACTAACTGTGATGCCCCAACTTTTTAGGGGTCACCCATCCTAAAATTACTCTAGCTCTAAAACACTTAACCCTCTTAATCTCTTGGGTCTAGTCACCGTCCAAAATGCTATAGTCGGGTTAAAATATTTAACACTGTTATATTTTATAAGTAGTAGTATCCCAAATTCTGGAGATATCACATGTGACAAGTAAAAAAATTTTACTTTTTAAATATGAGCAATGCTACCTGTACATCTATTTATGGGTGTACATTTTACACCTCTACCAATTCAAGGATGAGGTGAATTTCATCTATCACTTCAAAGTGATGGGTGGAAAGTAATAGTTGAAATTTATTTTATTTCTAGATAAATGAGATGTAAAATATATATCTCTTTTGGAATGTACGGAAGGTATTTTTCTTTAAATATATGGATATAAATTATAGGTTTTAAAATAAAGTGTACGAATATTATAAATTTAAATTATAGGTTTTAAAATGAAGTGTACGAATACTATTAAGCTTTTTTAAAATGTCAAAATGGACCCCACTTGTGTTCGACCTGAAAATTGACGTGGCTGTGATAAAAAATTATAATAACTTTTATGACATGAGAAATTCAAAGAAAGTGGTTAAGAATGAATGGATGAATAAATAAATAAATAAATAAATAAATAAAGGACAATAACTTCAAATTGGTTGTTAAGCTAAATTTGGGAGGTTGGATAATATTTTTAAATCACATAGATAACGACTCATGAATCCGGTTTACACATAGGTGTCAAGCTCATGTTTAGCCAATTAATCAAGGTTTAAAAGGATTAAGATCAACAAATAAAAAAAAAAGTGATGAATTTTTTATTTTTTTTTTGGGCTTTTTTTGAAAATGATTCTCTAAAAATATGTATTTTTTAAAATGACTCTACAAAATTTGTATTTACAAAAATGACCCTATGAGTGCCAGCTGGGCGCTACGTGTGCCCGCCACGTGAGCGGAGGAGGATGAGTCGGATTCAGTGTATTTGCTGAAGATGCTGAATGGTTCAACGCCTTTAACATAAATGTTAAAGGCGCTGAATGGTTCAGCGCCTTCTTTTCTACTAAAATCCCGCACGCGGACTACAAGATCAATCGATAAGTCCTTTACAATGCAAACAACAGATTAAGGTAATGTTTGGTTGGGGGATAAAGGAGGAATAACCCTCTTTATCCCCCAATTCCTGCCAAACGGTGTTACAAAATGAGAAATTTTTTTTTTATCCCTAGCTTAATGGGTTATTCTGGAATAACTCGTTAAGCCTTATTCCTCTCGCCCCATGGAATAGGGTTTTATCCCTGGAGGCAGTGAATGGGCAAAGTTATAATTTATTATTTATAATTAAATTATAATATAAAATATAATATAAAATAAAAAATATAAAATATAAAATATAAAATATAAATTATAATATAAAATATAAATTATAATATAAAATATAAACTATAATATAAATTATAATATAAATTATAATATAAAATATAAATTATAATATAAAATATAATATAAATTATAAAAAATATTAAAAATATAATATAAAATATAATATAAAATATAATTTATTATTTATATTCTTAAAATATAATATAAATTAAAAAATATTATTTTTTTTAAAGTAAAATATAATTTTTTATTTATAATTAAATTGTTTCAAATTTAATATAATAATTAAATTAATTTTTCTATAAAAAAAGCTAAAGGCAAAGGTGGTATTTTTATAAAATTTCTATCTTATTTTTCCACTATCCTCTACTATTTCATAATTTTAACCAAACACAATTTTAACTATTACAGAGAATACCAACTTTTTAACCAAACGCAATTTAACTTTTATACTTCATTATTCCGGAATAACAAGCTATACCAGATATAAAAAAATTTATACCTCTTAAATTTATTTCCGAACCAAACATTGCCTAAAAGTATATATACATCTGATACGATTCATAGATTTTTTTTTCTCACTTTAACTAGTATTAGATGGAGTATTTCTTCTGAATATATTAACGACTTCTCTGTCTCATCCAAACAGTGATCCTTCTTTTCTCTAAACCAATTCTGTGAACAGAAATGCATACAAGTCAGAATTCAAGAAGCAAAAAAAACAAATAGCTGATTTTTTTTAAAAAAAAACAAGACTTTCCAGGTTGGTTAAAAAAAAAAAAACTAAACTATATTGGAAAATAAAAGAAGACACCTAATCACACAAGAGTACTAAATGAAATGGAGACCTTACAGAAGCAACTCGATTGATCTTATTTCTCACATCCTGCAGTAATTGGGAAAGATTGATGTTGTAGCCGGGTTTTAGTGGAAAGAAGGTGCGGAATGGGTCAGCGCCTTTAACATAAATGTTAAAGGAGCTGAATGGTTCAGCGCCTTTAACATTGATGTTAAAGGCGCTGAATGGTTCACCGCCTTTAGCACATTTCTGCCCCGCCAGGGTCATTTTTATAAATATAAATTTTATAAAACTATTTTCAAAAATATAAATTTTTAGAGAGTCATTTTAAAAAACAGCCCTTTTTTTTGTTCCCAGTAGCCATTCACTTTGAGTTGCAGTTAAGATGATGTTGGATTGGCCAAAAGTAAAACACTAAAATACTGTTTGGTTGAAGGATAAAATAAAAATAAAAAATTTATTCTCCTTATTTGTTTAAACTGTGTTAAAAATTATTATAAATTACTATTCTCTTCTTAATGAATTATTTTAAAATAATCTGTCAAGAGGGAAGAATAGTAGAAGCTATTTTCTATCTTATTCCTCTACTAATTTGATTATAAATAATTATAAAATATAATTAATTAATGCACTTATTTTTTAATAATTAACTAAATATTCATTTGATTTATTAAATTAATAAATATTTAAATAATAATTAATTATATAATTAAATAATTAATTATTTGATATGTTTATTTAATAATTAACTAATATTTACATTGTTTAAATATTTAATATTTTAATTTATCTTATTAATGTATTAATTAAAAATATAAATGATTAAATAATTAATTAATATAACATATTATCTTTTTTTTTTTATAGTTATTCATATATTAATGACATTCTTCATCATCTAATATGATATTTTTAATTAATTAATTTATTAACTTATTAAAATATTATTTTATTAATATTTAAATATTTATTATTTAGATAAATTATTTTTGTTTTCAATTATAATTACTTTTATTCCTATTATTCCAATTCAATCATCCAAACATCATTTTTTTTTATTTTTAAAAATATCTCGATTTTCGTCTAAACACAAAATTAATTTAATTTCTTTCTATTCCAAAAATTATACCTATTTCAGAAATAAATAAAAATAACTTATTCTCAAACCAAAAGGCCTTACACTAAAAGTATCACTTTTAAAAATAACATCATATAGATTGTTCCATTTGTAAAAGTGAATATAAAAATTATTTTATAAAAAATTATCAATTAGGTGAGTTATAACTAAATCCCTTTTTTTTTATTTCAACTCAAAAAATTTCGAAATTATTGAAAGTGAATAGTTGATATAAAAGGTGATCCTTGGTCTTAACTTTAACTTTTAAATTAATTTTCAAATTTAAATATTAACATAATTTTGGATTCGAATTATGAGTACAATTTTAACTTAAATTTGATTTGGAATTATGCATCCAATTGCTTAATATAAATTGTAAATTCAAACTTAAATTTCAAATAGTGTGTCACGTCCCGAGTTTCGAAAAGCAGGCTATTTTTTATTTTTATTTTTTTTTTATATCAGAGTTAAAAGCAATCCAGGGCATGAGCAGATCGCCATATGTATAGAAAATTTTCAATCCTCTTGGACTGAGCCTTTTCTATATATGCACGACTAAGCAATTACCGGCAATATCAGAGTAGTATAAACTACGCATTTAACTACATAAACAGCTAGCCAAATTTAAAACATTATTACATTTATCCTTTACATAAATCATGCGGAAAATAAATTAAACGGTGACACAAGGGTCATTGCTATCACGACAGCCTCACCAACACGTCCCGACATCTCAGCACCCGAACAACCTGAAAAATGGTCACCCAGGGGGTGTGAGATACATCGACAGTGTATCCTAGTGGGCACGACGGGCCGAGAAATAGTTAATCGTACATACTGTCATATAATAATTAGCGGATAGTAAAAGATCAGTGGGTAAGGCAGGTATAACCAACAAATAATTGTAAACAAGGCTAAGCATGTATATGGGTACAACGATACAGGGCTAAGCATGTTGAATGAGATCCAGTCATGATACTAAGCATGTATGCAAAACAGATATGTAAATAAATACCAATGTACCCAACCGTTGCTGCCGTTTTGGTCGCTGGACCTCAGGCGAAGATATCAAAGAAGAACCAACCACAACCATACTGGATTCCAACTAGCCGAGCTGAACAGCAACCCCGTACCATTAATATAGCTGCGAGGATCCTCGTACCTAAAGATACAGCCGAGAGTTTCCTCATATCGGTATAGCCGAGGGGCTCCCCGTACCAAGTGATACAGCAAGAGGGGATTGCTCACGGGTCAACCAGACACTCTACCGGTAAAGAACGCAATGTGGGGGATCAATCCCACAGCGTACGCGAGTGAACAGCAGGTGCACAACGATCACAATACTAATGCTCCGAGCTCACGGTCCACAGACTGGACAAATCAGCACTAAGCCGGAAATCCCAATGGGGATGCAATAACCCAAACCTGTGCAGTACTGAATGCAAGATGTACTAGCTATCTGAATATGTGAATGGCTAATCATACACATGGCATATGTCCAGATAAAAGCAGAGCAGGATGAATGATTAGGTATAAACTGACAGCTACCTAATGTCCAATCAAGCATGGCAAATGTCCATATGCAATAGGTATACCAAAAGCATGAGTATAAGCTAGAAATAAACAAATAACGACAAAAGCTCAAGGATATAATCTGGGCTACCACAAGAACAGGGGTCTGACCAATTAAGGTGCCCCAGAGGGTCGAAGAGATAAAGCCCGGACCAAAGATAAACCTACCTTAGTGTAGGCGGACCAACGACTCTACCAGAAAGCTCGCGGGCCGGAGTCAGACTACAGAGACCTGAATCACGAATATAGGTCAGGGACGGACTCACACATACCCCAAACCACAGACTTCCAGCGAAAGGTGCAAAGATCACGTGCACGCTGTCTACAGCAGCCTACCAGGCTATAATTACATTTAGACCCCCGGACTTTGCTAAAATTGCATTTTATTCATATAAAACTCACTAATTAAGCCACAACTTTTAATTTGAAAATCTTTAAACCAAAATAATTTACCAGCAACTAGATTTTGACGTGCTGGACCCCGTGCTCACAATTTGGAACCGGGTTGGGCAACAAAAATACAAGTTGGCTCATGATTACTATGCATTGGGGCTCAAGATTGCAATACCTATTTTTCCATTGGGTCTTTTCCAGTTTTAGTGTGAGCATCATGCTCAGGGACATCCAAATATACAGACGCTCACCTCTGGGCCTCTGCAGATCCACCCTTAAGGTGGGGAAATCCATAGACAACAAACCAACATATATAAAGCCTAGCTTGGTCCCTCTACCATTTCACAAGTTCTAGACCCCAACAAACTTGAACACAAGCTAGAGGGCATCAAAAAAGAGGGGAGGCTCACCTGTGGGAGGTATCAAGCTTGTTGATTAAGTTGCTGGAGCAAAATCACCTTGCACTTGCCTTGTTGGAGCACTAGGTGGTCGAGCTCTCTTGCCTCTCGGTCAAACTTCAACTTAAGGTGAGCACAACCTTCCTTGGCCCTCCAGAGGTGGAATAAACCTCAGCCGCACAAGCTTGGAAGTTCCCCGTGCTCCACTAACCGAGAAAGAAGAAGATGGAGCTTAATGAGTTAAATAGCTAGTAGAGTATTCTGATTTAAGTACATATTATCAAGGGAAGTTGACACATATTTGAGGTAAAATGACTTCTCGACTCCACAGAAATCTAGGTAGTAAAATGCTATTTGATTCCAAATGATAATTGTGTCAAACCCCCTAAACAAACCTTGCAAATAGTAAAAGAAATGTTTATAAAAAAGGACACCAGAAAGTGTTTGGTTGTAGAAGCTCATCCTATATGTTTATAAAAAAGTGTTTGGTTGTAATTTCAAGTAACTTGTCAAAAAAGGACACCAGAAAAAATAAAAATATTTGATCCTGATGCATCAGCAGATAAGTTCTTCAAATGTGCACGCGAGTATCTTTGTTTAGCTGTTCCCCGACAATCATAATAAGTGTAGGCAATTCTGCATCCTTATTTGAGGGGATTAATTAGTGTAAGAAATTCTAGTTTTTCTGCTGTGACTAAATACCAGGTCATATGCCCTTCAGGGCAAAGCACATATACACAATGTAAACATCATCAAGTGTGTTCAACCCTTTGAACCCTTAAGTGCATCCCTGCATTCTAATAATTGTGAGTAGTATTGGAAGCATACACAAAACTGTGAATCTATCATGATTATTGTACATGATTAATCAGGCACTGTAATCAGAGTTGCTTGCTCCTGCATGCTTCAGGCTCTTTTACTGTATTGTCATTGATTTCCATCATTTTCTTCATTTTCTATCACTTAGTATTGCTTCTCTTTCTTGTGTCATGATTATGCTTTTGAATAATATAGCATATAGAAAACGTGAAGTTTCTTTTGCTGATTCAAACTATAAAATACTTCGCATATCAATTTCTTGCTCTCTTATAATTATTTTGTCCCCATCGTTGCGTACTGCCCGAGATGTTTTCTGGTATAGCATGTCCCTTAGTTCATGAATTGCGTAGCATCGTCTAATTTTGAGAGAGCATGTGATATGCTACTTTGCTCCTTCAGAATAAGAAGGTAATAGCTACTATGCTCCTGAGTAACTGGTCCAGTTACTAAGAACAAAATGGTAGGTGAATAAGGCTGTGTATGAGGCTCTATATTCCAATTCTAAGACCTCACTTTTTGGTCCATTGTGCACCAACAAATCCTCATTGATTAAATATAATAAAAATAAAATCTAAAATAGAAGATGCATCGATTACCTCGTCGAATTCGTCTTCTCCGAGCTCTTGATCAAGTGCTAAAAAAAGAAAATCCGATCGCCCAGGATCACACAAAAAGTGCTCGCCTCTGCCACCGAACAATCGAAACCCCCGATTCGCCTCTGCCACCGAACAATCGAAACCCCCGATCCAAGCAAAACACAATCGATCTCTCTCTATGTTGAGGTCGAAAGTAGTACCAAATCCGAGCAATTAATACCAAATCTGTATACTAGAAACCTAAAAAACAGATAAAACAAAAAAATTTAAGCAAAAATTACATCAAAAAACATTGATATGAAACCAATCAAAATCTACAAATGATTACCTCGCTTATTTCGTGGGTTAGAGTGGAGTAAGAGAGGGAGATCGGTGTCGGAGAGGAAGAGAGAGTGTTGAGGGAGATCGGTGGAGAGGGAGATCGAGTTGTTCCTTTCCACGAACAGGATTCAAGTGGAGAGAGAGCTGCTCCCTCTCCACGAATAGGATCGGTGGAGAAGGAGAATGAGGAGTGTGGCGTGAGGTGCGTGAGGGGCGAGAGGCGAGGAGAAGAGAGGGTGTTGGTGAGTGAGGGGGGGGAGAAAAAGCGATATGAGAGAGTAGAGGGGGGTGCGTGATGGCGGGGGGGGGGGGGCGGGGGGGGCGGAGTGCTCTTGTAGTTTAACTAAGTTGGTTAGAGCATTTGTTTAGAGAAGAGGGAGTTCGATTCTTAATCATATTTTTAAAGCTTAATTAATTATCGACTGGTAATTAATTATTTATTGTCGATTCTTTTTAAGCGTCAGTAATTAATTATTTATTATCGACTCTTTTTAAGAGTCGGTAATTAATTATTTATTACGGACTCTTTTTAAGCGTCGCTAATTAATTATTTATTACCGACTCTTTTAAAATGTCAGCAATTAATTATTTATTATCGACTCTTTTTAAGTGTCGTTAATTACTTATTTATTTTGAGTCGTCAATTAATTATTTATTGACGACGCTTAATCATTATGACGATTTTTTTTAAGCGTCATCAATTAATTATTTATTGATGACTCTTTTTAAGCGTCGTCAATTAATTATTTGTTGACGACGCTTATTCAATGTGTCGGCATATATCAAATATTAAAGACACTAGAATAAAGCGTCGTCTAAAAAGCGTCGGTATTAGTATATTTTGTTGTAGTGTAGCCGCGAGGATCCTCGTACCTAAAGGTACAGCCGAGAGTTTTCTCATATCGGTACAGCCGAGGGGCTCCCCGTACCCAGTGATACAGCAAGAGGGGATTGCTCACGGGACAACCAAACCCTCTACCGGTAAAGAACGCAATGTGGGGGATCAATCCCACAACGTACGCGAGTGAACAGCAGGTGCACAACGATCACAATACTGATGCTCCGAGCTCACGGTCCACAAACCGAACAAATCGACACTAAGTTGGAAATCCCAATGGGGATGTAATAAGCCAAACCTGTGCAGTACTGAATGCAAGATGTACTAGCTATCTGAATATGTGAATGGCTAATCATACACATGGCATATGTCCAGATAAACGCATAGCAGGATGAATGACTAGATATAAACTGACTGCTACCTAATGCCCAATTAAGCATGGCAAATGTCCATATGCAACAGGTATACCAAAAGCATGAGTATAAGCTAGAAATAAATAAATAACGACAAAAGCTCAAGGATATAATCTGGGCTACCACAAGAACAGGGGTCCGACCAATTAAGGTACCCCAGAGGGCCGAAGAGATAAAGCCCGGACCGAAGATAAACCCACCTGAGTGTAGGCGGACCAACGACTCCACCAGAAAGCTCGCGGGCCGGAGTCAAATTGCAGAGACCTGAATCACGAATATAGGTCAGGGACGGACTCACACATACCCCAAACCACAGACTTCCAGCGAAAGGTGCAAAGATCACGTGCACACTGTCTACAGCAGCCTACCAGGCTATAATTACATTTAGACCCCCAGACTTTGCTAAAATTGCATTTTATTCATATAAAACTCACTAATTAAGCCACAACTTTTAATTCGGGAATCTTTAAACCAAAATAATTTACCAGCAACTAGATTTTGACGTGCTGGACCCTGTGCTCATAGTTTGGAACCGGGTTTGGCAACAAAAATACATGTTGGCCCATGATTACTATGCATTAGGGCTCAAGATTGCAATACCTATTTTTCCATTGGGTCTTTTCCAGTTTTAGTGTGAGCATCATGCTCAAGGACATCCAAATATACAGAGGCTCACCTCTGGGCCTCTACAGATCCACCCTTAAGGTGGGGAAACCCATAGACAACAAACCAACATATATAAAGCCTAGCTTGGTCCCTCTACCATTTCACAAGTTCTAGACCCCAACAAACTTGAACACAAGCTAGAGGGCATCAAGAAAGAGGGGAGGCTCACCTGTGGGAGGTATCAAGCATGCTGATTAAGTTGCTGAAGCAAAATCACCTTACACTTACCTTGTTGGAGCACTAGGTGGCCGAGCTCTCTTGCCTCTCGGTCAAACTTCAACTTAAGGTGAGCACAACCTTCCTTGGCCCTCCAGAGGTGGAATAAACCTCAGCCGCACAAGTTTGGAGGTTCCCCGTGCTCCCCCAACCGAGAGAGAAGAAGATGGAGCTTAATGAACCCATTAATGGCAACTTGAGAATTAAGCCGCATGAGTCGCATGCAAATGGATCGATGAGGTGCCCATGGTGTAAGAAATATTACCAGGGTTGGCCGGCGCCGGAGGAGCCACGACTGCGACGGGGCGGCGTTGCTCGGCCAAGTGCACTCACCCGAATCTGGGGCTTCGACCACCCAACTCCACACTTAACCAAATCGCCTCAAACTTTGTGGAAGTCATCCTGGTGTCCAGTAGAAGCAACCCACCAATTTTAATCCACCCTTGAACGGCCGGAGGAAGCCCGCGCGTAGATCCGGCCAACAATGGCTTTCCGGCGACCCACTTCAACCCGCCGACAACCGGAGGCCCGGAGACCTCGGGTGTAACGACCCAGCCCACTAGCAATAATAACTCGTTGGGCCCAAACCACAGCCCAAAATGCTTAAGCCCAGTTATTATTACTAGTGTCCATGTCTCATTTAAACCCAATCACAATTCCATCTACATCCGATGTGGGACTATTGGGGGCGTCATAGACTCCCCCCGTTTAGGCCTGACATCCTCGTCAGTCCAAACACACACACAGCAGCCCAAGATCACCAGGCGATGTGAGACTCGTCTCGCTAGCCCTGTCATCTGGACCCAGGCTCAGCCGAGACTCATCACACACTTCCGGCTGGTTATTGGCTCTGATACCAAATGTAACGACCCGGTCCACTAGCAATAATAACTCATTGGGCCCAACGAGTTATTATTGCTAGTGGGCCGGGTCGTTACATTTGGTATCAGAGCCAATAACCAGCCGAAAGTGTGTTACGAGTCTTGGCTGAGCCTGGGTCCAGATGACAGGGCTAGCGAGACGAGTCTCACATCGCCTGGTGATCTTGGGCTGCTGTGTGTGTGTGTTTGGGCTGACGAGGACGTCAGGCCTAAACAGGGGGAGTCTGTGACGCCCCCAATAGTCCCACATCGGATGTGGATGGAATTGTCATTGGGTTTATAGGAGACATGGACACTAGTAATAATAACTGGGCTTAAGCATTTTGGGTTGTGGTTTGGGCCCAACGAGTTATTATTGCTTGTGGGCCAGGTCGTTATATCGGGGCTTGACCTAGGGAGTCCTTGCGATGTCAGGAACCAACTTCCAATGTCCAAGTTGCCGAAAAACCCATGGAAAGAGAGGGTGTGGTGTCCCGGTTTTTCCGTACGACCTGTCTGGGTGGTCGGCGGTGAGAAAATACCTATTATTGATGTATCGAGCCCGTTGTGCATCAAACGGATGCCAAAAATGGACTCAGCGCGCGAAAACATTGAAAATTGGCTATTTTCGGGCTAAATGGGCCAAACGGGCTGATTTTTCGGGTAGGCCGGTCCACGGCCCACTTGGCGTGCACGGGGAGCAGCCAACGGGGGCGGATGCCACGTGGCAGGCGGCGATTCGCGGGTCAACGCACGCGCGACAACGCGTGGACCGCGCCGGGCGCGGCCACGGTGGACCTCGCCGGGCCACGTGTCGCCCGCTAATTGGCGGGCGCAGTGACCTGGGTGGCCCGCCGTGAACCACGACCCATGGGCGATTGGCGGGCGCGCAGGACGCAGAGGGGACACATGGCGGCTCCCCAGCGTTTCGGACGCGCACAGTGTTGGGCCGGGCCAGCACTGTAGCCGCCCGAAAGCTCGCGGGCGCCTGGAAATTGGGCCCAAAAAGCCCATTTGGTTTTTTTTTTTTTGGGAAAAGCCTATAAATAGGCCATTTGCTCTTCGGTTTTGGGCTTTTTCCCGAGCCCAAATGCGAATGATCCCTTTTGCAAACATGATCATCATCTTGTGCTGGATCTTGTGAAGGAAGCTCGAAATTTTTGGAGGCCGCGGCATCGACGACTTTGGCATATTAGCGCAGAGCGACGTTCTTCCGTTGGTGGCCCATTATCGTCGCATTTCGGTCCACGAGGTCCACAGAGCTACTCTGACAGTATTTTTGGACGATTTTTGTGGTGTTGGATTCATGAGAGGTAAATCTACGATTTTTATATTTTCTACTCTCCACATATTTGAGCTTTTATTGGGGTTTCTGGTACATTTTTGACCCCCTTTGTTGCTGGTGGATTTTCTTGGACAGCAACACCTTGTCAGATTTTTATCTCTACACTCGGGTATCGAAATTCGACGTTTAAGGACTCGATTGACATCTACGCTTCGCGAGGATCGCCGTCTTATTTTTATTGGAATTTTTCGAGTTTATATTATAGGTGGAAATTTCGCATCTTTGGGACTGAAATTTCAGCAGATTCTGTACTTGGATTAATTGTGTTGATTGTAACATTGGACTATATCTTTGTACCCAGGGGGAGTTGTTTGGGTGTTTTTGGACCCGTTGGACTTGTGGGAATTTGGAGAATTATTTCCGGGTATTTTTAGCTTTTTGGACTTTGGACAGTTTAGCACTTTCAGGTGGGTTGCCTCGTCTTCAAAACTGGTGGACTGAACATTAATTCTAAGAGTAGGAAACATGCATGATTACAATTGTATTAAGAGCATGCTAGAAAGTGAGAATTGATGTTCCTAGTGTTACTTTGATGATCATATGATTTACTGCTGCCTAACTCTGTTAAATTAATTGTTATCTTTGGAACTTGACCTAGCACCCCGTCTTATGCTGCATGTTCAACCAGACTAGTAGAAAACTCCAACTTGGGCTAGGTTATTTATACTTTAGACATTCCCACACTGTTATCTATTATTTTACCTGGACTTAGAATTTCCTCGCCCGGATAGTGGGCCGAGTGGCCGGGTTGTTGTGGGATACATATTACACTTGCGCCTGGGGGCCGAGTGGAGTCTGGTAGCAGTGTTAGATCAGTGTTTTATTTTTGGGAGCCGTCTGAGTCGACGGTGGGTCCCGGCTGTGTGGTTTTCCAGCATGTGAGTGAGAGTTGGTGTTCTTGGTTACTGTCGATCTTGTTGATCGTGAATTTGGACTATAGCCTGCATGAGCCACATTTGAGCTCGACAGAGATGCGTGGATACTTTCCTCGGTGGGGTCGCGCCCCTCGAGTGCCACTCCAGAGCTGGGCTTGTTACATGCTATCGCGACTTGTCGACGCAGGCCCTCTGGCTGGGCTAATTTTGGCAGTCACGGATGCCCTACGTAAGTCCGGTCCTCTTTGGATGTAACGGCAGTAGATAGGCGCATGTTTGACTGGACCCTATGTGGCAGTCAGTGTAGATTGGGTGATTTGAGTTGAGGGATAGTAGATGCATCATGTTCCCTTCTGTTCCACTTCTTGAGCATCTAGATAGAGGCATAGTAGCTGTAGAGTTATTTTCCAGCTTTTTCCCTTTCAGTACTGCATATGTTACTTTATGCCTCTAGTAGACTTAGTGGGCAGACCGTCGGGCTTGTTGGCGGTACTCACTGAGAACTACTGTGGGATGTAGTTCTCACACCCGATGTGGTGTCTTTTTCCCCAGGGACCTCTACTCCAGTTCCTGCTGCTCCAGTTGCTGATCCTAATGATCGAGGTAAGGGAGTCGCGAGCTAGATCCCTACCAGTTATCTTCCTGTGAGAGTAGATGTACCCTTTTGGTGATGTACTAGTACTGTCAGTGATTTTGGATTGTATCAAGTATATTTTACTTTTGAGAGCTTTAGATTTGGAGTGACTTATGTATTGTGAGGACCTGGCATGTGCTATTTGAGGATTTGTATATTTTTTTTTCAGCAGTTTACTTTTCAGCTCTGATATCTGTATAGTGTAGTTGATCTCTTGCAGGTTAGTCGCTTCGTCTATACGGAGCTTCCCGTGTGGGCGGCGGATCTGTTGGCGAGCCCGGGTCGCAGTTTCAACGCCGGGGCATGACAGAGGGCTTACCTCGTCGGACTTGATGAAGAAGGAGATGACCCACCGCCGGCGTGCGTCGGATCCAGGCACCCACGCTTCACAGGCCACGTCTCAAGAGATTAGAGACACCTCGAGAGATGACTTGGAGGGATCCAAAGCCCTCACGTTGCACACCTCCCAACCAAATCCGTGAGTAAGGCACAATGTTGCCTTCTCTTGCTTTTCCGGCGAGGGGAGGCGGCGGCCGGCGGCGTAACTGTCGTGGAGAGCGCAAAGTAGTCGAGAAGACTCCTCTGATGGCGGCTGGGCGGAAAGAGGAACCGGGCTAGGGCTCTTGAACCGACCTAGGGTTTCTTTTAACCTAGTTGCACCAAAATTGCTAATTAGTCCCTCAACTCAGAGTATTTAAGCATGGATCCTTCACTGTACGACCAACATACATAGAAGACCCTCTCCTACAATTCTCTCGCCATTTGACACATAAAATATTAGAGTTTTTGCAAAAATACCCTCTTTTTCGATGTATTTCACGCATTTTGAGGCACACGAGTCGCCGAAACGTAAAACAAACTTCGCCATGATGTCCGCCTCGACGAAACCTATCAAGTAGCGTATTTGGTTCCTCAGTTTAGTGCCCCTAAAAATGTTTGGCCCATTTAATACAGTAAATTCTACTATATGCCACGCATCCCGATGCTCCAGAGCCGTCAAACGCAAATTTCGTCAGCACCATTGTGTTCAGAGCGATGAAGCGGTTAGAATCAACTACATGGACCGATATGTTCGGACTCCAAACGGGCGATCGGCCGACGTTGGCCGACGGGAGAATTAACTCAGGGTTACTATTCATAATTTAAGTTGTGGGCCCTACTTCTTCTTCGCTGTTTTCGAGACGATTCGACCGTTGGATTGAAAATCCGTTTATACCATTTTTATTCGATTCGACGAGACGGTCGCACTGGTGATCTCAGATTTTCGAGATCAAACTCCGATCTAAAATGTGGGGAATAGTACCTTGAAAACTGTGTAATTTGCACACCGGTGTTCAACCACTTAGGTTTACTTTTGGATTTCTTCATTTTGAATTTAAATTTCATGAGTCTTACATAGTGATAATATTTGAATTCAAAAATTAAGGTCAAATAGTAAATTAAATTAGATTCAACTACTAATTCAAACTTGAATTCATGTTTTAATTTCAAAGTTCAAATTTGAATTCAAATTGAAGTATTAATTTAGAATGTAATTTCAGCAACGAGTTGTTGCTTTAATTTTAGACTCAAGTTGTAAATTTAATTGTGCGTTTTGAATACTAACTACACATTTAAATTTAGTTTTAAAAATAAAAAATAAATTTAGATTTTAATTTAAATAGGAGCTTAAGTAGTTACTTTATTTTTTAAAATTTTATTTTATATAATCAATCGTTTCTAGCGAAGTGGTAAATATTCGAGACTTGAGTTTGAAATCTAGTTGCTTTATATTTTCAGCTATTTTTATTTTAAAAATAAACGAAGCAGATAGCATGCTACATTTCTCTCTAAAAAAAAAAAATTATCCTATATATACAAAGTTAAACAATCAAAATTATAAGATTATGATTTCTATTTTATATTTATAATTAACCAAACAACCGAACTAAAAAATCTTTCAAAATTATTTTTATAAAAATAGCTTCTTTTTTTTTTTTTTCACTCTAGTCACTTACAGGCAACCAAACATACTTGAAGGGCTTGTTTGATTTATCCATTTTAGACTCTATAATCAAAATGAGATTCACTGATATCAATAGTAATTATTTGTTTTATAAGAATCCGATTCTAAATCCCATTCTATTCTGAAATAGGAATGACTCAATTTATTTATGGTTTAATCCGATTTTGATTTCTCAATTGATTTTAGAGTAAATAGGGATGCTAATGGATACGTGTGAGATATTGGAGTTTCACAAATAGTAAAATTGTAGTATGGTGGGTCGGACATCACGTGGAAGGAGTGTTGGACCGAGTTGGGACCGTTTTAGTGCAAATCGGCATGAAAAACGGAGCTTGGGTGCTTTTTAAAAGATTTTTTCGAGTTTCGGGCATGAATCCGGGCGCCCGGATCCGGACTATAGCTGCTCGAATGGGAGAGCGTGGCTACATGCATGCGTGCGATGTGTGGCGACTCGGCGACCGAGGGGTGAGACGTGGGCATTGACGCGGATCGGCTCGGCGTGCCACTGGCTGCAAGCGCATGGGGAACTAGCACAGTAATGACGTGACGGGCGACTGATGGGATGGGACCTGTGTACTGGTGAGGCGACAGTTTTGGGCACGCTTTTCGGGTGCCCGAAACGCGCCCTGTAGTGGCCTAAATCATTCGGGCTTTGGGCCGCCCATTGTTGCTTGGGCTGCCCGATCTGGGTGGTTTCGAGTGTCCAAATCCCCATTTTGAGCCTATTTAACGCGCGGGAACCCCTTTCTTCTTCTCTTTTCTTTTCTTGCTCACGTCTCAGGACTTTAGAGAGAGAAACAAAAAGCGAGGGAGAGGGATGACGTGAGCGCGCGGGGAGTGTCGTGGAGCGCGCGGTTCGATCCGAGAACTCGAGCACGGGCGGGCGCAGGTGAGATTTGACGACGCGTCAACTTCAAGGTAGGCTTCTTTTATTTTATATTATTTGGTTGGGTTTTTCAATATGATTTTTGGGTTGTTATAGGTTTGTCTCGTTAGTGTTTTGGATTTAAGCTCTGTGCCATTTTTGTTGGACTGTTAGGACTCGGGTTTTCTGTATCTCGCGGTTGAAGCGGGGTGCAGTCGGATTTTTCGGGGTGAGTCCGTTTGCGTGTGGTATCACCATTGAGCGTGTCGTTTGTCCGACGATCGTGTCTTGTCGGGATTTGCGATTCAGTTGGATTTTGTGTCACCGAGAGTGGTGGATTACCTTTTTTATGTTGGCTTTTTAGATGTAGAGGTTTTTACAATTTTATTATTGTTTATTAGTTGTAGAAAATGAATACTAGTGTTTGGGTGATGTTTTATTTGTGTTTAGAATGTTTGGGTTTGGATTAGAATTTATTATTATTTAATTGCTAGGGTGCTTATGTGTGGTTAGTGGGTTGCACGTGTTTCGAGATAGGTTGCATTTATAGTATGATTGGGTTAGTCTGATTGTCAGGAAAATCATATTGTTGACATGAGTTGACCCTTCGTATGTATTGTTGGTTATTAGAGATGGGTGGTACATAGATAGTGATATTTGTGTTACGTCATACTGACATAGAGCTTGCAGTCTTGAGGTTTCGTGGGTCATGGGCCAGTGTGTGGGAGAGAGTGTGTGCCTGGGGCACTGTGTTCAAATTGTGTGGTACTTTCGTATTGGGGACTCGTGAATTGACCTTGGGATTTCTATTTTGTATTGTCGATGATATGTAGGATCATTATTTGATCATAGCCTGCATGTCATTTTGAGCTTTACTGTGGTTTATCGGCACATGGGCTAGATGATTGAAGATAGGAGGCATGCTGGTGTCTATGGTTGACAGGCCGCCATCTGAGATGCAACCCGGACAGTAGGGAGAGACTGACTGTGGCCTATTTATAGGCGGCACAGGCTTGACCGGACTTTTGAGACGGTCAATTCAAAATTGGATCCAGTGTACCGTTAAGTCGGATAGCTGTTGGGTGTGTTGTGCGAGTTAGGTTCTCTATTCTGATCGGGCTTGGGTATAATTATTTTGGTTTTGGTGTAGTGGCATGATAGCGTAGTGTGGTATTTTATTTTATTTTTATTATGCTCTGTTATTTTCTTATTCTATAGTTTCTCTACCTTGCCTCTTGAAGTCTACTTTTCAGGGCCGTATGGATCAGCTCCGGATCGAAATAAGCGAATTGCACTATAGATTGCATACCTTTCTAGTTATTTTTGATAGAGATAGACCACCATGTTAATAATTTTGTATAGTTGTACTGTACTCAGGACTGGCCAAGATTGGGCCCTTTACTTTTATTTCATTTATGTGAGGTGGATTTGTATGCTCTTTGTACACTGATATATATTAATATAGTTTTATTTATACTCTGATACATATTTAAATGTAAATTATATTTCTTTTGTAGGTTAGCTTTAGATGCTTTGCATGTGTGGGGTGTGTCCTCGCACATGTGGCGGGTCTCTTGCATGCTTGAGGGCTTCCGCTGTGAGCTCGGGCCGTGACAGTACGTAAAATAGAAATTTTACTCGAATCCGAATTCGAATCCGAACGGAATGGATTTATTCGGTCCGGATATAAAAAATAAAAATCCGACGGATTCGGATTCGTATATAGATTTTGTTCCTAATCCAAACCCGAATTTATTTTACGTTATATAATATATAGGAATGTTTGATGTTGCATTTGCACTTGTATTTTAAGAATTTAGATTTTAATATAATAGGTTTTGAAATATTGTAAAGAAAAATAATTATTTTCATTTCAGAATTCTTATTGATTTAGATTTGAATATGAATTTTTAAAATCCGTTGTATTTAGATTCTGGTTTGGATTTAGGGTTTTAAAAAATTTGTTCTGAATCCAACCTGTTGACCTCCCTAAGAGTAAACCACTTAAAATTCTCTACTGGAGACAATTTCTCTTCCACTCCTGTCATCACTTTTTTCTTTCTTAATCGAAACATTCTCACAAAATTTTAGATGTTTCAATCGTCTGTTTCGATTTTTATTCTAATAGTGAACTAAACATTAAACATATCCTAAGAGTAACCCATGAAAAAAAAAAGTCTAACTGTGATGTTCCACTTTCCAGGGAGACACCCATTCTAGAACTATTCTAATTCTAGTACACTTAACTCTCTTAACCTCTTGGGCCTAGCTACCATCCAAAATGTTATAACCGAGTTAAAATATTTAGTCCTATTTATACCTTATATATAAGATTAATCCAAATTCTAGGGGTGTTACATTTTTCACCCTTCAAGGGCTGACGTTCTTGTCAGGCTCAGACACACTCACAAGTATTAGGCGATGTGAGACTCGTCTCGCTAGCCTTAGCCGACCTTGTGGGGAGCTGCACTCCATCTACAATGGTCATTAGCCGAGGAGCCACGCTCTACCCGCTATATAACCCTGACTCAGCCGAGACTCATCTTACACTTCTGATTGGTGATTGGCTCTGATACCAACTGTGACGCTCCACTTTTCAGAAGGTCATCCATTCTAGAACTACTCTAGCTTTAGCACGCTCAACCCTCTTAACCTCTTGGATCTAAATACCATCCAAAATACTATAGCTAGATTAAGAGATTTAGTCTTATTTATATTTTATATGTAGGACTAACCCAAATTCTAAAATTATTACACTAACAAAGATGGTCAGATCACTCCGTATATCCCCATCTGAGATCAAGTGCAGTCCACATAATGGACCGTGGATTAAGTAATTTCACGATCAGAAGTGTAGAACTTTTGCTCATAACGCTATGCCAAGTTGTAGAAGACTGCCTACTACTACACCTACTGTCTACTAATAATAATAATAATAATAATATTATTATTATTATTATTATTTTTTGAGAATAAACTTAGCTAAAAGTTATAAAATAATTAGATTTTGAATTTAAAATTTCGGATGCCAACTATTAAATTTTTTTACCACCGGAGGTAGAGGCGATCATTAATAATAATAATAATAATAATCTTTGAGGAGCCAAGTATTGATTAGTAACCGAGAAAGGGGACAAATGATTTAGAATGATTTCACCACACAATGGAGAACAAAATGAAGAAGAGCCTAAGAAAATCAAAGCACAACAAAATGTAATAAAAGATTTAAACAAAAGGATCAACAAAATTCAGGCAGATAAAAGGGATAATGAGCAACACAGGAAGTAAGTTTTCATGTGAAAAAAAATACTTCTTGTAGAAGTTACACTCCGTTTGTTTCACCAAAAATGAACATCAAATTTAAGTAGATCTTAGTGTGAACTAAATTTTATGTAAAAATTACTTCTATTTTGCTGTTTGTTTTCATAACTGTGAATTTAAGTTGTTTCAACTTTGATGTTTGTTTGCAGGAAGTGAATGATTAATATTTTTTCTATATGTTTACATGTATTCGTTTTTTCCGTAATTGACTTTCTTCTCAAAATGGGTGTTGAAATTTGTTATGGTATTTTGGAGAGCTTGAGTGTTGACCAAAGACAAAACTGCTATGAAGTTTATATGACCAAACAATACAAATTAGATATTTAGGAATGAAAACCATTTCACTAATCTCCACTTGGGTAAAACAAACACTCCAACCATAATATGCAATGTGATATAGTAAAATGTCTAAGCATAATAAGTTAACTTTATGCTTAGACATTTTACTACATCACATTGCATGCATATTATATAACTTTACAAAATTTCTCTCAATTTATTTTTTTTTAAAAAATTAATTTTATATTTTAAAAATTTAAAATTATAATTTTATAATTTTATAATTTGAAATTTGAAATTAAAATTTAAAATTTAAAATTTAAAATTTAAAATTTAAAATTTCAAAATAAAAATTTGAAAAATTGAAAAATAAAATCTAAATTTAACCTTTTAAATTTAAAATTAAAATTTACAATTTTAAAATTAAAATTTATTATTTAAAATAATAAATTTTAATGTTTAAAATTTGAAAATAAATATTACAAAATTTTAAATTTTAAATTTTGAAATTTAAAATATTAATTTTGAATTTTTTAAATTGAAATTTTAATTTTGAATTTTTTAATTTGAAATTTTAATTGTGAATTTTTTAAATTTGAAATTTAAATTTTGAATTTTTTAATTTGAAATTTGAAATTTAAAATTTTAAATATAAAATTTAAAATATAAAATTTGAAATGTGAAATTTAAATTTTAAATTTTAAAATATAAATTTTAAATTAAAATTTGAATATACATTCAAATTTTTAAAATTTTAAATTAAAATTAAAATTTAAAATTCTTAAATTTAAAATTTAAAACATAATTTTAAAATTTAAAAATTTAAATTTAAATTTTTATGTTGAAATTTTTAAATTTAAAATTTTTAAATTTAAAATTTAAAATATGTCACATCTTGGTGGTGAGGGAAATAAGAATGGTGTAATTTTTTTCTTTGACTATAGTGAATTATTATTTTACTCTATTTTATGAAGTAGAGTTTAATCATACTCTAAAAAAATATAATCTTTTTTAGTCTTCTAAACACTTTATTAGATAATATTTTTATAGGTACTATATTTTTAAGGGTTGTTTGATACAGAGTATTAGGACAAATTACTCTACTTTCTAAAATTTTATGTTTTTTTAGTTACCCAGTTTGGAATAACTAATTAACTAAAAAAATTATTCTGTAATATTGATATTACAGAGTAATTTTGGAGTACAAAAAAAAACTAGTTAGAACTTTTTTAAAAAATACTCTATTCATTGTGTCTCTTTTCCACCCCTCATTCCTTATTCCCTTTCGTCCGTCCTCCTGCCTCTCACTCTTTTTAAAATTTAAAATTTAAAATGTGAAACTAAAAAATAAAAAAATAAAATCTAAATTTAAATTTTAAAAGTTGAAATTTAAAATTCTAAATTGTAAAATTAAAATTTACAATTTAAAAATTAAAATTTATTATTGTAAAATTAAAATTTATAATTTTAAAGTTAAATTTATTATTTTAAAATAATAAAATTTAATGTTCAAAACTTAAAATTAATATTATAAAATTTTAAATTATAAATTTTACATTTGAATTTTTTAATTTGAAAATTTAAAATTTCGCATTCAAATTTTTAAATGTTAAAATTAAAATTAAAATTTATATTTTTAAAATTTTAAATTTAAAATTTAAATCCTAATTTTAAAATTTAAAATTTAAAAATTTATATTTTTAAATTTAAATTTGTGTGTTGAAAGTTTAAATTTAAAATATAGTTTTTTTTTAAAATCACAATTCAAACAGTAAAAAGTAGAGTAATTTTTTATAGAGTATTGAATTTTTTAAATTGTCACATTGTAAAATAAAACTTTATTTTAATTTTCATTGATTACCAAACCGGCCTTAAGTGTAAATCTTATACTTTCTATCCTAAAATTTATAAAACTTTGCTTAATTTTTAATTAAAAAAATAAATAAATTAATATGACTCGTCACTACGAATTATGGCTTTGGATGAATGAAGTATAAAATTTATATGAAATCTAGGGGAAAAGAGATAGCATTACTTAAAATTTATTAAAGATAAGATCAGCCTACTTTGGTATTATTTTTATTTTTATTTTTTAATATAAAACTTTTAGGCTAAATTACAGAAAATCTTTCTATAATATTCCGTTTTTTCGCTTTACTCCTCTGTCTTTTAAAAACTTACATTTTGCCCTCTCGTAATTACGAAATTATCTTTATGGAGCAACGGGGTTAACAGAACAGGCGAAATGACGATAATGCCCTTATCCCTGTCCACAGAACATGCATCTTCTCATTGCCGCCTTTCTCCTCCGACTCTTTCTCTCTCTCTCTCTAACGCCGTCACGCTCTCTCTAATAGCCCAAGACCCGAACTCCTCCGTCCACAATGCCGCCGCCGAAGAAGACGGCTACTCCGGCGGCAACGCCGATTTGCGGTTCGGAGTTTGAGGAGGAGGATGGGGCGGAGGAGGAGGTGGAAGAGGAGTTTGAGGAGGAGGATGGGGTCGGAAAGGAGCGGCGCGTGACAGTGTCTTCCTTTTGGCGGTGGCGATGGAGACGGCACAACCCCGGCGAACAGTGAAGGGGCAGGGAAGGGAATGGGATTTGAAGGGATTTTCGGTATATCCACTAAGAAATTGACGGTTCATTCACGGAATGCTGACGGGGGGAGGGGGGGTAAATGCACAATTTCGTAATTACGAGGGGGCAAAATGTAGGTTTTTAAAAGACATGGGGTTAAAGTAAAAAAGTGAGATATTATAGGGGGATTTTCTGTAATTTAGCCAAACTTTTATGTGAGAGAGTATGGTAAGAAATATAAAGATCACTTGCATTTTATTTATCTAGGGTATATTTTTGGTAACAAAACTTAAAATCAAGGTTGTAATTTTATTTTTTAATTTTTTTAATATTCTCAGGTATCCATTTGGATGCATTATAAGTAGGGGTGTAATGTGGGCCGTGCCGGGCCGGCACGACCTACATTTTTCATGCCAAAACGGACGAAGGGCCAGCCCGGCCCTGTCACGCCCCGGGGTTGAAATTGCGATCCAGACTCGCCAACAGATCTGCCGTCCATACGGGAAGCCCCGTATAGGCGAAGCGTCTAACCTGCAAAAGATAATACTACAGTTATACAGATATCAGAGGGAAAAAAGTAAACTACTGAAATAAAGGATACAACTCCAAATAGTACATGTCAGTTCCTCACCATACATAAGTCACTCCAATACCAACTCTCAAAAGTAAATATACAATAATCCACTGACAGTACTGGAATCTCCAAAAGAGGGTACCGCTACTCTCCAAGAATGGGCAGAGATCTAGCTCGCGACTCTCTTACCTCGGTTAGTAGAAGCAGCAACAGCAAGGGTAGAAACTAGAGTATATGCCCCTGCAACAACACTGCACCGGGTGTGAGAACTATATCAAACAGTAGTTCTCAGTGGATACCGTCTCCAAGATTTTGGTCTGCCCACTAAGTCTACTAGAGGCATAAGATAACAATGCAGTAAGGTAGTGATAAAAAGCTGAAAATAACTGTAGAGCTATCATGTCTCTATCTATCATGCTCAAAGAATGATACAGATGATAAAATGCATCTACTCGATATGCTCAGTCAACCCAATCACACTGACTGCCACATAGGGTCCAGTCAAACCTGCGCCAGCCTACTACCACACATCCCCACATGGACGGGATTTACGTAAGGGGTCCCACTCGGACTGCGTCGACAAGTCGCGATAGCAAAATAACAGGCCCAGCTCGGGAGCGACACTTGAGGGGAGCGACCCACCGAGGAAGTATCCGTGTATCTCCGTCGAGCTCCATACGGCTCATGCAGGCTATGATCCAAATCCAGGTTCAATCAGATCGGAAACAACAACCTAACACTAAAAACATCAGCCGAAAACACTCAACGGCTCGGGACCACCGTCTACCCGGACGGCGCACAACTCTAGTACTGGTCTAATCTCAGCTATCAGACTCCACTCAGCCCCCAGGCACGAGTGCAACATGCATCCCACTTTATCCGAACCACTCGGCCCACTACCCGTGTCACGCCCCGGGGTCGAAACTGCGACCCGGACTGGCCAACAGATCCGCCACCTATACGGAAAACCCCGCATAGGCGAAGCGTCCAATATGCAAGGATAAAACTACAGCTAAACAGATATCAGAGCTGAAAAGTAAACTGCTGTAAAACTAAAATCCAACCACTGTACAACTGGAAATAAAAATACAATATCCATCTCCAAAAAAAAAAAATATCATCAAACATCATCCTCTGATACAACATCTAAAAACCCAAACGGGGAGGTAAACTAAAATAATAATACATCAGTGTACAGGCTTACAGTACAAGTCAGCTCCTCATAATACATCAATCCCTCAGAATAAAGGAAACTCTCAAAAGAGTAAATATACTAATCTAACTGACTGTACTATAAATCTTTAATAAGAGGGTGCAGGTACTCTCCAAAGACAGGTAGGGATCTAGCTTGCGACTCCCTTGCCTCGATCTGAAGAAGCAGCAATAGCAGAAGTAGGAACTGGCGAAGATGCATCTGTAAAACTGTTACCGACAGACCCTAAACCCTAAACCCTAAACCCTCTGCAAAACTGTTACCGACAGAAGGTGCGAGAACTACACCGTCACGTAGTTCTCAGTGGGTACCGCCACCAAGCCCGACGGTCTGCCCACTAAGTCTACTAGAGGCAAAAGGTAACAAATGTAGTACCATAAAAGAAAGGCTGGAAATAACTCTATAGCTACTATGCCTCTTGTGGGTTATGGGATAACGGATCTAAATAGGGGAAAAACTACCAAAAGGGGGGTGAATAGCTGTAAATAATAAAACTCAAAAATCTTTGCGTAAAAAATAACCAAATGCGGAAAATAAATAAAGTACGCAAAATTTTACGTGGAAAACTCCGTCACAGGAGTAAAAAACCACGTGACCGATAACACGGTGAAATCCACTAAGATTAAACACGTACAAGGTGATGTAACGTAACACTACGACTCATCCTTTTTCATATGCTCCGAGTAGATCTTCTCAGCTCGCTCTGCAACGCTCCTCGAATCCACGATTTGCGTCCAACCCCGAATCCACGACGTCCAACCGAATCCACAACGTCCAACCGAATCCACGGTCTTTACCAATGTAGCACGTATCGATCACACGAACGCGCCTCGCTCCGAATTCACGAAAGCGGTAGCACATTGAATCCACAAGGCCATGCGAATCTACGCGCCGATTGTCCTTACGGAAATCGTTGTTTTGTTTATTGGTGGTGATGATAATTGAATACTTAGATCATATAGATAGACAAGGAAAGCACCTTCTAAGTATTCATCAATTTGATTCTACAGAAAATAAAGAGTTTCAAAACTCTAGAATCAAATTGATTAATAAAGAAAGAAAATCTAAAATAAACGGTGTTTACTTTTTCTTCTCTATACGTGGATTACCTTTTATTCCTTTTGGGATATACGAAGTTTAGGAACCTTCGGAATAAATAGAAATACCTTTGATCCCCCTTGGGTGTAGTGTCACGACTTTTTAGGGTAGATCTTCTGCGCTTGTGAGTATTTTTCTGTGATGGAGCTCGGAAAACGGAGAATGACAAAGCGATCAGATCTGAAATCCGACTTACGGATTTCCCGGATTGAGTCTTTTGTGTTAACGGGTACGATAGGATAAGTCGAACCCGTTAAGACCTTGGTGCATCAAAATCCGCGCCGGCTGTTTTAGAATGTGGGTTAGGTGGCACTCTTACCAAGAAGTTGGTTGGAGAACGCCTTTTATCTGAATTTTGGGATTTGTGCGTAGAAGAAAAATAAGGTTTTAATTAATTTTAATACCTCTCATGAAAGGAGAACCCTAGTTCGGAGAGAAAAAAAAAAGAGCGATTCTTCTTCTCTTCTTGGATCAAGCGTGTTGGAGGCGGGAAGCGGAACCGGTTTCTCATCGCCTGCGAGGGACGTGTTTTCTTCTTCTTCTCCGTGAAATCGAGGTTAGCGATGATTTTCTAGTTTCCGTGTCTTGGTTTTCTTTCCGTTTCGTGTGTCGGGGGTCTTCGCAGTTTTGCCTTGCGTGTGCCGCTCGCACCGCCGCCGCGATGCCCTCAAGCACTGCCGCCGTGGTGTGCGGACGCTTCGCCGCCTGCGCGGGGCCGCCGCCCGCACGGGGCCGTCGCCCGCGCGGGGCCGCACCGCACGCGGCGCGGTGAGAAGCGTCGCGCGGGGCCGCCGCTTGGGCGGGGCCGTGCCGCACGTGGCGCGGTGCGGCACGCCGCGCGGGGCCGCCGCCCGCGCGGGGCCGCACCGCACGCGGCGCGGTGCGACACGCCGCGCGGGGCCGCACCGCATGCGACGCGGTGCGGTGCGCCATGCGGGGCTGCTGTGCCGCACGGGGCCGCACCGCATGCGGCGCGGTGCGGTGCGCCGTGCGGGGCTGCTGCGTCGCGTGGGGCCGCACCATCCGTCGTTCCGCCGCCGCCGCCGCTCGGTTTCTGCCTTTTCTTCGGCGCGTACGGGATCTCAGTTTTTCAGGCAAGTCTAGACTTACCAGTTGTTTTTGTTAGGGACTTTTTATTTAGGTCCGGGAGTCGTGCGAGGGCGCGGGTCATTTACGAGTGTTCCGGTCGAGGTTTTTGAGGTGGTACCTTTTTCTTGCATTTTGGAGTATGGTCTCATATGTAATACGTAAGAGTAAAGTATATGTAATAATCGAGATTTTTATTTTTAAATAAATAAAAAGAAAAGTGAATTTGAGTTGGTTTTGGATTCAAAAGATCTAAATTGATCTAATTGGTCATTTACCGGTATGCAAGTTGCACAATTTACGAGGCAAAAAGGCTATTTTCTAATCCAGACATGATCTTAAAAATCCGAGATGACCGTTACGATCGTCTCATCGAACTGAGCGAGATTCATATTCAACACATTTCGATCTGACGGTCGGATCTTCCAGAAATCTGTGAAGAAGCAGGCGAATATCGCGACCAATGTAACAGTGCCACTTAAGTGAATTACTGTAGAATAACAGTAACCCCAATTTCGGGACTCGATCGAATGCAACACGGACTAATTCACTGTTCGGATTCCGAACATAGTAATCCAGGTAGTCGTTTCGATCGGTTTCATCGATCGGAACGCAACGGCGCTGACGGAATCTCCGTTTGACGACCCTGGAGTCATGAAAAGCATGAAAAACTGTATAATTGGACAGTAATCATGGACCGAGGATTTATCCGGGCTTTTCGTCGAAAAACAAAAATCGCTAGCTGATAGGTTTCGTCGAGCCGGACGTCGTGGCGAAGTCCGTTTTTCGTTTCGACGACCGAAACGCCTCAAAAAGCGTGAATTATGGTGAAAAATGTGGTATTTTGCGAAAAAACCCAAATATTTTTGCTTCGTAAAGCGTGTTGCATTAGAGTGAGGGACTAGACTGTAAGTTGAACAAATTTGCTAAAGGTCTTAAGTCCAAATAGCGAGTGTGGAGGGACCAAAGTGGATTTTGTGCATTTATGCACTATATACAATAGGCGGTTGTTGTCTTTTGGAAACCCTAAACCTAAGCCACCCTTTGTTTCCCTTCTGGAACCGGCGCCTCCACCCCACCATCTTCTCCAACCGACGCGCCGTGCGTCGCCGCCGTTCCTGTCGCCGGAGAGGACCAGGATAACCATTAAAGAAGGCATCCTCTTCGATTGTTGGTGAGGGAGGTGTTTGGGAAGGTCCAAGTTGATCCAAACTTAACCTGGGAGTTCCCCTGTGTTGCAGACATCGAGCCATAGGGTTCCCGGCACCGAGCTCCGACGTGCGCCGCCGCGGGGTCATCTTATTCCTTGGGTTTTTCCGGCGAGGTAAGTAAGTTGTAATCTTTCGTTTTAATCGACCCCAAGAGTGCGTTCAGCGTGTTCCTGACGTCGAGTGCATCGCGCCTGTGAAGTTTGAGCCGCCGCCGTCGTCCCGGCTGCCGGCGGGAGCATCTTCTTGCCGGAATTTGCGTTTTAGCCGATCTTGGTCTCGGGATGGATCCGACCGTTGAACTCAAGATCAGAGACGTTGGATCTCTTCTTCTCGACGACTGTGAGCTCTCCGTCAAGTTTGGCGTTGATCGGCTCTGGGTCGTGGGCGTACAGGCTTGCCCTAGAATCGGGCTTTTCTTCCCTTCGGCCGAGCCTCGCCGTCCGGCGCCGCCGCTCACCCGTGCCGCCGGCCACCAACTCGGCAAGCACCGTAGCACCAAGAGAAGCATTGTGGTCCAAGTTGGGGGCCCTCTTGTGCTCCGGTAAGAAATCCGCCATTAGAGCTCTCTCTCTCTTCACCGAGCTTCGCCGCCGGCGATCGCCGTCGCTCCCAGTCACGGGAAAACCACTCGGACAGGTTAGATTTGTTGTTTATAAGCCTTACATGCTGTTGCATGGAGTTTCTAATGTGAGAGTTTTACTCTCTGTAGTTGCACCATTGTGGGCAACCCGAGCTTGCGCTCCGGCCATCGCCGCCGCTCGTGGACGCCGGCAGGTAACCCAGGTAAACTCCAAACGCTATTTAGTGAGTCTCCATCAAGTTGGTTGCACCCCAGAGTCCTTGTAAACCGAGCTCTCCAACCTTGCACTCAAGGTGTTCGAGCTTGGGTTTTTCCGGCCAACCGCCGCCTCCAGCCGCCGGCGACGGGTCTGGTTGTGACCAAGCCATCTTTGGGAGTGTCCTCGAACTGTTGCTTGCCTCTGCTCCAAGCCTGAAGCTGGGTTGATCAAAAGTTGGCCAACCCGAGCCCTAGCATGGTTGGAAGTCTTAACCACCTTGCTCCGGCGACCTCTCCGGCCGGTCTCCGATGTGCCTAAGGTGAGCCCTAGTCTCTTTGAATCCTCCTAAGTGTGATGCTTGTGCTAAAGTTGGGTTTGTTCAAGTAGTTTAATTGTTGAGGCATTGTAGCTAAATGGGACTTGGATAATTATGGGCCAACTTTGCCCTCGGGCCTCGTGCCAGCCCAAACCAGTGTGCACGAGTTTTGTCGCGTCGAAACGAATGCGCTGAAACTTACGGCACTGTCTAAAACTTCCCGGATTGCGGGAACGGGTCGAAATAATGAATCAAGATAATGTTTTTATGCAATTTTAAAATGTATCAAGGACCTAAATGCAAATGTAACGTGTTGGCTGTCTTTGGACAGTGTGTACGCACCCTCTAAGCTTTTCGTTAGAGGACTGTAGGCTTTCATTGAGCGGAAAACGGATATCGAATCGTAAATCGGCAAAATCGCCGGTTTAACGGTTTCCGGCGCGCGTTTCGCGTGTTCTGGTGAAAAAGAACGATTAGTGGTTATTATACTATTGTCGGGATGGGTATGAGTGAGTCTGTTACTGATTCCAGTTATATGTCAGGGCCCAGCAGTTCAGCACCAGCTTCCCAGTAGTCTAGCGGGATTCGGGATCTGCCTACATTGAGGTGGGTTATCTTCGGTCCAGGCTTTATCTTTTCGGCCCTCTGGTTGCTTTAGTCCAGTCGGACACTTGTTCTTGATTTAGCCCTGATGATTTTACCTACATGTCATATATTCCTACATGATAGACATTGATTTCCTTGGACATATCCTGTATACATGCTCGTCAGTTCTTACATCACAGTACAGTAGATTTTCATGATCTGATCATGCCTGTTGATTTCTATCATATCTGCCACTTGTTATACTGCATTTATATCCAGAGATGCTTGCTTATATATTCAGATATGCATGACAGGCCCATGATTGATATATTCAGATAGTTCCTATATCCCAGTACAGTAGATTTTCATGGTCTGATTATACCTAGTGATTTCTATCATATCGGCCACTTGTTATACTGCATTTATATCCAGAGATGCTTGCTTCTATATTCAGATATGCATGATAGACCCTGGATCGATATATACAGATAGTTGATTCCCTGTTGGGATCTCGGCTTGTTGCCGACTACCCGGTCATTAGACCGCGAGCTTGAGCATAGCATTATGATTGCCACGCACTGTTGTACTTCACGAACATTGCCGGGGTCGCACCCCGTGGATATTGTTCTTTACCGGTAAAGTGGTCTAGAGGAAAGACCCGTGAGCCCCCGATTGCATCTGTGAGTGCAGGGTTATGTCAGCGGATGGGGTGCGGATCAGTGGCATTGCCTGAGGTCCTCGTGACCAATCGTGGCATTGATTGGGTACTTGATGTTCATTGATTGATGCATAGCTTATCTACTTCCATGTACCAGCATGCCTTATTTCAGTACCTACTTCTGCTCTGTTATATCTGATTATCATCATTATTGATTCTGATGTTTCCGTACCCGTATATGCACAGCATTATGATTATGATACATTCATCTAGTATGACTGGCACAGATTAGCGGTACCTTTCTTTTATAGCACCGATACTTGTG
Source organism: Tillandsia leiboldiana (assembly GCA_029204045.2). NCBI lineage: Eukaryota > Viridiplantae > Streptophyta > Magnoliopsida > Poales > Bromeliaceae > Tillandsia > Tillandsia leiboldiana. Next base: position 4,265,834 of record CM055080.1, on the reverse strand, counting down.
AATTATCATATTTGCCCTCAACAGTACCTCTTGTGGATTGAGATTACAGGACTATAAGATTTGGTAGTTATAGCTTGATTTGTCAGTTACAGCTTGATTAGCATCATCTATCAGTACCATTGCATTATTTTACTGATTGGGTATCTGGTTCCATTACCGAGGCATAGGTCATTATATCGTATTTCAGTATGCTATAGTCCTGTATTATGGTACTCATTATGTTCAGCATCATGATTATGCTTCCTACAGTTTTGTTTCATATATCAGCTGTTACCTATTGATCTATTACTATCCGCAGATTATTGTATCAAGTAGGTACGATTAGCTATTTCTCGGCTCATCGTGCCCACTGAGATACATGTACAGTGTATCTCACACCCCCTGGGTGACCATTTTTCAGGTTGATCGGGTGCTGGGATGTCGGGACGTGTTGGTGAGATTCCGTGTTAGCAATCGACCCTGGACAGCCGTTATTTTTTATTATCAGTTGTCAAGTTGTAATTAATTGTCTTAGTTGTTATAATATCTTTTAGTTATACGTAGTTTAGACTACTCTGATGTTGTTGTAAAAGCTTAGCCGTGCATATATAGAAAAGGCTCAATCCCAAGGGGGATTAGGACTCTTCTATATATGTGGCGGTCTGTCATGCTCTAGCTTGGTTTAAAACTCTGATTTAAAAAAAAAAAAAAAAAAATTTAGACGCTGTTTTTCGAACTCGGGGCGTGACAGATTAAATGGTATCAGAGCAATAGGTAAACGATGCCAAGGTTTTTGGTTAGGATTGAGCCCTAGGATGACTTTTACGTACATGAGAGCGCGGGGTATTTGGATAGTGGTTAGGAGCTCAGGTGTGTTTACGCACTATTGAGTCTTGTTGTTGTGGTTACGAATGGTGTTCGCACGCACTTTGGACTTTGGAGGTGTTGTGGGTGCAGTGTCAGCTGTGGTCGTGGTACGGGCCATGGGTTTGATATATCAGTGGAGCCCGAGGGCTCGGATTTTTGACAGCGGTAGAGGATCAGTTCACCGCATTTTGCTGGGTTAGTCCAGCAGATGGCTCAGCATCAGATAGTTGCTCTTGTTGCACTGGCCCCACCACTAGTCCAGGTATTTGGAGATGTCAGTAATCCTCCAGTTGTCCCCGCGTCACTTGATATAGTACTTTTGTCGCAGCCATGGTTATCAAAACTATGTTGTGGCTGCTATTACTGGAGATTTCCCGATTATAGCTGTCACGCCCCGGGGGTTTTGTTTAGCGGAAACGTTACCTCAAAGTACGCGTAAAGTGCGTACACCCTTTTTTTTTTTTTTTTTTTTTGTTTAAAAACCTCCTTCCCCGGCGCGTGCCCAGACCCGCCACATATACAGATTTACTCGAAAATCGGGCAGAGTCTCCTCTGTATATGCACGGCGTCGCGGCTGTTACAATAGTCGAACATAAGCAATCATTTTCCCATTTAGTCACAACAGTTCGAAGTAGTATGGTGCATGAAGACTAAACAATACCCGTGGCCAGTCAAGTTGAAAGTATAAACTCACCGTTTTGAAAACAGGCCCACACGGCCTTAGGTTTTGAAAACAGATTGGAAAACGGCATAAATCCACAAGGTTTAGAAAACGGGCCCAACGGGAACAATAAAGGAAATAGTAGTGCATAACCAGCAAGAAAGTACTCAACATCCACACGACCCCACAAGGGTATCGAGAACCACACAATAACCTACAGTTCTGAATGAAATGCAGAGAAAGTAAATGATACAGCATACTAGGGCTCCCTCAGCCCGACTGCTACCACCTCGGCCTCACCGTCGCCTACCTCTACCCCCTGGAGGTACCTGTCACAGAGTGGGTAGTCAGCGACACTATCATAAGAATAGTATTAAAACAGTAAAGTAATACCAAGTCACAAAAGTAAGACTAGCCGGAACAACCGCTCTACTCGTAACGGTAACTCGCAACCACCTGTACCACCTGTAACACCTGCAACCCCGGTATCACCTGTAACACCTGACCGCATCGGGATCCAATCCCGGCGGTCGCACACCTGACCACATCGGGATCCAATCCCGGCGGTCGCACACCTGACCTCATCGGGATCCAATCCCGACAGGTCGCACCGCTCGCACCTCGCTGCCTCAAACCCCACACCTACGGGGGCCCCCACTACGTCACCTCGTGGGGTAACACGGGTCGAAGACCGCCTTTCCGGAAAAGAGCACCCTTTGCGGTGGCCAGACCGCGGGTGCGCGTGTCGCAACTCGAGCAAAAGTAACCAAAACACGGGGTAATATAGTACATCATAGAAACCGTCAGTGTTAGTACCGATTAACAATAAAAAGTCCCTTTCGGTTTACCAACACAATACTCTGCCTCGAACGTAAACCCACCTTGTTGTCGCGCTCCTGACTGATGTTAGGTTCTCTCGCGTCTCGGGTGCCCGCCCGGACCTACACGAATCTGTCATATAGGAGTCAGCAACTTAAGACTTTGTCAGATTACGACTAGAGCGCCCGGCGCCCCCTCACCTTGCGCACAATTCGCACACGTACGCGCCTGGCCCCGCACGGCTGGGCGGCGTACTAACAGCGTGCGGCCGTCCGCATGTGGTGACGCCCGTGTTCGGCGTTGTCCGCATGCGGTGCCGCCCGCACCCGCCTGCGGCGACGCCCGCAAGCGGCGGCGCTCGTATGCGGCCGCCCGCATGCGGTGCCGCCCGCACCCGCATGCGGAGGCGCCCGCAAGCGGCGACGCCCGCATGCGGCAGCCCGCATGCGGTGGCGCCCGCATGCGGAGGCGCCCGCAAGCGGCGGCGCCCGCATGCGGCAGCCCGCAAGCGGCGGCGCCCGCACGCGGCAGCCCGCATGCGGTGCCGCCCGCAAGTGGCGGCGCCCGCATGCGGTGCCGCCCGCAAGTGGCGTGCGGCGGCGCCCGCATGCGGAGGCGCCCGCAAGCGGCGGCGCCCGCATGCGGCAGCCCGCAAGCGGCGGCGCCCGCATGCGGTGCCGCCCGCAAGTGGCGGCGCCCGCATGCGGCAGCCCGCATGCGGTGCCGCCCGCAAGTGGCGTGCGGCAGCCCGCAAGCGGCGGCGCCTGCATGCGGAGCCCGCATGCGGTGCCGCCCGCACGCGGCAGCCCGCATGCGGTGCCGCCCGCAAGTGGCGGCGCCCGCATGCGGCAGCCCGCATGCGGTGCCGCCCGCAAGTGGCGGCGCCCGTATGCGGCAGCCCGCATGCGGTGCCGCCCGCACCCGCATGCGGGGCTTCGTGCGCGCCGGATTCCGGCGGTGCTCACGCCCCTTCTTCCCCCCCCCCCCCCCCCCCCCCCCCCCTTCGTCCGCTCCAATCAAGAACGAAGCAACAAAGTAAAACCCTAGCGTGCTCACCTCTGTTGTTGGAGGGAAGGGTGATCCGATCCTGCGAGTTCGGCTACAAGGTATGCGAGGACGTCTCCCTCTCCTTCCTTGGTCTCGCCGCTTGGATCCTCCGCGCAACCGGTGAGGAAACAGAAAGGTTCAATTGGAAAACTGAAGGATTGGGGAATTGGGGTTTCGTACGCAGGGGAATTGTGGGGCGTGGGGAATTGTGGGAAGTTGCGGGTAGTAGTAGGGGGTTGTGGGTAGTTAGGGGGAGTGGCGGGTAGTTATAGGGAGTGGCGGTAGTTATGGGGAGTGGCGGTAGTTATGGGGAGTGGCGGGTAGTTATGGGAAGTGGCGGTAGTTATGGGGAGTGGCGGTAGTTATGGGGAGTTGCACGACGGGGAAAAAATAACCGGAACGGTTAAGTTGGCGGGAGCGGTTAAGTTGGGGAAATGGGAATGAACCCAAATCAAGTCAAATGCGGGTAATTAGTCGGGTGCGAACCAGGGTCCGGTCTACCTGAAAAACCGCGTTGACCACCTGAACCGTTAGCTACCTTCCGAAATTTATTCCGGGAGATTCCGGCGTCGGAATTCAAAACCGATTTCGCCGCCGTTCTCCGTTTCGCGAGCTCTATTAACTAAAAATACCCGCGGGCCCCGGCGGTCTGTCCGGAAACAAGGAATTATTCGATCACCCTCCAGCCCCCCGACACGAATTGCGAAATAAACGAAACCTAAAGTAGACCCTTAAAATATTTTAAACCAGCGGCTACTACACCACTCACCTCTTAAAACGAGTTTCGTCCTCGAAACTCAATCCTGGTTTGCGGTAAAGAGATAAGGATAGCCCTCTCTCATCTTTGATTCTAGTTCCCACGTCGCTTCCCGCTCTTCGTGGTTGTTCCAGTGCACCTTCACATAGGGGATGTCTCGGTTTCGGAGCGTCTTGCTTTCTCTTGCTAGTATTCGCACAGGGGTTTCCTCGAAACTTAGGTCCTCCTTTAGTTCGAGTGTCGAGACGTCCAGAACATGCGACGGGTCGGGGAGGTATTTCTTGAGCATCGAAACGTGGAACACGTCATGAATCCGGTTGAGGTTCGGTGGTAGGGCAAGGCGGTAAGCCACTGGGCCAATCCGTTCCAGGATCTCGAATGGCCCCACGAACCGCGGCTTAGCTTGCCTTTTAACCCGAATCGCTTGATTCCCCTGGACGGCGAGACCCGCAAAAAACACGTGTTCTCCCACCTGGAACTCTAAGTCGCGGCGTCTTCGATCCGCGTAGCTCTTTTGTCGACTCTGGGCGTTAGTAAGCGCTGTCTGATGAGGCGCACCTTCTCTTCTGTTTCTTCCACCAAGTCGGGTCCCAAGAACTTCCGTTCTCCCAAGTCGTCCCAACAGATCGGGGATCGACAGCGTCTCCCGTATAAGGCTTCGTAGGGTGCCATCAATATGCTGGCCTGGTGGCTATTGTTGTAAGCGAATTCTACAAGTGGTAGGTAACGCTCCCAACCGACTCCCCAATCGAGTACACAGGCCCGAAGCAGGTCTTCTAGCGTCTGTATCACTCGCTCCGACTGCCCGTCTGTCTGAGGGTGGAAGGCTGTGCTGAAGTGCAATTTAGTCCCCAAGGCTTGTTGCAGGCTCTGCCAAAACTTTGAGACGAAACGCGTGTCTCTGTCTGATGTGATCGATGCCGGTACTCCATGCAGTCTCACAATCTCGCTGAGATAGACCTGAGCCAACCGCTCCCTGGTCCAAGTTGTGTGAATCGGCAGGAAGTGCGCTGACTTAGTTAGCCGGTCCACCACAACCCATATTGTGTCATGTCCTTGCTGTGAACGTGGAAACCCGGTGACAAAGTCCATGGTGATATGGTCCCACTTCCACTCCGGTACCGGTAAGGGTTGTAACTTTTCCGCCGGTCGTTGATGTTCCGCCTTTATTTGTTGACACACCAGGCAATGAGCTACAAATTGAGTTACATCCCTCTTCATCTTGGGCCACCAGAAGGTCTGCTTAAGGTCCCTGTACATCTTTGTACCTCCTGGATGCGCTGCATAAGGGGCGTTGTGTGCCTCCGATAGGATTTCCCTCTTCAATTCTGGGGTATCCGGCACGCAAATCCGCCCGCGGAACCGTAGGGTGTCATCGCCTTCCAATGAAAAGTCCCCTTCCTGATCCGGTGAGATCTTGTCTCTTGCGAGCTGTAAGTGCGAGTCCGCCTGCTGTTCCTCTCGAATCTTTTCTAGCAGTGTTGGCTTGACCACCAGAGTTAGAAGTTGCGCAACCGTGCCTGCTGGCACTACTTCCAACCCTAGTCGTGAAAATTTCGCGATCAAGTTACTCCGTTCAGTCCTCGCACCTACCGATCCTCCCTACAATCGCCCATTCCTGCTCAAAACGTCCGCTACCACGTTTGCTTTCCCGGGGTGATATTGGATCGTTAGGTCGTAATCCTTCAATAATTCAAAACACCGCTTCTGATGTCGTCGTCGGGGGTGGTGACAACTTGTCTGCTATAGTCGCGGTAGTGGCTACTCCCGCGAAGTTCCTTCTCCGGGGTTTTGAACAGACCAACAAACTAGGTAGGGTTCTCTCCTCAAAAACACTTGTAAGGGATTCCTACCTAGCGTTCACAACTCCTCAGGCGGACTAGGGGAGTAACCCCACTCCTATTCTATATAACCCTCCCCCCCCCCCGACACAACCGTACAGTACGCGGAGAAAGAAAAAGACAGAAACGGAAGATGGGAATCGATGCCTAACCAAAGAAAAAATGATAAAGGGAAGAAAAACATATATATACCTGTTCTAGGATTCTGCATCACTGCTTCCCGGGGCGGCTGGGGAGGTCCGTCCACAACCTCTGGGCCGCTACGTTCGACGTGGCGGGGTGGGGTCTCGGTATCGGAAGAGTCCGTCAGGCGTGGGGTCGTCGGGTCCGGTGCAGGGGGTCTGGTGACGCCCGGCCTCCGGGGACACTCGTAACGTGTGTGGCCGGCCTGCCAACCGGAAGCAATGCTCATTCCGCCAAGGGCAATCCATCATGGATGCGCACCGTCACAAATGACGCTGGCGTCGGTGGTGTAGGTCCCTCCCTCATCGCCTCGCCCGGGTTTCGGCCCGTTCCTCTGGCGCGTGGTCGCTCTGCCCGCCCTGGTAGGGGCCCCCTGTCCGCCGGGGTAGGGGTGTGCCCGTCGTGTACGCTCTAGTTCCGCTCGCATGGCCAAGTTGACCGCTCCATGAAAGGGTGGAAACGCCAGTCGGTGGTACCCCACGGGGGGTTAACACACCGGTGCCGTGCTGGCGCGGTCGACACTCTTCGAGCTCCTGGGTCAGTATACCCACGTGCTCCGCGAGAGTTAGCAATTGCACAGCCACGTCGCGCAGCTGGTTGCGTAGTACCGGTTCGCCTCTGCCGCAAGGTCCATGTCCGGCAGCAGTTTACCTACCCAAATCGGGCTTCTATCTGTGCCCACCAAGGAAACACATTAGTCCCAACAACCAAAAAACCGTGGCGCAAATAAATCACACAAATTCCCCTTTCCCCCCCGTTCACTCACGTCCTACACCTTACGTCCCACCACTTTCATTTATTCGTATTAAGTGTGATATCTCGGTGGATGTTGGCGGTCACTGTTGTGATTAAAGCAAGTCTCTGATACCATCTTAATCTGTCACGCCCCGGGGGTTTTGTTTAGCGGAAACGTTACCTCAAAGTACGCGTAAGTGCGTACACCCTTTTTTTTTTTTTGGGTTTGTTTAAAACCTCCTTCCCCGGCGCGTACCTAGACCCCCACATTACAGATTTACTCGAAAATCGGCATAAGTCTCCTCTGTATATGCACGGCGTCGCGCTGGTTACAATAGTCGAACATAGCAATCATTTTCCCATTTAGTCACAACGTTCGAAGTAGTATGGTGCATGAAGACTAAACAAATACCCGTGGCCAGTCAAGTTGAAAGTATAAACTCACCGTTTTGAAACAACCGCCCACACGCCTTAGTTTTGAAAACAGATTGAAAACGGCATAAATCCACAAGGTTTAGAAAACGGGCCCAACTTGAACAATAAAGGAAATAGTAGTGCATAACCAGCAAGAAAGTACTCTCAACATCCCACGACCCACAAGGGTATCGAGAACCACACAATACCCTACAGTTCCTGAATGAATGCAGAGAAGTAAATGATACAGCATACTAGGGCCCCTCAGCCCGACTGCTATACACTCGGCCTCACCGTCGCCTACCTCTACCCCTTGGAGGTACCTGTCACAGAGTGGGTAGTCAGCGACACTATCATAAAATAGTATTAAAACAGTAAAGTAATACCAAGTCACAAAAGTAAGACTAGCCCGGAACAACGCTCTACTCGTAACGGTAACTCGCAACCACCTGTACCACCTGTACACCTGCAACCCCGGTATCACCTGTAACACCTGACCGCATCGGGATCCAATCCCGGCGGTCGCACACCTGACCACATCGGGATCCAATCCCGCGGTCTCACACCTGACCTCATCGGGATCCAACCCGACAGTCACTCGCACCGCTCGCACCTCCTGCCGGTCAAACCCCACACCTACGGGGGCCCCCCACTACGTCACCATCTGGTAACACGGGTCGAAGACCGCCTTTCCGAAAAAGAGCACCCTTTGCGGTGGCCAGACCGCGGGTGCGCGTGTCGCAACTCAGCAAAAGTACCCAAAACACGGGTAATTAGTACATCATAGAAACCGTCATTGTTAGTACCGATTAACAATAAACGTCCCTTTCGGTTTACCAACACAATACTCTGCCTCGAACTAAAACCCACCTTGTTTGTCGCGCTCCTGACTGATGTTAGGTGCTCTCGCGTCTCGGGTGCCCGCCCTGACCTCAAACGAATCTGTCATTTAGGAGTCAGCAACTTAAGACTTTGTCAGATTACGACTAGAGCGCCCGCGCCCCCTCACCTTGCGCACAATTCGCACACGTACTCGCCTGGCCCCGCACGGCTGGGCGGCGTACAAACAGCGTGCGGCCGTCCGCATGCGTGACGCCCGTGTTCGGCGTTGTCCGCATGCGGTGCCGCCCGCACCCGCCTGCGGCGACGCCGGCAAGCGCGGCGCTCGTATGCGGCCGCCCGCATGCGGTGCCGCCCGCACCCGCATGCGGAGGCGCCCGCAATGTGGCGCTCCCGCACGCGGTGCAGCCCGCATGCTGCGGCGCCCGCATGCGGCAGCACCTCATGCGTGGCGCCCGGGCATGCGGAGGCTCCCCCGCAATGCGCGGCGCCCGCATGCGGCAGCCCGTAAGCGGCGGCGCCCAGCACGCGGCCGCCCGCATGCGGTGCCGCCCGCAAGTGGCGGCGCCCGCATGCGGCAGCCCGCAAGTGGCGTGCGGCGCCCGAAGCGGCGGCGCCCGGCATGCGTAGGCGCCCGCAAGCGGCGGCGCCCGCATGCGGC
>CM055080.1:4158027-4256930 GCA_029204045.2 Tillandsia leiboldiana | reverse complement strand
TTATTGTGACACACCAGGCAATGAGCTACAAATTGAGTTACATCCCTCTTCATCTTGGGCCACCAGAAGGTCTGCTTAAGGTCCCTGTACATCTTGTACCTCCTGGATGCGCTGCATAGGGGCGTTGTGTGCCTCCGATAGGATTTCCCTCTTCAATTCTGGGGTATCCGGCACGCAAATCCGCCCGCGGAACCGTAGGGTGTCATCGCCTTCCAATGAAAAGTCCCCTTCCTGATCCGGTGAGATCTTGTCTCTTGCGAGCTGTAAGTGCGAGTCCGCCTGCTGTTCCTCTCGAATCTTTTCTAGCAGTGTTGGCTTGACCACCAGAGTTAGAAGTTGCGCAACCGTGCCTGCTGGCACTACTTCCAACCCTAGTCGTGAAAATTTCGCGATCAAGTTACTCCGTTCAGTCCTCGCACCTACCGATCCTCCCTACAATCGCCCATTCCTGCTCAAAACGTCCGCTACCACGTTTGCTTTCCGGGGTGATATTGGATCGTTAGGTCGTAATCCTTCAATAATTCAAAACACCGCTTCTGATGTCGTCGTCGGGGGTGGTGACAACTTGTCTGCTATAGTCGCGGTAGTGGCTACTCCCGCGAAGTTCCTTCTCCGGGGTTTTGAACAGACCAACAAACTAGGTAGGGTTCTCTCCTCAAAACACTTGTAAGGGATTCCTACCTAGCGTTCACAACTCCTCAGGCGGACTAGGGGAGTAACCCCACTCCTATTCTATATAACCCTCCCCCCCCCCGACACAACCGTACAGTACGCGGAGAAAGAAAAAGACAGAAACGGAAGATGGGAATCGATGCCTAACCAAAGAAAAATGATAAAGGGAAGAAAAACATATATATACCTGTTCTAGGATTCTGCATCACTGCTTCCCGGGGCGGCTGGGGAGGTCCGTCCACAACCTCTGGGCCAGCTACGTTCGACGTGGCGGGGTGGGGTCTCGGTATCGGAAGAGTCCGTCAGGCGTGGGTCGTCGGGTCTCGGTGCCGGGGGTCTGGTGACGCCCGGCCTCCGGGGACACTCGTAACGTGTGTGGCCCGGCCTGCCACACCGGAAGCAATGCTCATTCCGCCAAGGGCAATCCATCATGGGATGCGCACCGTCACAAATGACGCATGGCGTCGGTGGTGTAGGTCCCTCCCTCATCGCCTGCCCGGGTTTCGGCCCGTTCCTCTGGCGCTTGGTCGCTCTGCCGCCCTGGTAGGGGCCCCCTGTCCGGCCGGGGTAGGGGTGTGCCCGTCGTGTACGCTCTAGTTCCGCGCGCATGGCCAAGTTGACCGCTCCCTGAAAGGTGGAAACGCCAGTCGGTGGTACCCCACGGGGGTTAACACCACCGGTGCCGTGCTGGGCGCGGTCGACACTCTCGAGCTCCTGGGTCAGTATACCCACGTGCTCCGCGAGAGTTAGCAATTGCACAGCCACGTCGCGCAGCTGGTTGCGTAGTACGCGGTTCGCCTCTGCCGCAAGGTCCATGTCCGGCAGCAGTTACCTACCCAAAATCGGGCTTCTATCTGTGCACACCAAGGAAACACATTAGTCCCAACATACCAAGAAAACCGTGCGCAAATAAATCACACAAATTCCCCTTTCCCCCACGTTCACTCACGTCCTACACTCTTACGTCCCACACATTTCATTTATTCGTAGTTAAGTGTGATATCTCGGTGGATGTTGGGCCGTCACTGTTGTGATTAAAGCAAAGTCTCTGATACCATCTTAATCTGTCACGCCCCGGGGGTTTTGTTTAGCGGAAACGTTACCTCAAAGTACGCGTAAAGTGCGTACACCCTTTTTTTTTTTTTGTTTGTTTAAAAACCTCCTTCCCCGGCGCGTACCCAGACCCGCCACATATACAGATTTACTCGAAAATCGGGCAGAGTCTCCTCTGTATATGCACGGCGTCGCGACTGTTACAATAGTCGAACATAAGCAATCATTTTCCCATTTAGTCACAACAGTTCGAAGTAGTATGGTGCATGAAGACTAAACAATACCCGTGGCCAGTCAAGTTGAAAGTATAAACTCACCGTTTTGAAAACAGGCCCACACGGCCTTAGGTTTTGAAAACAGATTGGAAAACGGCATAAATCCACAAGGTTTAGAAAACGGGCCCAACGGGAACAATAAAGGAAATAGTAGTGCATAACCAGCAAGAAAGTACTCAACATCCACACGACCCCACAAGGGTATCGAGAACCACACAATAACCTACAGTTCTGAATGAAATGCAGAGAAAGTAAATGATACAGCATACTAGGGCTCCCTCAGCCCGACTGCTACCACCTCGGCCTCACCGTCGCCTACCTCTACCCCTTGGAGGTACCTGTCACAGAGTGGGTAGTCAGCGACACTATCATAAGAATAGTATTAAAACAGTAAAGTAATACCAAGTCACAAAAGTAAGACTAGCCGGAACAACCGCTCTACTCGTAACGGTAACTCGCAACCACCTGTACCACCTGTAACACCTGCAACCCCGGTATCACCTGTAACACCTGACCGCATCGGGATCCAATCCCGGCGGTCGCACACCTGACCACATCGGGATCCAATCCCGGCGGTCGCACACCTGACCTCATCGGGATCCAATCCCGACAGGTCGCACCGCTCGCACCTCGCTGCCTCAAACCCCACACCTACGGGGGCCCCCACTACGTCACCTCGTGGGGTAACACGGGTCGAAGACCGCCTTTCCGAAAAAGAGCACCCTTTGCGGTGGCCAGACCGCGGGTGCGCGTGTCGCAACTCGAGCAAAAGTAACCAAACACGGGGTAATATAGTACATCATAGAAACCGTCAGTGTTAGTACCGATTAACAATAAAAGTCCCTTTCGGTTTACCAACACAATACTCTGCCTCGAACGTAAACCCACCTTGTTGTCGCGCTCCTGACTGATGTTAGGTTCTCTCGCGTCTCGGGTGCCCGCCCGGACCTACACGAATCTGTCATATAGGAGTCAGCAACTTAAGACTTTGTCAGATTACGACTAGAGCGCCCGGCGCCCCCTCACCTTGCGCACAATTCGCACACGTACGCGCCTGGCCCCGCACGGCTGGGCGGCGTACAAACAGCGTGCGGCCGTCCGCATGCGGTGACGCCCGTGTTCGGCGTTGTCCGCATGCGGTGCCGCCCGCACCCGCCTGCGGCGACGCCCGCAAGCGGCGGCGCTCGTATGCGGCCGCCCGCATGCGGTGCCGCCCGCACCCGCATGCGGAGGCGCCCGCAAGTGGCGGCGCCCGCACGCGGCAGCCCGCATGCGGCGGCGCCCGCATGCGGCAGCCCGCATGCGGTGGCGCCCGCATGCGGAGGCGCCCGCAAGCGGCGGCGCCCGCATGCGGCAGCCCGTAAGCGGCGGCGCCCGCACGCGGCAGCCCGCATGCGGTGCCGCCCGCAAGTGGCGGCGCCCGCATGCGGCAGCCCGCAAGTGGCGTGCGGCAGCCCGCAAGCGGCGGCGCCCGCATGCGGAGGCGCCCGCAAGCGGCGGCGCCCGCATGCGGCAGCCCGCAAGCGGCGGCGCCCGCATGCGGCAGCCCGCATGCGGTGCCGCCCGCAAGTGGCGGCGCCCGCATGCGGCAGCCCGCAAGCGGTGCCGCCCGCAAGTGGCGTGCGGCAGCCCGCAAGCGGCGGCGCCCGCATGCGGTGCCGCCCGCACCCGGCAGCCCGCATGCGGTGCCGCCTGCAAGTGGCGGCGCCCGCATGCGGCAGCCCGCATGCGGTGCCGCCCGCAAGTGGCGGTGCCCGTATGCGGCAGCCCGCATGCGGTGCCGCCCGCACCCGCATGCGGGGCTCCGTGCGCGCCGGATTCCGGCGGTGCTCACGCCCCTTCTTCCCCCCCCCCTTCGTCCGCTCCAATCAAGAACGAAGCAACAAAGTAAAACCCTAGCGTGCTCACCTCTGTTGTTGGAGGGAAGGGTGATCCGATCCTGCGAGTTCGGCTACAAGGTATGCGAGGACGTCTCCCTCTCCTTCCTTGGTCTCGCCGCTTGGATCCTCCGCGCAACCGGTGAGGAAACAGAAAGGTTCAATTGGAAAACTGAAGGATTGGGGAATTGGGGTTTCGTACGCAGGGGAATTGTGGGGCGTGGGGAATTGTGGGAAGTTGCGGGTAGTAGTAGGGGGTTGTGGGTAGTTAGGGGGAGTGGCGGGTAGTTATGGGGAGTGGCGGTAGTTATGGGGAGTGGCGGTAGTTATGGGGAGTGGCGGGTAGTTATGGGAAGTGGCGGTAGTTATGGGGAGTGGCGGTAGTTATGGGGAGTTGCACGACGGGGAAAAAATAACGGGAACGGTTAAGTTGGCGGGAGCGGTTAAGTTGGGGAAATGGGAATGAACCCAAATCAAGTCAAATGCGGGTAATTAGTCGGGTGCGAACCAGGGTCCGGTCTACCTGAAAAACCGCGTTGACCACCTGAACCGTTAGCTACCTTCCGGAATTTATTCCGGGAGATTCCGGCGTCGGAATTCAAAACCGATTTCATCGCCGTTCTCCGTTTCGCGAGCTCTATTAACTAAAAATACCCGCGGGCCCCGACGGTCTGTCCGGAAACAAGGAATTATTCGATCACCCTCCAGCCCCCCGACACGAATTGCGAAATAAACGAAACCTAAAGTAGACCCTTAAAATATTTTAAACCAGCGGCTACTACAATAGCTATCGGGATGCCTTTGAGCTTAGCAATTATGTTGCTTTGGACGGAATGATTCTGACGACACTTAGCAAATATTAGTCCTTATTGAGTTGTGTCCCAACCCTGATCAGTGTAAATAGTTTGGGATTCATGATTATTTCATTAGAAATGGTAGCAGTGAGCGCATTGGCGCGGATCGACATGGTTGACGGACAGGCTAAATTCGGTGATCTATGAGCCCGATTGTAATCCTGACTTTGGATGGATCCAGATTTAGACCCTACCTTTTTTCACGAAATTAATGAAGACTCAGTTTCTCCTATGAGTATACATCGATTGTAGCTATTGATAGACACTAGAATATGGTTCTAGATTTTTGTGAGTAGCCAGGGTCGCACTCATGACCACGAGGTGGTAGAGACAGTTGATATAGGTTATAGTATCGGCATAGAGATTTGTGTCATGAGGTATGAGTTATACCTTCTGTTGGATTCCGGTGGGAGTCGTGTCCCCAACTTGATGTTGGCGACAGATCTATAGTATTTCACTTTTCTTTTGATAAGTATGTTGGCTGCAGACAATGTACTGTCGAAAGAACGGATTGAAGTACTCTACCCGTAAGGGGAAATATCATGATTGGGTCTATTTGTCTGCTTACTTAAATTTTAGTTTCCAAGGTTGTCTCTGGACAACGATGTTGTAGTTTCAGTATTGATATTCCAGACCGTATCGGACCTTTGGTAGGTCTCAGATAGTTGTGTACATAGTGGACAGATTGTCTTTGTCATTGTTGTAGACATCCGTCCCAGCTTGCGGCCACTAGCCACGTTGATCTCGCCACATCTTGCAACTGAGTTGACAATAGAAATATGTGTATTAAGCTATAAAGTTGGACAACGTGCCAAAACCGGATATTTTAAGTATTATGAATGGTGACTTTGGGTTGCCATGTATTATGTGAACCAGAAAGAGTATGAAATTTGATTGCCATATCGAATGCGATCATGTTTGCACTAAAGCACCGGATCTCATCAGAGTTCGAAGTTTAGCGTGCTTGTGCGGAGTAGCCTTGGTTGAGCGTATAGCATATCTACGTGAACCCTAGTCGATGTCATTTCCCTATCTGCTGGGACGACGTCGGTGAACGCCGTATTATTTGGCCAGAGTTGCTTGAGGATGCTGAGGCCAGAGTGCGCATGGCGAGACAGCAGTTGCTGATCGCGCAAAGTAGACAAAAGAGCTATGTGGACCAGTGTTGTTGTGATTGGAAGTTCCAAGTTGGTGACCATGTCCTGCTTAAGGTGTCGCAAACTCGTGGAATCAAGCGGTATGGGATCCGCAACAAGCTTAGTCCTCGGTTTGTCGGTCCCTTTGAGATACTGGAGCGTGTTGGTCCTGTGGTTTATCGACTGGCTATTCCTCCCAGCCTCGCCCGTGTGCATAACGTCTTCCACGTTTCTATGCTCCGGAAGTACATCAAGGATCCTTCGCATGTTAGTAGTCCTACCACTGTCCAGCTTCGTGAGGATCTGAGCTATGATGAGACACCTCCGAAGATCCTTCCGCGTGATAAGAAGAAGCTGAGGAACAGGACGATCCCCTATGTGAAGGTGCAATGGGAGAATCCCGAGGAACGCGAAGCCACTTGGGAGTGCGAATCTGATATGTTGGAGCGTTTTCCTCTTTTATTTGACTCCTAGTTGTACTAAGTTTCGGGGACGAAACTTCTTTTTAGGTGGGAGTGATGTAATAATCGAGATTTTTATTTTTAAATAAATAAAAAGAAAAGTGAATTTGAGTTGGTTTTGGATTCAAAAGATCTAAATTGATCTAATTGGTCATTTGCCGGTATGCAAGTTGCATAATTTACGAGGCAAAAAGGCTATTTTCTAATCCGGACATGATCTTAAAAATCTGATATGACCGTTGCGATCGTCTCATCGAACTGAGCGAGATTCATATTCAACACATTTCGATCTGACGGTCGGATCTTCCAGAAATCTGCGAAGAAGCAGGCGAGTATCGCGACAAATGTAACAGTGGCATGCGCACAGTGCCACTTAAGTGAATTACTGTAGATGAACAGTAACCCCAATTTTGGGACTCCATCGAATGCAACACGGACTAATTCACTGTTCGGATTCCGAACATAGTGATCCAGGTAGTCGTTTCGATCGATTTCGTCGATCGAAACGCAACGGCGCTGACGGAATCTTCGTTTGACGACCCTGGAGTCATGAAAAGCGTGAAAAACTGTATAATTGGACAGTAATCATGGACCGAGGATTTATCCGGGCTTTTCGTCGAAAAACAAAAATTGCTAGCTGATAGGTTTCGTCGAGCCGGGCGTCGTGGCGAAGTCCGTTTTTCGTTTCGATGACCGAAACGCCTCGAAAAGCGTGAATTATGGCGAAAAATGTGGTATTTTGCGGAAAAACCCAAATATTTTTGCTCCGTAAAGCATTCTGCATTAGAGTGAGGGACTAGACTGTAAGTTGAACAAATTTGCTAAAGGACTTAAGTCCAAATAGCGAGTGTGGAGGGACCAAAGTGGATTTTGTGCATTTATGCACTATATACAATAGGCGGTTGTTATAGCTTGATTTGGCAGTTACAGCTTGATTAGCATCATCTATCAGTAACATTGCATTATTTTACTGATTGGGTATCTGGTTCCATTACCGAGGCATAGGTCATTATATCGTATTTCAGTATGCTATAGTCCTGTATTATGGTACTCATTATGTTCAGCATCATGATTATGCTTCCTACAGTTTTGTTTCATATATCAGCTGTTACCTATTGATCTATTACTATCCGCAGATTATTGTATCCAGTAGGTACGATTAGCTATTTCTCGGCTCGTCGTGCCCACTGGTATACATGTACAGTGTATCTCACACCCCCTGGGTGACCATTTTTCAGGTCGATCGGGTGATGGGATGTCGGGACGTGTTGGTGAGATTCCGTGTTAGCAATCGACCCTGGACAGCCGTTATTTTTGATTATCAGTTGTCAAGTTGTAATTAATTGTCTTAGTTGTTATAATATCTTTTAGTTATACGTAGTTTAGACTACTCTGATGTTGTTGTAAAAGCTTAGCCGTGCATATATAGAAAAGGCTCAATCCCAAGGGGGATTGGGACTCTTCTATATATGTGGCGGTCTGTCATGCTCTGGCTTGGTTTAAAACTCTGATTTCAAAAAATAATAATAATAATAATTTAGACGCTGTTTTTCGAACTCGGGGCGTGACGTAATGCGTTGTAGATCAACAGATATACGAGCTTGTTCAACAGAAATTCTCTCTTGTTCAGACGACAGACATTGTTGTTCTCTGTAAATGGAAGTAACAGAGGCGTCATCCTCTGATGTCTCAAATGGTCCAAGACCTGAAGCTGTCGCTGCTGGTTGTGGTTGTGCTGCTGCTGTCGCTGCTGTTGCTGCTGCTTGTTGTGGTGCTGCTGTTGATGTTGATGGTCGCTTGCCACGAGGAGGAGTTGGAGTTTCATCAGGTTTTTTCGGTAGAGACTTTACCACAGTTGAGTCATTAATTGTTCCCAAACTATGCATGTAGCTTGACGATCGAATGTCGACGTCAAATTTTCTTAAGATTTGCATAATGATCATTGGGAAAGAAAGTTGCTCCGTTTGATGAGGATGCTCCAAGTAGCGAGCCATCCTATTCCAGATGATGTATGGAATGTTAATATTCAAGTCCTCCGCGGCAGATGGATGTCTCAAAAGATACAAAAATAACATTCGATCCCATCTTAGGACTTTAGTTTGCATGTTTGGTAAGATATTGTAACACACAATAAAATTCAAAAATCGATACTCAGGTCGAAGTTTCTTTGAAAATACTGAATTTCCAGTTGAACTAGTATCGGGCATGCAAATTCCATCCACGACCACTCTCCAAAGCGTTGTGGTCAGAATTGGAGTCTTCATATAGTGAGTTCCATCTAGTTGAGCTTTCATTCTAATAACTTCTCCAATTAACTGTGGAGTTATTGTCAAATGAGTGTTTCGGACCGTCGTTCAAAATTTCATTGGTTCGCCTTCATTGTCCTGAAGCTTGTTAGCACACAGATAAAAAGTTCTGACAAGATGAATACAATAACCTGTTGTTTTAGGAAACTTGCAAATCGGTGATAGGCCGATTTTATCAAAAAGACGTCCAAAAGCCGCCGATCTATTTCGCAAGTTTTCATCATTAACATGTCTCTCGCCAATGCATTCTCTATTCTAAAAAGCTTTCATTCTATCCGAGCTAATGTTGACAAACTCTTGTGTAGGTGGCTCACTAGCAAGTGGTTCTTGGATCTTAATTCCACGAGATCGTCATCTTTTCCTTGCAACATTCTTTCGCTTCATCGACATTGGTTCCATGGGAGCTTTTTCTTTTTCTGTTGCGGTTGGAGGTGTTCTATCCTTTGTAGAAGCTGGAGCTTTGCCCTTTGAAGCAGATGCCGCCTTTGCTGCTGCAGTAGCCTGTTCCCCTTCAACAGTCTTTTCCCAATTATCGGATTCCGTCTTCGAGCCATCCAATGGCACAAGCTCAGGTTATCCTTGATTCTCTTGCTCGCTTCAACTTATTGGTTACTCTTGTGCTAAGCAATGCTGTAAAAAAGATGATTATCCAACCAAACACCATTGTTGATTGAGTTTTTAAAAAATTGGTCCTGTGAGCAAGAACTCCAAAAACATAAAAAATATTGTTTAATTCTAAAAATTTGAAAATTTATACCAAAACAATTCTTATCATGTGTCGAAGCTAGGAATTAAGACAATTTTATAAAAAGAATTGAGAAAATAGATCAATTTCTCATATCTTGAAAAATTTCAGAAATTGCCCTAAAAATGAAATTTCTGAAATCGAAGCCTAAAAATCTGTTTATAAAATCACAAACAATCATAGAAATGTTTCTTAGGCATCCAGAGTTCAATTTATGCAAAAATTTCAGAGAAAAACATCAAAAATTGAATTCGGGGCATGATTTCTATCTCGTTTTGAAGAAAATAACATGAACTGTGAATAAACCGAGATTTTGATACAAATACTTACTTGATTTGAGAGAAATTGAGTCAAGAGAAATCCAATAGCCCGTGGTTCTATAGAGAGAAACTCAGGAAATCAAAAACGAAAGTTTGGAGTGAATGAGAAATAAAAAACCATTCGTTTTGATATAAAACCTAGCCGCGATCCGGATCGGATTATGGGGTCAGTCCGGATCGGCTTGGTGCAGGAAATCCCATCATTCGGGATCCGGACTGAATAATCCAGTCCGGACTGCTTGCAACTTTTTTCTTCAGAAAAATTCGTAAAAATTCTAGAAAATCTAGAAAAAGTATATAAGCATTCTTGCATATCAACTTTATACAAAAAGTATCATTTCATATGAAAAGAATTAGATTATGAGAAATCTATCAAAATATCTCAAATTTTGAAACGAAAATTTATAAAAATTAGTAACCTCTAAAGTTGAGCATGTGATGATCCGGACTTCCGCAAAGGCGTTTGCAGCGTTAACAGTGACTACATGAAGCTTACATGGTGTAACGGAGCTAGTAGTGTCGAATCGGACCACAGAAATGGACCCAGCGCAAAAATCGGATCAAATTGGCTTTTTCGGGGACTTTCGGCAAAATTTCGAATGGGAATTTGGCAAAACGGACAGCGGATTTGGACTCAGCGCGCGAAAACGATCAAAATGAGCTATTTACTTGATCTTACGCCAAAAGTTACTATTCATGCCGGAACAGTAACTCCGGCGCGGCGGCGGCGACCGGCGAGCGGCGGAGCACGGCAGCGCAGCGGCGGAACGCGGCCGCGGGCAGGCGCGCAGGCGTGCTGGTCCACGGGCAAGGCGTGCACCGGGAGCACGAAAGACTGGATTTGCCACGTGGCGGTTTCTGATTGGTTTGACGGTGTCAAATGAGGCGGTGGGGGTGGCGACACGTGGCATCACCTGATTGGGCGACACATTTCGGAAGACCCGGCACGTAGACCGGGAGGCGTGGACCACGTGAACCACGTGGGACACGTGGCGGCCCGGGATTCGCGGGCTCTCGAGCGCGCGGTGCACGCGGGGTCACGGCGCCGATGCCGTACGCACACGTGGCACGGGACACGCGGCGTGTCGGCCGCTGGTTGGCGGGCGCCGCCCGCGTGGCGGGGGAGGCGCCGCCCACGTGCGCCACGCGGCGCCCAGCCATTGGCGGGCGCCGCTGGTGCTGTGTTCGGGCGGGACACGCGGCGGTGCCCGATTCGCGGGCGCCGCTGTTTCCTGTTCGGGGACACGTGTCGTGCCCGGGTGAATCCGGGCGCGCACAGTGTTGGGCCGGCCCGAAACATTCGGGCGCCCGAATCTTGGGACACATTGTGTATTTCTCCATTTGTTTTCTGGGCCTATATATATACCTCCTCCTCTCTCTCTTTCTCTCATTTTTTCGAGTTCCAGAGAGGGAATGAGAGGGAGAGCCCAATAGAAAACTTATTCCTCTTGGTGTTTTTGATATCGTGGTGGATTTCCAGAATTTTTGGGGGCTCGGCAACGGCGATCTTGATTTTACAGTGCGCCTCGGCTTTCCCCTATTTCGGCCCGTTTCCGTAGCAGTTCAGTCGGAAAATTGCTGTGAGCCAACCAAGAGGAATTTTTTTGCGATTTCTGCGGCAGCGCGTTTCTAAGAGGTAAGGCTTCGTTTTTTGTATTGACCACTTTGCTCCGTTTCGCACTCTTGGCACGGTTCCTGAGGCACCTTTGACCCTCCTTTTCCTGTGGTGTTTTCTGGATAGCACCAGCTTGTTCGATTTATTATCTTGGCGTACGAGTATCGGATCAAGGCGTATAAGTACTTGTTTTCGATCTACTCGTCGCGAGGAGCACAACCGTAATTTTTCTGGATTTTTCGGAGCACTGTTCAGAGTACACTATTTTCGGCGGATTGCGCAGTTAGAGGACTGTGGACAGCGAGGAGCCTTTTTGGGTGTGGATTTGCGTGCCAGGTGGGTGGTTGTTTCTTACCTCTTACTGTGATTTACCCACTAGGACTATTAGAGAGACCCCTAATTTATTTGGCACCCCATTAGAAATCATGCTTAAATAAATTATCCTGATTAATCATTGGCCTCTTTTTGTGGGATTGATATACTATGGTGGTGATATGTTAGCATGTCATGTTAGCACATAGACTTGTATGAAAGTTGATTAAATGGAACAGGATGACATATCTATGTGCGGGTGCTACTTTAGTGATTTATTATGGATCAGAGATTATAGACATGTGTAATTGGTTAGTGATTTTGGCATGATGGTTATATCTATGCAGAGCTATTATTTGATACACATGTGGAACTATTATTTGATACACTCTCTTTCATTTTTCATGAGGACATTTGCATGCTTGTATAGACATCTAGATATGTCACTATTTATTGCTACACTATCATATTGGGACTTGATTTAGGAGAAACCATGATTGTTCCTTTTCTCATTTTCATTTAGACTTTTGATTCATATTGCTCGGGTTCGAGCAGGGGCTTGGGATAGTGTAGTCGGGACTTTGGAGATTGGGACAGGTTGTACTTGATTATGGATTGTGGGGCATTGTGGTAACCGCGGATATTAAGCGGTTGACCAGATGTTGGTTATTTTATCAGATTTGGACTTATGGGGTATTGCGGCGACCGCGAACATTAGGCGGTTGACCGGATGTTTACTTGTGCATCAGATTGGGGATCGGGTTTCCTTTAGTGGATGGAGTTTCCTACTCATTGAGTACTTGTGCATCAGATTGGGGAT
The DNA here is from genome assembly GCA_029204045.2 of Tillandsia leiboldiana. NCBI lineage: Eukaryota > Viridiplantae > Streptophyta > Magnoliopsida > Poales > Bromeliaceae > Tillandsia > Tillandsia leiboldiana. Next base: position 4,244,484 of record CM055080.1, on the reverse strand, counting down.
CGGGGTTTTCTTTAGTGGATGGAGTTTTCCATTTCGATCAGAGTCGTGATCCAGTCCTGCTGTTTTATGATACTTATGATACTTGTTACTGAGATACTTTACTCGTGTGGGTCGCTCCCCTCCAGTGCCACTCCGGAGTGTGCGACAGGCAGGCTTTGAGTCCTTGAGACTCATTCTTTTCATCGGTGTTATGCGTTGGCCAGCATACTCGATACGGCAGGCACAACAGGCAGTACCAGTTCTTACTAGTCCATCGATTGGGTTATTCAGGCAGGCATGTTAGATACTGATGCATAAATTTAGCTATTCTTTTTGGTTCGGCATTTAGAAGCATACTAGTGGTAGTTTCCTTATATCAGCAGTCATTATAGCTTACCACTTTTCTGTTCCTTTTTGCCTCTGGTAGACTTAGTGGGTACGTCGGAGTTGAGGCTTTACCCACATGGGGAGGCTACTGGTTTACTAGTGGTTCTCACCCCCATTGTTGTTTTCCTCTCTCTTTTCTTTGTTTTGCAGAGTCTTCTGCGGGAGCTGCTGGACCATCGACAGCTGATCGAGGTAAAGGGATCGCTGAGTAGATAGATCTCCTGTGAGGCTGAGAGTTGCTGTTAGACAGATGTTGTACCCTCCACTCAGACTATTGTATTTTTTTTTTTATTTTGAGTCTGGCTTTAGCCAGCTGGTTGTACTATTTTTGTGAGTTGGGAGATTATTGTATTTATTACAGTTTTATTTTATTTACAGTCTGAGATATTATGTAGTTCTTTTTAGTTCAGCTCTGTATTATGCTATTTTATTGTACATCTTATATCTGAGTAGGTTACCGACGCTTCGTGTACATAGAAAATTCCGTGTGCATGGCGGATCTGTTGGCGAGCCCGGGTTCTGGTTTTCACCCCGGGGCGTGACAGAGCAAGTTTAAAAACATCAAACACGATCTTATGAGTAACAAATTTATCAAATCATTAATCGAGCAAAGAAAATGAAGCACCAAGATCGATAGATGTTTGAAATTCCTAATAAATTAGATAATGCTATATAGTCAATATGTTTTAGGGAGTGGCTCTTTGATCATCTTTCATTCACAAATCCCACCTTATACCAACCTTGGAATTTGACAGAATCAAGTATTTCAAAAAGCATTTTATCAAATAAACAGTAACACCATACTTGGTAAACATCTGGTAGCTGCACACACTACTCGGACGACCGAGATGGTAGCTCTTTTCTCCATGTGGTGGTAGTTTTCACACTCCACTAAGGGTTGCAACTCTTTCCACATCTTTTGAACATGAAAAACTAAAAATTAGACTTCCCTTCAATTGGCTATCAATTATATAAAATATTAAGTATTCAACCAAAAATTAATCTCGTGTTCATACTTATTTCAATTATCAAATAAGATAAAAACAATACCAAGAGATCATTGAATAAGAGATTGACTTTGATCAATTAAAGATGAAATAATTAATATAAATGATCATTGTATTAAATGATTTATAATGATATCCAAATCATAATAAATTTCTCAAAATATGAAAGAATGCAATTAAAGTCAATTTAGCAAATGCTCATTTAATGTTCTATATTACAAACAAAAAGAACAAAAACACAAAACAAAACCTTAACTAAGCAATGGTTCAAAAATCGGTTATTTCAAATAAAGCATACAAATTGCTTTTTGCAAATGAATAAAATGTTTTTGATCTAGAGGTCTTGTTAAAATATCGGCTAATTGATCATCAGTTGAAACATAAGCAATTTGCAAAGTACTTGATTCAACTAGCTCTCTTAAATAATGATATCTAAGTTCAATACGTTTTGTCCTAGAATGCAACACAGGATTTTTAGAAATATTAATGGCACTGGTGTTGTCACAAAGTATAGTTACCGAGGTCGCAGGAATGCGGAAGTCACTCAATACACTTTTCATCCAAATCAATTGAGTTGAACAACTTCCCGCTGAAATGTATTCCGCCTCGGCAGTAGAGAGAGCAATGCAGTTTTGTTTTTTACTATGCCATGCAACAAGACAATGGCTAAGATAAAAACATGCACCACTCGTGCTCTTTCGATCATCCACCGATCCAGCCCAATCGGCATCCGAATATCCTATAATGTCAAGAGATGTGCCCATAGGATACCAAATTCTGAAATTGATTGTACCTTTGACGTACCGGATGATCATTTTCACCGCTTTTAGGTGAATTTTCTTCGGTACTGATTGATATCTCGCGCAAATCCCAACGCTGAAAGAAATATCTAGGCGACTAGTCGTAATAAGGTAGAGTAGACTTCCAATCATACTTCTGTAAAGTTTCTCGTCTACACTTTCCTCATGAGATTCACTTCCTAATCCCTTATTACTAGTTCCCATAGGAGTTGGAGGATCATTAGAATTTTCTAATCCGAATTTCTTGACCAACTCCTTCGCATACTTGGATTGACACAAATGAATGCCATCATTACTTTGCTTAACCTGCAATCCAAAAAAATACGTAAACTCGCCCATCATAGACATCTCAAATTCATTTTCCATCGTTTCGGCGAATTTTGAAACATCGTTGTTCCTCGTAGCACCAAACACAATGTCATCCACATAGATTTGTGCCATAATGAAATTGTCCTGAAAGTGCTTCACAAAGAGTGTCCGATCGGCTCCCCCTCGAGTATAGCCTTTTTCCAAAAGATATTTCGTTAATCTTTCGTACCATACTCGCGGTGCTTGTTTTAGTCCGTAAAGAGCCTTTTTTAATCAAAAAATATGGTTTGGAAGTTTATGATCAATGAAACCTTTCGGTTGAGCCACATAAACTTTTTCGTTTAGAAAACCATTTAAAAATGCGCTCTTAACGTCCATTTGGAAAAGTTTTATTTTAAAATGACAAGCAATTGCAAAAAATATACGAATGGACTCGAGACGGGCAACTGGGGCGAAAGTCTCATCAAAGTCTATACCTTCAACTTGTGAATAGCCCTGAGCAACTAAACGTGTTTTGTTCCATATCACGGTACCATCTTCATTTTTCTTGTTCTTGAAAATCCATTTAGTACCGATGATGTTTTGTTGCTTCGGGGATTTCGTCAATTTTCAGACTTTGTTCCTTTCAAATTGATTGAGCTCTTCTTGCATTGCTTCAATCCAATAGTCATCTTGAAGAGCTTCGTCAATATTCTTTGGTTCAATCATGGAGACATAACAAGCAACTCCACAAACCAATTGTCACCGAGTTCTAACTCCTTCTTGAGGATCTCCAATAATGTTTGATTCCGGGTGTTCCTTGGAGATTCGAAGCGTTTGAGGTAACGGAGTACTCGAGGGTAATTGCGATAATTCCTGCACATTGGATGAACTAGAAGAACCATGAGATGCGTCTAAATTTTCAGAAGATTTATCATGCAGAGATGCACTATCATTAGCAGGAGATTCATCATCAAGAGACATATCAAGAGTAGATTTATCAGAAGAAAAATGAAAAGCTTCATCTACTTTAACATTGAAGGATTCTATCATCGTTTTAGATTCAAGGTTAAATACCCGATATGCTCTACTATTTGTAGAAGAACCCATAAAAATTTTTTCATCACTTCGAGAGTCAAATTTTCTAAGATTTTGTCGATCACGTAAAATGTAACAATGACTCCCAAAGATACGAAAATATTTGATATTCAGTTTTCTACAGAACCAAAGTTCATAGGGGGTATTCAAAGTACCCGGGCGCAAATATATTCTATTAATCACATAGATAGCGGTGTTAACTGCTTCAGCCCAAAAGTGTAACGGTAGTTTCCGGCTGTGAAGCATAACACGTGTCATCTCTTGTACAACTCTATTTTTGCGCTCGACTACACCATTCTGTTGCGGTGTATAAGGTGTAGAGAATTCATGTTTTATGCCGTTTGAAGAGCAAAAATCAATGAATTTTGAATTAATGAATTCTCCACCTCTATCACTCCGAACACGAACGATCTTTTCATTCTTCTCAATCATAATACGATGACAAATCTCATGAAAAGAATCGAAAGTATCTGCTTTCTCTTTTAAAAATGCTACCCATAAATATCTAGAGAAATCATCAACCATGAGAAAAATGTACCATTTACCTCACAAGCTTGGTTGACGAGTCGGCCCCATTAAGTCCATATGCAATAATTCTAGCGGTCATTTGGTTCCCACGTGGTTCAAGTTCCGGTGCGTGGATCTGGATTGTTTTCCCTTTTGACAACCTCCACACGCAATGTTTTCTTTAAAAATCAATTTTGGAACACCTCTAACCACGTCTTTGTTAGATATTCTAGATAGTTTCTTAAAATTTATGTGACTTAGTCTTTCATGCCAAATAGTTTCATTATCAAGTGACACTAGATTACAATGATCTATAGAATTATTAAAAACTACATAGCAATTATTTTAAGATCTAACCCCTTTCAAAAAGAATGAATGGTTTTCGTCAGTTACAATACATTCAGCAGAAGAAAAATTAATTGAAAAACCATCATCACACAATTGGCTAATGCTTATGAGGTTAGTCTTAAGGTCTTCAACAAATAAAACATTGTTCAAAACCGGGCCATCTGGAATAGTAATTGTTTCTTTGCCAACTATTTTTGAAGATCGTCCATCTCCGAAAACTATAAGTCCTCTGGAGGTTTTCTCAAAAGTTTAAAAATAGTTTTATCACCAGTTATGTGACGGGAGCAACCACTATCCAGATACCAAGACGAATTGTCATATGCATGTAGTGATGTGTGAATGACAAGACAATGAAAGATTTCATCTTTGTGCACCCAAACCTTATGAGTTTTGGAATACGTCGGCAATGATCGTGATGTTGATCTCCTTGGTGAAAGTGTCTTGTTCAGTTGATCACTTTTCTTTAAATTCCATGACGATGTCGTCTCCGGGGGTGCACTACCATAGTTCTTCACCTTTGAATGATTCTTATAGAATTTTCAGTGGGTGTACTTATTGGTAGTTGTTGCAAGTAGTGCTTGATTCGATCGTTTTGCTTCATACTTGCAATTTGGTCTTATGTGCCTTGCAAAACCACAACGATGACATACCTTGGTAAAAGTTGAACACGAAAGAAATGAGGTAGGCTTGTCAACATTGGCTGTGTTGATTTCCGTCGAAAGAGGAGCAACCGACTGGGGTACAAATACCGTCTTGCTCAAACTTGATCTGTAAGATTCGTGAAATTTAAATTCGAAACAAATGAAAGAAAAGAATGGAGTCAAGATGACTCAGAATTAGAAGAGCACAAATAGCGCAATTGACCTTTTTCTACTGTGTAAATTGCACAGTTTACGAGACAGAAATATTGCCTTTCAAATCCGAGCCAAATCTCGAAAATCCGAGATGACCATTGCGATCGTCTCGTCGAAACATGAAAGGTTCATATTCACTTGTCGACGATCGGACGGTCGGATCTTTCGTAAAACCGCGAAGAAGAAACAGGTCCCACAACTTAAGTTGTGAATAGTTACCCCTATTTTAAATCCCCTCGCGATCACTAATGGCCAATTCACCATCTGGAAACCCAATATAGGGGTATGAGTAGTCAAACCTAACTATTTTCGACGTTCTGAGCGCGATAGCACTGACGGATTTCGCGTTTGGCGATCCGGGTGCATCGAAGTGCGTGCGCCAATCCGCAACCTAATAGAACATTATGGCCCGAGATTTTATTTATACACCATATTAGTCGAGTAAAGGCTCTACTTGACAGGTCTCGACGAGCCGGACGTCGTGGCGAAGTCTGTTTTTCGTTTCGACGATCCGTTTGTCTCGAAATGCATGAAAAGCATCAAAAAAGGGGGTAATTTTGCAAAAGTGCTTATATTTTATGTACCAAAAATTAAGAGGGAATTAGGGCAGGGGCCTGTCAGCCTAAGCTACCTACATGAGGGACCTAAGGGCTTAGGGTTTGTTGTGTGGGGACCAAATAGCATTTGTGGCAAAGATATTTTGTTTTTGAAAATTTTCAAAATAATTTCAAGTTGGCGACTTCATCGTGGGTGGTTATACGAGGAGGGCTTTTGAAATTTCAAACTCCCAAGAGTATTCCTCATAACCCCGGGTACCGTGGAGGTCGTGGACACAACCCAAAGAGAGAATCCGAGAGAGAGAGTGAGGAGAAGAAGCTTGGAGCAATCGTGATCCAAGGTGGTTTCTGGAGTTCTGGGGTGTTCCTCTGTGACTGGAAGAACATCTTGGTGGTTGCCATGGCCGCGCGAAGGAGGAGAAGAGAGACCGGCTTCTTCATTCTTCATCAACTCCGGCAAGGTAAGGCTCTCTAAACCGCTGGTTGTTTGCACCCGAGACCACTAGCAGTAGACTCCTTAGGTGTCTAGGATGCTCCCTGCACAGCCCCGAGCGCCCATGCAACCTTGGTTGCCGGCGGGAGAAAACCCTCGCCGGAAACCTAACATAGCTCCGCCGCGATATTTCTTTACAACCAATGAACCAAATTGGAATCCAAAATGATGGGAAGTTACTGTTAGACCTAAGGATCATCTCCACCAAATTTGGTGGAGTTTGATCAAGCGGATCTATTGCAGATCAAAACCCTAGTTTTGGGAAATATTGATGTTCGGCCAAGCTAAGTGCTCCGGCGCCGACGAGCCTTCCTACCGCCGGCCACCTAGCCGAGGAGCTTCCTGGGGGTGAGAAGAGTCCACCCATGTACTTGCATGGCACCCATGCGACTTGGTTGAGGTGCGGCCGAGATGGGCTTGAGGTGGGATCGGGGTGCGGTTGCCGACGTTCCGGCCGTCTCCGGCGGCCGGGGAGTTGACGAAAAGCTTCCTGGGATCAAGTAGATTCCATCCATGCTATTGCATGGGCTTCTTGCAGCCTTGGTGGAAATCCGCCATTAGAGGTGGAAGCTCCAAACCCGAGCTTACTCCGCCGCCTTCTCCGCCGCGTCCTCGCCGTCGGGTTTTGGTCCAGAAGTGTTAGTAGTGATGAAGGGCACCTAATGGTGCCGTTGTTGGGGGCTCAGAGACCAGAGATGGAAAATTTTCATTTCGGGTCATCTTCTTCATCATCCCCAACATTGCCCGCGGCTAACCATGTGTGCAAGCTTGAGTCCAAGATGATGGAAAGGCTCTTGCATCTTTGAGAATCATTTCCATCCAAGTCACAGGCACCCAGGTCCCTCTGTTGCAGAAAATAACTTGAAACTTGTTAATTGTTATGTTGTCAAAGTAATGCATGCTAACTGTTTGTGTTAATGCCACAAAGAAGAAAATGATGTAATTAGCTTTCGATTTGAATATAAAGGATGCTCCAAATAACCCCCTGAGCTTGATGCTCATTTCAGATCAAACAGGATCTGTGTGGACTGAGGTTTGGAGCATTGTATGCAGTATTAGTGGACTAGGTGTGGATCTGATTGATCCAGCAACTGCTGGGCTGCAAATGAAGCAAGCCCCAGGGTTGTTAGGTTGCTGTGAACTTAACTCTAAAGCAGAATTTGAATTGGATTATTAAAAGTTAAGTTATAGGTTAACCAACCCTTAAAAGAATAGTTTAGCCCAAACACTGTTCCGGGCTATTTGCGAAGCCGCGACAGTGAGCTCCTAGCTAATTTGGGGTCACTGGACGCGATGCTCGCGTTAAATTTAGGTTTCGATGTTCCGGAGAAACAGAAATGCAATTAGGCTATGTTAGAATGGTATTCTATGGCCCGAAGTTTTCCTCGGGCTTCGTGCTGCCGCAAATGTGTGAGCACGGTGTTCAGCAAGTTAAAAGTCACCTGCTGGAAGTGACGGATCGTGAAAATGAGTTTCCAGTTGAAAAAACGAGCGAAAACAGTGTTCAAACGACACTAATAGTGCGATTTTTGGAAACTCTGGGGGTCTGAATGCAAAGTGGCAATGAGTACTGTTTAGAACAGTGTGTTGGTCTAAGTGTTGTTGTCAAACACTGATGTTTAAGTAGTTTGAGGGTTCGAGTTTGATCTGGGTTTAAGTAGGGGTTAGTGTGTTTGAGTTTCCCTGATCAGAATTCTTGATTCAGGTTGGCACAGTTTTCGGGCTTTCTGTTGGAGTCGAAAGTCGCCGGCAAATCGTCATGTGGGTTTATCTTCGGTCCGGGCTTATCGGCCCTCTGGGGTACAGTATTAGTTGGACCCCTGTTTTTGAAGCTTAGTTTCTACTTTGAGCTTATCCTTTCTTTGAATGCGTTACGCCTGATTGATGATCTCTATGTATCCGTTGCAAAGTATTTTTGATTCTAGTTGTTGCTTTCATATTTCATATCCTTATTCTGGACATTGCCATGCCTGTTGATTAGCATTAGATGTTTAGCCTGTTTATCCGTTGATCTTTCGATACCCTGCTAGACACATAGTTTTAATTAAATTACGTTTTACCGAACATCGTTGGGTCGCCTGAGTCTGTTCTTGTTTGATAGGACAAAGGCATTGCTCTTCGAGGTTTGGATCTAAACCTGTTTTTAAAATGATTCTTCCAAAAATGTGTGTTTAGTGGTGTATGGTTGGTTTGTTTGCTAGATTATAATCAGTTGTTTCCTAAGTACCATGACTTGATTTCTGGATGATGTCATATCTGTCTATCAACATTGTTGATTCATATTTCATAGTTGATGTTGTTGATATTGCATATGGTTGAGATTTGTTGTTGATTCTGCATTGAGTTGAGATGTTGATATCACTGTTGCATCCCAGAGGGGATTGTTCTGGCTTTTTGCCGATTACCCGGTCTGTAGACCGAGAGCTTGAGCATTCGCATTGATCGCCCGCATCGCTGTACTTCACGAACATATCCGAGGTCGCTCCTCGTGTGCTTTGTTCTTTGCCGGTAAAGTGGTCTGTTGAAAGGCCCGTGACTCCCAAGGGGAGAATGTCAGCTAGGTTGGTGCTAGTTTGGGCAAATTCCCTGAGGTCTTGTAGACCAATATGGTGGCTTATGATTGGGTGATTTTATTATTCATCTGTTGATGCATATGTTGTTGATTAACGCCTGTTTTTAACATATTTCATTGAGTTCCTGATTTAATTTCCTGCTATTAGCCTATGCATGATTTAGTATCTCTTTGATGATCTTAAATACAGTTTCAAGATTATATCTGATTATTCTAACCCCTGATTATTACTATCCTCTAGTATTGTATACCAGTAGGTACGATCTGCTATTTCTCGGCTCGTCGTGCCCACTGGGATACACTCCGGTGTGTCTCACACCCTCGGGTGACTGTTTTCAGGTCGAGCGGGTGTTGGGATGTCGGGGCGAATCGGCGAGGCATCGATATAGAGGTTAACCCTGAACAGACGAAAAGTTATGTAATAGATGTTTGAGAGAAAGGAAATTGTATATCAGTGGTATAATTGTAAAGATAGTTGTAAAGTTTAATTGTAATAATGTTAAGTGTAGTACGTAGTAGTACTCTGATGTTGTTGCCAAGCTAGCCGTGCATATATAGAAAAGGCTCAATCCCAAAGGGGGTTGGGACTCTTCTATATATGTGGCGGTCTGTTGCGCCCTGGCTGGTTTTTAAAACTCTGATTTGAAGAAAAAAAAAAAAAAAAAAATTTAGACACTGATTGCTGAACTCGGGGCGTGACATGATCCCTCACAGGTTTGAGCGTATCCAAGGCCCAAACGATTCATTTGACCAAGACCAAGCAATTTATCCAACTTGCTCCTTCCTGATGAAAATCTCTTCAAATCTTTTTTAAGTTGGAATATGGTCTTCGTCATCTCCAATTTTTCTTATCGAGCCTCGGAGTAGAGCTTCAAGAAGTAATTTGCTTTATCTACCAATTTGATATATTCCTTCTCGAAATATTCGTTCTTCTCTTGAAGGGAAGTATTTATCTTGATCAAATTATCTCTTTCCTCTTCAAAAGCGTTTGAGAGAGAAGTTGCCTTTTTAGTTTGTTCTTCAAGATCCCACAACCTTCTTCTCAAACTTTTATTTTGCTTCACCAATTTCTTAAAATCCTTTAACAATTTATGGTAGGCAAAAGCAAAGTCTTCACCTTCGGAATCGCTTGGTTCATCATCCAATGCCATTTGATCATCCTGGGAAGAAACGGACAATGAACCAGATGCAGTCGATGAAAAACACACTAATGGTGAAGTTGTGGACGCAATAAATACCGTGGCGTTGTTATCCTCATCACTAGAAGACGACTCGTCGAAGGAGGAAGAGTCATCCCACGTGACGGTTTGCATTGCCTTCTTCTTTGACGGATTCTTGTTGGGACACTCCGTTGAGATATGGCCAAAACCTCTGCATTTGAAACACTTGATTTGTCCCTCGGTGGTCTTCTTATCATTTGAAGAACCCTCTTGCTTTCTTGATTTAGAACTTGAAAATTCTTTGCCTTTCTTGGACTTAAAGAAGGATGATGATTTGCTTGAATTTCCCCTTCTAAAGCTTCGGCAAAATTTTTTTGTCAAGAGCGCAAGTTGTTTCTCGAATTCCTCCATTGATATATCATCGTTAGTGTCTGAGGAGGATGAATCCGCGTCTTCTTTCTTTGTTGATTTCAATGCAAAACCTGAAGATTTAGAAGAAGATGAGGGCTTTCCAGAAGAATAGTTAGTAGGAAAAGTCATTTCATAAGTTTGAAACGCACCAACTAATTCTTCTACTTTGATTTCGTCCGGATGTTTTACTGTTTCAATGGCTGCAACCTTAGGGCGAAATCTTTCGGGAAGAGTTCTTAAAATCTTTCTTATAACTTTCGATTCTGGAATTTTCTCTCCCAAGTTAGCACATGTATTCACGATGTCTTGCAATCGTGTATAATAATCTGTGAAAGATTTATTTTCTGCCATATGAATTGAATCAAATTTGCTCGTAAGCATCTGCAGTTTTTGAATCTTCACTAAACTTGTACCCCCATGTGTAACTTGTAGAGTATCCCAGATTTCTTTTACGGACTCACATATCGAGACGCGAGAGAACTCAATTTGTGACAAAGCATTAAATAAAGCGTTAATTTCCTTGCCGTTGTAAGAAGAAGCATCAATCTCTTCCATGGTCCATTTCGACCTAGGTTTGATGGTGAGAACATCATCGGCAATAATCTCAGTAGGATATGACCATCCAAACTCAATTGATTGCCATACTCGTTCATCGATGGAAATCAAGAACGCTCTCATGCGTACTTTCCAGTAGGTATAATTTGTTCCATCGAAGAACGGTGGTCTATTGATGTTTCCACCTTCAACCATTGTTTACAACCCTATTCCCGCTCTGATACCACTTGCGGGTTATGGGATAACGGATCTAAATAGGGGAAAAACCACCTAGAGGGGGGGTGAATAGGTGTAAACAATAAAACTCGAAAATCTTTGCATAAAAAATAACCCAATGCGGAAAATAAATAAAGTACGCAAGATTTTACGTGGAACACTCCGTCACAGGAGTAAAACACCACGGGATCGATAACACGGTGAAATCCACTAAGATTAAACACGCACAAGGTGATGTAACGTAGCACTACGACTCAACCTTTTTCATACGCTCCGAGTAGATCTTCTCCGCTCGATCTACAACGCTCATCGAATCCACAATTTGCATCCAACGTCGAATCCACGACGTCCAACCGAATCCACGGTCTTCACCAATGTAGCACTATCGATCACACGAGCGCGCCTCGCTCCGAATCCACGAAAGCGGTAGCACCTTGAATCCACAAGGCCACGCGAATCCACGCGCCGATTGTCCTTTCAAAAACCGTTGTTTTGTTTATTGGTGGTGATGATAATCGAATACTTAGATCATATAGATAAACAAGGAAAACACCTTCTAAGTATTCATCAATTCGATTCTACAGAAAATAAAGAGTTTTGAAATCCTAGAATCAAATTGATCAATAAAGAAAGAAAACCTAAAATAAACGGTGTTTACCTTATCTTCTCTATATGTGGATTACCTTTTATTCCTTTTGGGATATACGAAGTTTAGGAACCTTCGGAATAAATAGGAATACCTTTGATCCCGCTTGGGATACCCTAAAAGATGAACTTTTGGGTATATTTATAGGTTAGAAACCTTTTGGAAGAGGATAAGAATCAAAAACTGACTTAACAGATTTTTTTCCGCACGGCGGTCCGGACTGAATTTTTGCTAATCTGGACTGTCGTCTTTTTTCAGAAAAATTCCTGAAAAACAGGTTCGGGGTCCGGACTGGATTTTCCTGATCCGGACTGATTCATGCGTTTTAACAAAAACAATGTTCGGGATCCGGACTGGATAGGGGTTGATCCGGACTCGAATTTCGCATGAATCAAATCTTGTTCGGGGTTCAGACTGGATGTGGCTGGTCCAGATCCTGAATGTGTAAAATGTCCAGTTTTGATTTTTTATATAATGAAAACTTATTCCAAGTGTTTCTAAACTATAAGAATATATTCAAATCACCAAAAAAAAAATAAGAATGCATTTAATTAAACTGAATAATAATAATAAAAAAAAGGGAGCACTATCAGACATGATCCCAATATCAACCAATATAAACATCATCTCCCTCAACATGCTCTCAACTACCATAGATGACCACAACTGCCAGATAGACCATAACCTCCTCTAATAATCAAATAATCATGCAAGTTCTCAAATTCACTAACTACCCATAATTCCAATAAGCATTAATTTTTCCAAAGCTTAGAACAATTCGCATTCTTATACCTCAAACATATACGTGGTACATTAACATGCAAGCTTGCAATCATATAGAATTAGAGAACCGTCCACCGATTTTGGAGACGAAAGCAACCCACCTGAAAGCACGCGTCGATCCGGAGTCCAAATAAGGCAACACTGAACGGGGATACTCCTTAGGTTCCCACAATCCCAACAAGCCCAAAAACACCAAAAAACTCCTCCCGACCGCTGAGATACAGACCAAACACCGCGGTAAGCAAAAATTCCCAAAATTCCAACTCTGCAGAAAATCAGTCCAGAAGAAGTCAAATATCACCTTCGAGATGATCTCCAAAAATTCCAATAAAATATGGCTGCGATCCTCGCGAAGAGTAGATGTCGATTGAGTCCTCACGGGCTGAAATCCAATAACCGAGCACAGAGATAAAAAATCAAACAAGCTCCACTATCCAGAAAAACCAGCAACACGAAAGGGGTTCAAAGGTGCTCCGAAAACCCCAATAAAAACCCAAAACTAAGAGGAACAGAAAACACGAAAAATGAAGATCTACCTCTCATGGAAACGATACCACAAAAATCGGCCAAAAACTCCCTCGGATCAGCCCAGGGGAGCCCGCGGACGAAACGTCGACGGGAAAGCTCGGTATCGAAGGCACGCCGAAGCTCACGATGTCGAAGAGGAAGTTGATGAAACGTCTTCCAAAAAAATCTCCGGGATCCCAAATATCAAAAAAGACTCGAAGACGAAATTACCTGTCAAAGAAGGGCTCAAGAAGGCTCGGTAAAAGATCACAAAAGGAGGCAGGAACGGGCTATTTATAGCCAAAAATAGAAAAAACCCAAAAATCGGATTCGGACCCAACTTCCGAACGCCCGAAATCCACAGTGCATCCCCTGGACACGTAGCGGCCATCCAGCGGATTCCCGGCCAGCGCCCGAATTAACGGGATCGCGCCACGTGTCCCTGCGGGGTCTACGCAGGGGTGCATGGGGCGCGGTCCGCGCCGGGGCTGCCGGGTCAATGCGCCCGCCAATGGGCGGGCGCCGCGTGGCCTGGCGCGGTCCACGGTGCGCCGCGCCCGGGGCAATCAGTGCCAGAACTCTCGCCCGCCGCCCGGCCAATGGGAGCCTGCCACGTGGCCCTTCCGCGCCGCCCGCTGGTCCCGGTGCACGTCAAGTGGGCCATGGACCGGCCCACCCAAAAATTCGGTCCTTAGGCCCATTTTGCCCGAAAATAGGCGATTTTCAATGTTTTCACGCGCTGAGTCCGTTTTTTGCATCCGTTTGACGCACAACGGGCTCAATACACCAATAATAGGCGTTTTCTCACCGCCGACCACCCAGTCAAGTCGCACGGAAAAACCGGCACACTACAACCCGGGCGAGGAAAATCCTATGTCCAGGGAAATATGAATAAACAGTGTAGGAAGTCGAAATGTCAAAATACCCAAGTTGAAGGTTTTCTAAAGTCTGGCTAAATATTATGCAACAGATGACAGGGAGTTAGTCAAAGTCCAACATCTCAGATAATGTCATAAAAACATCAATAATAGCACATATTTTAGCATGCTGAGATCTACAATACTAGAATTTAAAGGAAGTCTGCAGACTTGGAGGAAAATCCAACCCACCTAGATGCGCGCATAGGTCCGGAGTCCAAATGAGCCGAAACTTGACGTGCGCGATCCTCAGGTCCCCACGGTTCCAACGAACCAAAAATCACCAGAAAACTCCTCCCGGTCACTGAGATACAAGCCAAACACCGCAATAAGCAAAAATCCCCAAAATAGTAGCCTCGCAAGAATTTCAGTCCAGAAGAAACTAAATTATCACATTCGAGATGCCCTCCAAAAATTTCAAGAAAAATACGGCTGTGATTATCGCGAAGTGTATATAGAAATCGAGTCCTTAAACACCAAATTCTGTCACCCGTAGGCCAAGAAAAAGCAAGATCACTCCTCCACTATCCAGAAAATGCCACAGAAAAAGGGGGTCTAAAGAAGCTCCGAAAAACCTACCAAAAACCCAAAATGAAGAGGAATGGTAAACACAAAAATCAAAGGCCTACCTGTCATGGAAACTCCGCAGCAAAAATCGGCAAAAAACTCCAAGAACTTAGCTCGGGGGAGTCCACGGACGAAGAGTCAACGGAAAAGACCGGTATCGAAGAAACGTCAAAGCTCGCGTGATCGGGGAGGAAAATTATGAAACGATCTCCAAAAATTCTCTAAAACCCCGAGAAGTGAAGTAGACTCGTAGATCTAGCTCTCTGCCAAAGGGGGCTGCAAAAACGCTTCGAAAAAAATCCAAAATGAAAGCTTGAATGGCCTATTTATAGTGGAAAAACCCCAAAAATCAGCTTTCGGGTCCGGGGGAGATTTCGGGCGCCCGCTAGCTACAGTAACCGCGCCCGAACCCGCACTGTGTGCGCCCGGATTCACTAGAGCGCGCCACGTGTCCAACGCACCCGACCGGGTGGGTGGCGACGACCAATGGGAGGCCGCCGCTTGTCCCACGTCCGCCCCGCGCCCGCGCGGTGGTTGGCTTCGGCCAATCGCCAAGGGCCACGTGGCTAGGCGCCCATAGCGGGGTGCACGCAGCGATGATCGCGCCATGTCCTGCGCCGCCGCCCGGCCAACCACAGGCCGCCATGTGTCCCCCTACGCTTTTCGCTGGTCCCGTTGCACGCGCAAGTGGGTTGTGGACCTCCAAATTGAGCCCGATAAGCCCATTTTACCCGCAAATAGTCGTTTTTCACCGTTTTCGCGTGCCGAGTCATTTTTGGGCATCCGTTTGACGCACAACGCACTCGATACACCAAAAATAAGTATTTCTCACCGCCAACCACACAGACAAAGCGCCTGGGGCTACGGGACACCACACGGTCTTGATTTAAATCCGGGCCGGACCGTACTGGGCCGGAGCTACTAAGCATCCGGCCCAGCATGACCCTCCGGTACAGAAGGCTCGGGCTGTGCCGTGCTTCGGACCGGTCTTTTAAAATTTTTATTTTTATTTTTTTAAAAAAATATATATATAATTTTAAAATATAAATAATAAATTATTTTTATTTAATTTTATATTTTGATAAAAAGTTAAAAATTTATAAAATAACAAAATTTTAAAATTTTAAAATATTATTTATAAATTTTTATTTAAAAAATTAAATTTGGAAAAGAGTTTTGGTCCAATGAATCATAAAATTTTGATCCATTGGATCAAAACCACATCTCCTAAGGTTTGCATGGCAGACTTAGGGATGAGGGCTCATGGCTTAACCCTTCTCCCCATGAGTTGACCCCAAGGCCCAAGACAAGTTGCTTTGGGCCTTAGGGTTTGATCCGTGCTGGTCCGGCTGGCACGGCCCATTCGGGCCGGGCCGTGTCGGGTCGCGGGCCTGCACCTAAGCCCGGCACGGCTCGGGCCCGACACTGGCCGTGCCGGACGGGCCGACGTGTCTTGAAATGATGGCCCAGCATGGCCCGAATAAATTGAACTGGTCGGCCCGGCACGGTGCTACAGTAGCCGTGCCAGGCCACGGCCCGACCCGGAGTCGTGCTGTGCCGGGCCGGGCTGTCCGGCCCGTTTTACATCCCTAATTATAAGCTAACAATCTTAGATATGAATTCCGAACCCAACTAGTGTAAGGCACACTCTCCGCATTTGAATGGCACGGTGACATTCACGTCATTTTGTTAATAATTGAAAAAAAAGTTTATAATTCACCGGCATATTCAATCATATATAATTTACATTTAGAAATAAAAAAAATATACCAAATTAGTGATTAATTAAAGAGCAATGCTACTTATACATCCCAAAAGGGATGTATAATATACACCCTACCCATTTAAGGACGGGGTATACTTCTCTGGTCATTTCGTCGTGACATATATTACAAAAGCAAAGAACAATGAGAAGCCATTAAAGATGACATATAAAATTTAGGCTAATTTACATAATTTTTTTTTTTTATAAATACTTGTATTTTTACTTTTCTCTCGTGATTTTTAAAAATCTATATTTTATTCCTTTAAAAATTCAAGTTGATGCATTTGGCGCCCCTCCGTCAGGGTTCCGTCAATATTCTGTCAATATTCTATCAATTTTTTATAATTTATACCGAAAAAACCCTTAAAGTAATAAAAATATATTAAAAATTAATTTTTTTTAATAGAGCAAGTAAGGGTAATATGATAATTTTACCTTATTCATTAACACCGTAATTCATTAAAATATTTTCTGATATTTTATAGGAATAAAATATAGATTTTTAAAAGTCATAGAAGAAAGTAAATAAACGATTATTCATAAGAAATTTGTCTGTATTTTAGCCTAAAATTTAAGAATTTTATTTTTATTTTTTAAAATTTTTTTTGATGAGTTTTGATTTAGTTGGAAATATTTGACTGGATCCGTGTCATACCCACTTATTGCAGTGCAATTAATACAATGAAGATTCTCTTGCAATAAAAATATACTTAGCATAATTAATACAAAGATGTGCTGTATTTTCATAGTTATTGTAGTATAATTAATGTAAAGATATATTGTATTTTCATAGTTATTCATTTACTCATCACATAAACATATTTAAGAGATAAATCTAAACTTCTAATTAAAATAATATAAAAAATTATTCTTGCATTTTTACATATAAAAAAAATATATTTAATTATGACAAAATTGTCTGTAATTCTATAAAATAATTTGAACTAAACACAAATAATATTTTTCTAACTTTTAAGCAAAAAAAAAAATTGTGAAATTCTATTTATATATTCCAAAGAGTGCTGACACGTTGTAGTGGGATTGAAAAACTCAAATAAATTTTAATAAAAATAAATAAAAAAAAAATTAATAATTTTTAAATAAAATAAATATAAAATACACATTCCATTTTTAAATTATACCGGCAGCATAGAAATAATTTTGTGGGCAATTTTTACAGCAAATATGTTAGGACAAGGCTGTGGGTGTCGGGCAAGCAGTTGTCCGTATCCTTACCCCAAAATACGAACACGCGCCGGTCGTCGGTGGACGGTGGTGGCGCGTCGGACGCTCCCGTCGCGCCGGTTTTCCTCCGAAGACGACAATGCCTTCTTACGTGCAAGACACCGAAACCTTCACTCCACTTCATTAATCTCTCTCTCTCTCTCTCTCTCTCTCTCTCTCTCTCTCTCTCTCTCTATATATATATATAATTCGCTCGCTCTCTCTATAATTCGTATGAGCTGTCGATCGATCTCGCACTCACCCCCACTCCTCCGAGGTCGAGTTCCGAAGCGGAGGCGTCGGCGGAGGGTGGTTTTCCGATCTCGATCATGGCCTCGTTTCCCGGAAACTGGAGGGCCGGCCTCAGCCTCCAGGGCAGGCAGAGGATCGTTAACGAGATGTATGATATCTGATTGATTGATTGACTGACTGACTGATGTTTCAGTTTCGTTGTCAGTTACGAAATGTCGTGGGTTCAATTCCGTACATTTTTTTTTTTGGGATGGTGTTTACTATTTTAATACTTTCTTTTTTTCTTCTCATTAGTGTACTTGATATAGTTCATCTAATTTTTTATAATGCACGTAATTGCGAGTGATAGGAGGTTGCATGTTTTGTTATCTCTTATGAAAGCACTATGACTCATCTGATCTTAGTCATTTACATGAGTGACAAGTGTTAATACTTTTTTTGTGTTTTTGAGTAGTTTTTTATCAAATTTATCTCAACTAGAAGTGGCCGGTCATACGTTCAGTTCCTCACATCCGCCGTCCTAATGGTTTTGATTTTTGTCCTTTTTATCTATTCCGTTATCTCTTTTTTATGTAGGTGCAAGTGGTATGGTTTGCTCAAACTCTTTATTATTATATCTTTTACCGGTGAAACATAAATGGGGGTGTTAGTTGTTTCCTATCAGATTGATCTACTGGTGAGATTCAAGTGATTGGGTCATTTTGTGTACTTATAGTAATTAATTCCTGGTTTGATTCATCTTTTCTTCGATTGTTTCTTTCAATGTGTTTGTGAGTTAGGTGCAGAGATTTACTTGTTGGCTTAAAGGGGCAGCATACTACCCCGTGGTTGGAGATCGAGTCACGTTCAAAATGGCAAGAAACCGGGTTGAGCTGAGTCATGTTCGAAGTGACGTGAGGCTAGTTGGGCCGAGTCACAATCGAGATCCGCGGGCACTGTATTTGTGCTCTTTAAGTGAATTGGTTGCGTATTTCTAACCGCTCGAGCTTTTGGAGTTAATGGTTAACGCCAATGATCCGACAAGAAATTTACTTACATCTCTTCTCTATCTATGCAAATTGGGTTTGGTTTGGTTTTTGATGGTGGGACGGTAAATTACTGGAAGTTTTTATTGGATTGATCCTGTAATTTATTGTTTGTGGACTGTAATTTCGGTGAGAGTTGATTTATAATTAGTGAGTTTTTGTCCAAAAAATTTTCTAGGGTGGTTCTGGTGCTGAAGCAAATAGTATGTTTGCAATTTTACAATTGAGATTTAGTTATGCTGCAGAGTTATGATACTACATTGCAGAAAAAGGATAGATCTGTACTAAGATAGATATTAAACTGCCTTTTGAAGATAATGTTTGGGAAAAATGGAAAATTGGTTTCTTGGGTTGTAGTTTGCCGTTGCAGGAGTGAATTAATCGACATCACATAAGGAGGAATTCCTTTATGTTTCAGATGGATGATGGGTTTTTCCCAATACTGAAATTGTCGATTTAATGCCCTTTGAACAAATTGCATGCTCTTCGGTTCCCTTTAATTAGCATTTCTTTGTAATCCTTCTGCCTGAGGAAAGTTTCCTATTGATAGCATGGGCCTATAAATTTATTTTTCTTTTCTTCGATAAATTATTGGCTACATATATCTAATACCGTTGCTTTCGTTTTTTAATAATGTGATAAGCCTAGAAGAATACACATTCTTTGTTGTTTGTGATAATCTTGCCATAATTTATTGTATCTTTTAAGCATGTGTGCATGTACATAGCATGTATGCTGATTTGTGCCGAAATGAGCAAATAATGGCTGACCTTTTGCATGTGTAGATTTCAAACTATAAGGCTAAGGATGGGACCAGAGCAACCAAGTGCAATACTTTTTGATCTTGCTACAAGATGCGAGGAGATGGTTTATGCTTCTGCGACTGACCTGGTACTATCCTTCTTTTGATTTTGTTTTTTCTTCTTTTTTTTTTTCTGGTGGTTGTTGAAATTTAATTATACTTCAGTTCAATTTTATGTCCATTGATCTTTTGATGACGAGGAACACGGTGCCGCTTGTGTGTTGACTTTTGTTTGTTAAATAATTGAACTTTGTTTTCTAATTCCTCCATAATATTGTAAGGATGCAGGTAATTCTTTCGGGTCTGGTTGTTAAACTCTACATTTCTGAAGTTCGCCCTTTTTTTTCTTTTTCAGATTTGAAATATTTCTAGCAAAATATCAATTACAGGCGATTGATTTTTGGAGTCTGCAACCAATTAACATTTGAAGACCTTAGTGTTTCTGCAGGATTTTTATGCTATGTGGAAACACAATTATTGCAGATTCATGTGACCTATGTGGGTAGAGTAAGGCTAATTCTTTCAGGTCTTGTAAAAGCATATGAAGCAAATTACACAATGTTTTCCTGCTGTGCATGGTTTATTCGTTTTTTTTTAAATCACGCAATCATCATATATTATCTGTAATGTATGTGCATTGAGTAAAGAATGCAAAACTGTTTCCAAAGTTTTCCTCTAATTTTCAGAATATTTTTGTTTTTTATCTCTGCTTATAACTGTACCCAGTTATCTCCTGTTTCAACAAATTCCATTTGTTCTTTTCTCGCTGTGGTAACTAAAATTTGGGGATGGGGTTGATCAAGATGCCATGTGAGCTAATATTTCTATTGCTCATTGGCTTTTGACTCGATTGACCAACCTTTGCCTAAGCTGGTGCTTTAAACAAGAATCAAATTCTTTATTTATTTCCCTTTCTATGTGGTGTTTGTTTGCACCATCTATGTGTGTAGAAGTATGTGCTACGATTGTTGGAATGTAAGAGAAACACCCAGGGTAGAATGAGTTGGTGGCTACAAAGGAAACAATACAGGTTTTGGTCTGCATTAATAGCACTGGGGACACAAGTTCAAAGTAGGGAACAACCTCTTTGTGTGTTGCAGTTTGATTTGTGTATCTTGGCCTCTTCATATGTTGCATTGATAGGAGGCCATGTATTAGGATGTTTTTCAAAGGAAAGTCAAGATATGGTTAAGATGAAACACAAAGAATCTTCTATTTAGAGAATTCTAAAATAAAGTGTAGAGGTTTTGTCGTAGTTTAAGTGCCATTCTTACCTTCTAGAAGATAAAATCTGCTTAGTGGCAGATGTCTAGGAAATTCTAGAACTTGTTAATGACAATAAAGATGTCAATGGTATGTAATTGCTCTGCCTCCTTTTGTGCTTGGATTCACTGAGTTGAAAACAGTCCCAATTTGCTGAATTTTCTTACCATACATGTGGAGATACTTTATATCTTCATGTGTTGAGGTCTACTAAAACCTATTCATCTTGATCGATGATCCAAATTCCAAGATAGTTGTTCTTTCTTCTCATTAGTTATAAGAATAATTTGTGCCCCAAACATAATGATTGTGTTAGGATTTAGATTCAAAGATTCAAGGAAGTCATGCAACCTGTATACGTAAACATGTCTGGCAGGAAAATATACTTATTTCTTTGAAGATTGCTTCAAAATCACACACATTGAGTTACTTCTTTCTACCATAGAAGGGAGTAGCTATTATCACTTATTGTTTGCCTCTAAGTCTATCAGAATTATACAAAGAACTACTGAAGCAAGATGTAATCACAACCAAATTCTTTACTCAAATATTGTGGTTCAGCATTGGGTTTTGACTTTTAACAACAACTTTTGCACATGGTTCAAAATTTCATATGGCTAGACTTTTCATGATCACTGCAAATTTAGAAGATATATTTGGACAATTAAAAACTAAAAATAAAAAGATAGCAATGTACTGTGAACTACATCATGAACATATTCGATTCAAGCTCAAGCACATGAAGGAAGGGCCTATTTGTTTTGCTAGAGTCGGAGAGCAGGGAGGTCCATAGCTCCTATCATAGTCCTGCTCTCAACTTCACCTTAGTAGGGGACAAAGTCACGGCATTGCGTTGTTCACAAAGTCACGGATAGTGCTCACAGATCGCACGCCTCCAATGGTCCCTCTCTCCAATCTCTGGCTATGCCGGTCGCCACCAAACACCTGTGCCTGCAAATCAGTAGGGTGAGCTTGTTCTGTATCGGAGATTAGAAGAAACAAACATGCCTGAAATTCTTGCATTTAAGTGTGAGAGACTTCTATAGATGGAAAAGAGCTCTTAGTCTTCCAAATAATAATAACAATAAAAGGAGTACGATATATTACATCACGAGCATCTTGATTACAAGCTCAAGCATATGAAGGAACATGATGCATTCAACTATGGGAGACTTATAGAAATTGGAAAAGAGCTCCTCGTCTTAGGAGGCGTCGATTTATCTATTACTAGAAAGCTCGGGACGCTTTTTCTTTTTCTTTTTCTTTTTCTTTTTTTTGGTGAGGAGTAACTGCTGTACAAACAACAACATTTTTGTCGTCCTCTTACAAGTATAAGAGATTGTTGTTGGTGCGGATCAATGCAATTGTCCATTTTAAATTTACTAGTACATAAATGCACAAATGTGCAAATAGATGTGGCATAAGCATAATCAAATAATAGCTCTTTAATTTAAACTAGAAATATTCTTATGATACTACAAGCTTCAAGCAAACCTTGCACGAGGCTATCAAATGACTTTGTGTTGCAACATTTTTACGATAACAATCAAAATAAATCAATGTAGCTTGTATAGATAGTAATTGAATTACCATAGTTGCAACCGTCTATTACTTTATGAGTACTTTGGTACAAATTTTACAAACAGTTGATAGACAATAAATTTTGAAATTTTGGCGTGGTCGGATTACTATGATGCGCTATGGTCACCTCCTAGTGTGGGAGTTGTTTGGTGCTGTTGGATGTAGGGGAATTAATGACAAAGGTGAGAAAATTAGACCGAAGTATCACTCTTTTTTGCTTGAGCATTGGGGCATAGAAAGCTCTCTCTTCTAAGCTCGGATGCAATTTGATTTGAGTTGAGAGAGGCTAAGCTCAACTTTGGCTCCCCACATAATTAAGCCAACTCAAGCTTGGATCCATGGCTGAGCCAAATTATTTTTGTCATATTATGAGCTTAATAGCATGATGGAATATTTATGAGAGCAAACAAATTAAACACTCCAAGATCAGTTAATTAGTTATATTACTTTCGGTTTTCTTCTAAAGATAGCTTGCCAATAGGGACAATTTGCTTTGACAAAAATAATACTATACTTCTAACCTTCATATATTGTCTCTTTCTTTGATTACCAATGAATAACTTATTGTTAATTGTTCAGAGCTGGTACATACGACAAAGGTCGAGCCGTTGTATCCTGGAGAGGACAAGCCAGTTTTCTACTGTATCAGTTCGAGAACTTTACTAATAACAGAGGACTTGAATCTCCTTAAAGAGTGCGAGATTTTCGCATTTCGGCTTGAACCACTCGATCGATACTTCTTTTTTTTCACTCTTTTGTTGCCTAACTTCTATTTTTGTGTACTTGTACCAACATAATGAATGTTATTCTTGAGTCATACGTCCATATGTGCCATTCCTTAATAGGATCCAACAAACGTAACCTATTTTCAATCACTTGCGTTGGATTCACAATATTGGAATGGGGATGCTCTAGTATATTTCGTGAACCATACATTACGTAGGGAATGAGTAGCAGTGGTTATGGGTTCCTGGAGTTTGAAAGAGCTCGAGTCCACATAGGTAGGAAAGGCATGACATGGTGCGACCAATGAAATCAACAAGGTCGGTGGATTGATGAACCAATAGAATGAGGCTTAGTGGCTAGCAGATTATTAGACTAGTATACTCATTGCAAATGTGGTCTATATGGATTTTGGGAGTTTATTATTGACATGTCATGCAGTGCAGAGGGCACAAGTGGTGAGGGCATTGAACTTGGCAAACTCGGTTGGTTTATCTTCAAGTTGGAGTTCGAGCATACATAGTAAAGGGATTTTAGGGCTATGGAGAAAAACTAAGGTTATACCTTATATAGAGAAAATTATAGACATTCATAATTTTTCTATATCATTTAATCATACTAGTAAAGGTGCACATGCAATGCATGCCTTGCATAAAAACAATCAAATAAAATACTAAAAATACATCACAGTTATGTGGAGAGAGAGAGGTGTCTGAAAGATATAACAAAAGAGAGATCGTAAAGTTGAAAAAAAATTATATACCCATCAAAGTAAAAAACATATATATGAAGAAATTTTATGTTGACGAGTAGATGATAAAGCGGAAGCGGGTAAGGATGTTCGCTCTATTAACATGTTCCTGTTGGAAGCCATGAAAGATGATTGTATGCAGAGAGAATCTAAGTCTTAGTTTGTTTTGGAGATGGCTTGTTGGCCAGCTGGTTTTGCTCTTTGAATCTTAGTATGACATATGAGCTTGGATATGGATATCACAGTATTTTGGACCTGATACAAAAATTTTGGAAATGTGAATCTCCTTTCTAAAGTTGGAGGATTTGAAAATTGAAATGATCATCATTTTCACCTGTTTTTTTCTGTTACTCGGCCATTAGGTGATCATTAGTAATCTGGTAATATGCTTTTAATGACAACTTAATTTGGCTATATTTTTTTTTTTTGTACTTACTATTTGGGCAACATAAGTTCGAGTGAATTATTTATCTGGTTAGATTTAGAAGTTTAGACTTTAGAGTTGACCTGTGTAAATTCTTTTAGAACTTGAACTACTCGTCGAGAAAACGTGATAGAATCATATTATCAACTAGTGTTCTTTCCTTAGAGTGTCATAGGATCTAAGGTCCTCGAATGTTACATAAGCGTCCTGCTTTTACTTGTTCACCTTATAGTTGCTTTAGTATTTCTTATATGGAAAGCTGCAGAATAATCTGATAATAATAAGGATCTTTCTCTTCAAGCTGAGATAAGAATAACTAGTTGTTTATGAGCTATTAAGGATGGTAATATATTTAGCGTTGCAACATTTGCTTTCCAAATCAAGGATCTATCATCTTATATACCTTTATACAGCTTTTTGACTGTTTGATACTCATATTCGGAAAGAATTGTCACATTTGGCAGGTTAAGCCATCGACTATATGATTGCTTTTTCCAAACTTGGAAAGTTATGCAATGACTATGTGACATGACGATGACATTGTATATTAATAATCTTCTGTTTCAGTGTTGAAATCCTTCACTTCTACCACGGGTATTTGTCTGTATTTTTTAATGTCAGAATGCATATGCTCCTTCGTTCTTAACAATGCCCTAGAATTATACTGGTTATTATATATTCTTTTATCTTGGATATCTTCTACCACTTGAGAGTTTGCCTATTTTAAGTAAATTTTTGGCTTGTAGATCACAGCTTATTTACATTCTTAATGGTGGCAGATAAATATGTGCTTTCAATTTTGCCTCATGAACCATCCTTTTTATCTTTGTGACTTTGATATGACCGTTATTCCTGGATTTCTCCTTTGAGATGGCACTGATCTGCTTTTAATTTTTTTGTGGTCTTTTTCAGGATGATTATGTGAGAAAAATTGCCCTTAAGCTGCTGACAGTAGAGGCTCGTATCCCCGGTAAACTCAATCCTCTGGACCAACATATTAGTAGTTTTTATGCTTCTAATAAAGCTACAAGAAGTTATGTTGTGACAAAAACCATGAAGCCATAGATCCTTTCGGGAAGAGAATGAAAATAGCAATTCTCTTTGGTGGTTCCTGGTTTTCAGCAAATTCTTTTTATACCAAAGTTGTTCCGTAAATGACCACTTGGCAAATTTATTTCTTTTTATTATCTAATTTCCCTTAATACTTTTTATTCAGCGGTTGGTGTATCTAGATATGAAATCATTATTCTGATAATAATCTTTTTACTGAGTCAGCTAGGGATTCCGCTCCACCGCTTCCTCCTTCTACTCCGCCTCTTTCTCCTCGTCGTACTGTCTCTCATGATGAGGAAGAAGAAGAACAGGATTTTGAGGATGGCGATGCAAATATCGCTTCAGCCAGGTCTTTATTTTCTTTTCTCTCTTTTTTGTAGATTAATAAAAATTTAGTCCGAGAAGTTTGACCACACTCATAGCTAAATCCTCCTTGTTCTGCATAACAGTTGAGCACTTATGTGAGTTTGTTGTGTAGAGAATAATGCCAAGCAACGTATCGCCTGAAGTTGTCTTGTGTTTGTTGAGTCTCACATTTTGCCAATTTTCTATTATCCGCTGTTGTTACTTAACGCAAATTTAACATCATACACACACGTAATGAGTAATCGTTTTTCATATAACTCTTTTCTGAGTTGTATTCTTCGAGTTCTTGAAATATTAAAGAGAAGGAAAAGAAGGAGATAAAAAAGGAAGAAAACGAAATTGTCCATCCTAGCTCCATGTTGCTAAAATCTCCACCTCACATTCAATATTCTTCATCTGGCAATTAACCATCCTCTATATTTTTATTATTCTTGCAGTGTGAAGAATAACAATATCAAAGCTTGAAGCCGATGCGCTGCTGATCTTTGCTTGGGAGGGTGGCAGAGTTAGCTTTGCGTATACAGTATCTTGCTATCAGTACTACCCTTAATAATATGGTAATTTGCTTCTTTAAGTTTTTACATATTATGGATCCATGCACCATATATTATCAGACTGCTTAATTATATTGTGATGACAAGTTTCTATCAGTTGTTCTAATTCTTATGGTTTTTTGGCTGATTTTTCTGCTTCATATAAGCTAAGAGTTCAATGGTTGGGTAACACATGAAACTTGCTACAGTTAGTTAGGGTGTGTTTGAATTAACGTAATTCGTAATTTTGCCATGAATCGTGTTTATAGAGAGCAGAAATATAAGTTTTAGTCGTCGTCAATCATAACTAAGCCACGAAAAAACATCAGCCGGCGGGACGGTTCGAAGCTGTCTTTCGGGGAAAGGCCCAAAATTTTCAATCGCCCAATTTTACTATGGTTGACGGCAGGATAAAAATTTCTACTATTACTGAACTTATTTTCTGCTGAATTTTTAAGTTGTCCGGGTGAAGTAATAAATAGTTCAAATAAAGAAACTGGATTGTGAGAATTAGGTATGATAAAATAAAAGGGAACTGGGTTGCAGCAGGTGATTGCTTATTGTGGCAAATAATTTTTCAGCTGGAGAGAATGCAGCGTTTTTCCCCTATGTAAAATAACAGGCCCATAGTACACAATGTTTTTGTTACCTGCTTAACTCTCTCTGATGACATTTTAAATTTTTATTTTAGGTAAAAACTTACAAAGCTTTTTTTACCTGAACTATGGGCTATTTTGAACTAGCGATCCAATCTTTTAAAATTTTGATTTTACTATCTAACTTTTTAATTTGTTTGATAAGTATATTTCCTGCAATTTTTAACTTAAAGTTTGAAGTCAAAATACCGTTGGCCCACACAAATTAAAAATATTGAAAAGTTCAATACTAAAATTAAAATTTTGAAATATTGGATAGCAAATTCAAAATAATTTATAGTTCAGTTCCCTTATTTTATTAGCTCCTTTATCCAACAAATTTTTTTCTTTCACTTAAATAAGCCATTAAATTTGGCATACCATTACTATTTTATGATATTTACAGGGATACAACAATTGAGGGACTAAAACAAAATTTGTTATGGACGTGCTATTGATAATTTTTTTATAAAGTGTAGAGATTGAAATTAAGCAATTCTCGAAGGTAATATGCAAAATCAAATATTAAGCAATACTTTTTTATGGAAGTTTCTACATATGCATCACTTTGCAGGAACATCAATACCTTAAAAAAAAAATTATCAATAACACGCAGTTAGTGCCTGTTTGCACCCTCAAAAAAGAAAACAAAAAGATAGTCCCTGTTTGAGAGCCATGCAAGAAACATTGTAATAGGATACAATTAACAAATTTTTCACAAAGAGTTTAGTTTGAGTATCTGAAATAGGGTTTTATAATATCTTATGTATTCCCTAATAAAATCTTATATATTTTTAGGGTAAAATACAAGTTTATAAATGAGGTAATGTTGTACTAGGATGTATCAATTGTGAAGTAAAAAAATTATTAGTTTATGAGTTCCCAACCAGGCCCTTAAAATTTAAATAGTTCAGGGGGAAGAGATTGTTGATGCTCATTGTTGGTCACCAGTTAATTTCAACTCCTGGAAAAATCAACTTAAATACCACAGTAAAGATGATATTTAATTAAATATATGATATGATTATAACCTAAGATTAGGAGTAGATTTATCCTAACGCTCAAATGATTCCTAGCTCTGATTAGGCATTTTAAATTACTGTCTAGTTATAGTGAACTGATAAGAGCTTACCACAACTTTCTCTCCACAAACTTGATGAATCTTCTTTTCTCCAATTCATAAACTAAGCATTCTTCAGCAATCCATCCATCCATGTTTAATCTGAACACTGTTGATAGTCATTTCTGAATCAAGAGATTTGACTTTGGCTAGGCCAACTAATGTTTCCTATCTACCTACCATTCAGGATGCTACTTAATCATCAAGCAAAATAAGTATGTTAGATCTTAGAGACTGATCCCCAGAAAACCATTTGAAGTGCACAATGCATTAATCAAAAATAGGCCTAATCAAAAAGTTACAGAGCGTTTGTGCCTTTTTTGCACCAGAAAAACTTGATCTTTTAAAGGTAATCATACAAACATAGTTATTCGCTAAATACAACAAAGATTGCTCTGTGCCCTGGCTTGTGCATCCTCTAGAAGTTAGATTTTAGAAGCACAAACAATGGTGGTGCATCTCAAGAAACAAAGATACCCAAAGTGAATCTAAAGAGTTTCAAAAATAAAGGTCAAACTGTTTGCTACTAAAATCAAGACGATTACACAAACTCTTCAAAACTATTCATCTGTATCCATTGCTATGGCCTCCTTATTATCAACACTTGAGGCAATTAAATGAAACCTAATAGAAAGTCAAATACGATCAACCCACCATACCTAGCATAGTTGGCTAAGGACTTGATGGTTCGTACAAGAGATTTCCTAAGTTCGAAGTCTGGTTGCTTCATATTTTTATCTGAATTCATTTCTAAAAAATGAACGAAGAGGATAGCATGCTATTTCTCTCTCTAAAAAAAATAAGTTAAATACAATTAGGTACACACTGAATTGTCGAGATCTGCAAAGTTGTTCGCAAGAAATAGTAATTCAAATTTGATGTTATAGATCCCTTTGCGCTGAAGGGGGCTTTTCCTCTAGAAGTAGAATTCATAAATGAGATGACCAAGTAATGGTAACACGCAGAAGAAAATACTGGATGCTAGTTAGGATGCACTATATAACGCTACCTTTAGATAGCAATTCTCCTACTACAGCAATTTTCTCATCTATTATTGTCTAGCACTTACGCCTTAGTTTCATACACTGTCAAATTTGTAATATTCCACGAAATAAATTTTCATAAGATTCAACATATGATCTTTCCTCTAGTTATTATCCATGCTGTAGAAACTTAAGTGGGACCAGAAAAGTAGAACCATGCTATCAAAACTTTTCTTGATAACAAACTCATTCCACATAGTGTAAAGACATTCAGAAGTATAGCCAAATAAATAAAGCACCAAAATATTGCTTTCATTATGTTATATTGCCACAACCAAATTGAACAAACCAGAAAATATGCCTCTCAAATCAGCAATAAAACTGATAGATATCGCCCAATAACAATAGCTCCTATAAGAAAGTAAAGTAATGCTCATCACGCCGGCAATATAACTTATCCAACCCCCCCACAAAAAAAAAAAAAGAGCTTAATTACACAGTACTACATTGAATTTTATCGGAGTTTTCATCTTTTGCCAAACTCTCCATTGAACTTTAGGTTCTACACTTCATCAATGGATCATAGAATTTTAAACAAAATTGAGCATTTTTGTTACTTACAGTTTTGCCAATGCCCAGTAGGCCAAAGAAACAACAACAACAACAACAACAATAATAATAATATAGACAGGTAAAGTGTCTTTGATTGAGGAAAAATGAAGAAAAACAACAGCGAGGGTAGAGAGTTTGAAAAGCATACGTTTCTTTGCGAGTAGCAATCACTGCTAAAATTTGCAGATCAAAATCTCAGAGGTCTCTCAATCAAACTAAGGTTTTTATAATCTTTTCCACCAAGAGGTGATTAGCCGGTTACGTATGAGCAAATTTGTTATTTAAGAGCAAAGTTAATAAATCAAAACCAAGTATACAGCCATATCCAGTCTCAGCTACCTTTTGTTTGCAGAGTGCAGGGATTATTATTGTAGAACCAAACTTTAATGAAGAATACAGTAAAAAATGTAAGTAGAGCGTAGAAGGCGAAAACACCTGTAAGGAGAATACCCAAAATCATTCTGAAACTGCAAATTTACGCGTCCATAAATCGATCAACCACAAAGTTGATTGTTGTCGACCCATTTCCAGTAATGCCGCCGAACTGCGACCGCATTCTCCGATTCCTCAGCACCTTCCCCTGTCTCCTCCGTCTCGAATTCCCCCTCTTTCGGGAAACCCTCCACCGCAACCGCCTCCACCGTGTGGAGCACGTACCGCGCCTTCAGCCCCGGGTACGACAATGACTCCCTCTCCTCCACCCTCGTCTCGCACTGCCCCTCCGCAACCCGCACCACCACCCCGTCGCCCAGCTCCTCCCTCACGGCGCGCGCCGCCGCCTCCTCCGGCGACTCCCCGGGCCTCATCTTCTCCGAGAGCGGGCGCCGCCGCTCGCGGACGGAGCCGTCGGAGAGGAGCTGGCGCGTCTCGACGAGGATCGCGCCGCTAGGGTTCCGGATCCTGACGGCGACGACGCGGACGGTGCGAACGGGGGGCTGGGGGTGGGGGTGGGGGTGGGGGTGGGGGGAGGGAGGGAGGAGGAGGGAGGACTCGCCATGGGCGAGCTCGAGGAAGAGGTTGTGGAGGGTCTTGGTGCCGGGGGCGACGCCCCAGGAGGCGAGGGCGCCGGAGGGGAGGCGCGGGCGGAGGTAGGAAGAGAGGGAGTCCGGGGTGGAGAAGGAAAGCGGCGGAGGGCTCCGCCGCCGCATCGGGGCTGCGGCGGAGAGGCGGCGGCGGCGGAGGAGGAGGAGGCGGCGACGAGGAGCGAAAGAGGAGGAGGAGGAGGTGGTGGGGGGGGAGGGGGAGGGGGAAGGGGAGGGTTTGAGGAGGAGGAAGAGGAAGGAGAGGGAGGAGGCGAAGAGGGAGAGGAGGTGAGGAGGAGAAGGAGGCGGTGGTGGTGATGGTGGTGGTGGTGGTGGTGGTGGTGGTGGTGGGGGTAGGAGAGAGGCGGCGGAGAGAAAGCTCGGGAGCATTAGGGCACGGCGGCGGCGGCGGCGGCGGCGGAGGAAGAAGAAGAGAAGGAGGGTGCTTTGAGATTCGGGATGGCCATGACGCCGAGAGGATGGGATCGGTGGTGATCGGCGAATAGGTATAGTATTTGTTGGAATATACTATATGGACGGGGTTAACTGGACCGAACGGCCTGACCAGGACCGTTTCAGATCGGACCCGGCCCGGCCTTTTCTCGGCTTTCTCTGGGCCTAATTAGTACGACTTAAGGTGTGGTGAGTAAGTTGATCTCGATTATTTCTAGTATATAGATATAAATTTTAAAATAAGCAGAAGTTATTTTTAGGAATAAAAAAAAAAAAAAAAGTAGTGGTTGGATGATTTAATTGCAATAGTGAGTGAGAATAAAAATAATTATAATTTTTCAATTAATAATTAATATTAAAATATTAATTAAATAATAATTTAATAAATTAATTAATTATGAATATGAATGGAGAAGTGCATTAATGAATTAATTAATTAACTATAAAATAAGTTATACATAATTTTGTAAAAAAATTATTAAATTAATCGAAATATTAATTGATTAGGCACTAACTATTAATCTCAAAAGCTCGAGTTATTAAAATACACAACCAATTTATTTAAAATATATAGCGCCCACGGATCTTAATCGGACTCAACCCAGATCTATTGTGGACTGCAGCCCAACTCAATTTGTTGGGCTCATCCAACTCAACTTATTAGTCTCTTGGGTCTATTGTCTCGGAGGCAGCACTGAGTGGGAATTGAATCCGTGGCACTGGTTCTGATATCACTCGTGAGATCGTTGGTGCTAACCATTAATCACAAAAGCTCGAGCTGTTTGAAATATGCAACTAATTCATCTAAAAGTATATATACTGCATCTACGGATCTCGACCGGACTAAATTCATATCAACGTTAGGTCTATTATTGAGCCTCTTACCGTTAGGTTTATTATAGACCGCAATCCCATTCAACTTATTAGTTTTCTAGCCATATTGTCATGGAGTAGAAAATTGAAGTTATTTTTAACCTATATAAGTAAATAGCCAACAATTATTATATAAACTACCTAAATAATTAATTTTCAATTAATTATTTAATTATAAATAATAAATTAAGTAGTCAAATAGTTAATAAAATATTTATTAATTTAATAAATTAAGTGATTAATTATTTACCTAGTTATTTAGTAAATAAATTAATATTTAATATACTAATTTATAATATGTTAGTATTAATTAGTAGAGAAATAAGGTAAGGAATTGTTGTTTTATCCTATTCTCTCTTTTTAGGCTGTGTTTGGTTTCAGAACTAAATTAAAAAAAATATATATATTATTGTTCCGAGTGAAAGATATTAAAGAAGCAGAGTAGTTTGGTGGAAGCAGTCACACAAATCTTTGTGTGCTACCTACATGTTAATATAGGGCAACAAAGTGCGCCAAGATTTACATAGAATAACAACCCAGATTTACATAGAATAACAACCGGGTTGTTGTTAAATAGATAAGAATAGGGTTTGTTGTAAATAGGTTGTTATGAGATTATAAGTTTGTTACTTTTATTCTATCTATCTAACACCCTCCCTCAATCACAACCGGACTAGGTTGAGATTGCGTTTGAAATTTTCTAACTTCTGTATAGGAAGGGCCTTTGTAAAACCATCTGCCACCTGATCTCCTGATGGAACAAAGTCAATGTCAAGAAGCTTCCTTGTAACACGTTCTCGCACGAAGTGGTAATCAACTTCAATATGCTTAGTTCTTGCATGAAACACAGGATTTTCAGAAAGGTACTTTGCCCCAATATTGTCACACCAGAGCTTAGCAGCTCGTGGTGCATTAACACCAATTTCCTGTAACAGCGTCTGTATCCACATTACTTCTGCCGTTGCATTAGCTACTGCCTTATATTCAGCTTCAGTGCTCGATCTTGACACAGTAGGCTGTTTCCGTGCACTCCATGACACTAAGTTTGATCCCAGAAATACAGCAAAACCTCCTGTAGATCTCCTATCATCAATATATCCGGCCCAATCAGCATCCGAGAAGGCACTGATTAACAATGAACTGCACTTCCTAATTTTCAGCCCTACCTTGATGGACTGTTTTAAGTATCTCAAAATTCTTTTGACTGCTGCCCAATGATCAACAGTAGGACTGTGTAGAAACTGACATACCTTGTTAACAGAGAATGCAATGTCTGGCCTTGTTAGTGTCAAATATTGGAGAGCACCAACTATACTTCTGTAATTAGTTGCATCATTAGACCCCAAAGGAGATCCTTTGACCGAAGATAATTTTTCATTGGCTGGTAGGGGTGTAGGTGCACCCTTGCATTTTGACATGCCAACTCTTTTTAGCAGATCTGATGCATATTTTTCTTGTGTCAGAACTATACTACCATGTACTGGATTTACTTCTATCCCCAAGAAATAATTAAGTGTTCCCAAATCTTTAAGGGCAAATTCTTGACCAAGTTGCTTTAGTAACAAATCTGTTGCCTTCTGCGTTGAGCTGGCTACTATGATGTCATCAACATATACTAGCACAAACATGATAACACCCCCTTTATTAAAGAAGAACAGAGAAGTGTCGGCCTTTGAAGAAGTAAAACCAAGACTTTGTAATTTCTCACTTAACCTTGAATACCATGCCCTTGGAGCCTGCTTTAGCCCATATAGAGCCTTATCTAGCTTACACACATAATTAACCCTGGTTTTATCTTCATAGCCTGGTGGTTGTTTCATATAGACCTCTTGTTCCAACAGACCATGCAGAAAAGCATTCTTAACATCAAGTTGTCGAAGACTCCACCCTCTAGATACTGCTATAGATAAAATCACTCTAATAGTGACTGCCTTGATAACAGGACTGAATGTGTCCTCATAATCTATACCATATCTTTGCTTAAAACCTTTTGCAACAAGTCTGGCCTTATATCTATCCAAACTGCCATCAGCTTTACGTTTGACTTTATAGACCCACTTACAATCTATTATGTTACGACCTTTTTGAGATGGCACTAAGTGCCATGTTTTATTTTGCATCAAAGCATTGTATTCGTCATCCATTGCAGATTTCCAATTTTTATTTACTAGTGCTTCTTCAAGACTCTGGGGTTCACCCGTTGCAGTAAAGAGACCATAGCGAATAGTGCCATCTCTATATACCTTAGGTTTTCTGATTCCAGCTTGAAGTCTGGTGCGAGGTCGCGGCTGAGTTTCTTGTTGTACTG
Source organism: Tillandsia leiboldiana (assembly GCA_029204045.2). Classification (NCBI taxonomy): domain Eukaryota; kingdom Viridiplantae; phylum Streptophyta; class Magnoliopsida; order Poales; family Bromeliaceae; genus Tillandsia; species Tillandsia leiboldiana. Next base: position 4,210,064 of record CM055080.1, on the reverse strand, counting down.
CTTCGGTGAACACTGGCGCCGGTTCCACAGACAATGGCGGCGACGCAGAAGATCCAGGCGTGATTATCGACAGCGCAGGAATGTCGGCTGCTGCATCAGTGCCCCCGTCAGCCGAGACAGGAGCGACCGCAGCAGGGTACGTGTCGTCGTCGTGTAGGGGCGGAGCCGGCGTACCCAGGTCCTGTATGGGAGAGCCTGCTGCCGTACGAGGTGGCGATCCCGGGGAGGAGTCGGTCGGGAGAGCAGCTTCGGTAGGTGAGACCGGATCCTCTGTGGCCTGAGCGCCTTCCTGTATACCAAATATTTCTCCAGAAAAATCATTAGCAGGCAAAATATTAGTCACTGGATTCCCAATAGATTCAGACCCAGCCGAGGTTGGACTATGTGGAATAAGCTGTGTAGGAAGGAGCAGGATTTCAGACCGTAGTGTGGCTCCTGCATTGGGATGTAATTTGGAGAAAGGAAAGACATTTTCATCAAATATAACATCACGAGAGATATAAACACGGCCAGAAGCAGGGTCAAGACATTTAAACCCTTTGTGCATGTTGCTGTACCCAAGAAATACACATTCCTTGGATCGGAACTGAAGCTTATGATGATTGTAAGGTCGGAGATGTGGCCAACATGCACACCCAAAAATTCGTAGAGAGGAATAATCAGGTTTGACTTTATATAGACACTCAAGAGGTGTAGCATAGGAGATTACTTTGCTTGGTGTACGATTTATGAGAAAAGTGGCGGCTAGAAAGCTTCATCCCAAAATTTGAGAGGCATTCGAGCCTGAGCAAGGAGAGATAGCCCAACCTCTACAATATGTCTATGTTTACGCTCGGCAGATCCATTTTGTTGGTGTGTATGAGGACAAGAAACATGATGGGAGATGCCTATTTTAGTAAAAAAAGAATGGAGCTTCTCATATTCACCACCCCAATCAGTTTGCATTGTGATGATTTTGCGATCAAAAAGGCGTTCAACCATGGCTTGAAAATCATGAAACTTTTGAAACACTTCAGACTTGAATTTTAATAGATAAATCCAAGTAAATTTGCTATAATCATCAATGAAACTCACATAGTACTTGTACTTGCTAATAGAGTTGGGTGCAGGCCCCCATACATCTGAAAAGACTAGTTCTAAAGAATGACTCGATACATGAGGCGACTTAGGATAAGGTAGCTGATGGCTCTTTGCCTGTTGGCAAGCATCACAAACAACCTGTTTATTGGACTCAACATGACACGGGAGATTGAAACTACTAATAACTCGCTGAACTATGGGGGCCGCAGGATGACCAAGGCGATTATGCCACCTGTCAAAGGATGGTTTGGTGGTGACTCCAAGAGCTTGTTTTCCAGGGATGGATGGCAGGGGATAAAGGCCTTTGTGGCATCTCCCTTTAAGCAGTGTGCTCCTCGTGTCCCGATCCTTAATCAAAAAGAAATTGGGGTGAAATTCAAGAAAAACATTATTGTCTGAGGCCAGACGATGAACAGACACAAGGTTTTTAGTGGCTTGTGGGACATGTAAGACGTGATTTAGACATAGATCTCGATGCTGGGTGTGAATTTTGGTAATACCAGTATGACTAATATTCATACCTGTTCCACTCGCTGTGTTAATCTGGTCGCCGCCATTGTATTTCTCCCTGAGCGAGAGCTTTTCTAACTCACCAGTGATGTGGTCGGTGGCACCGGTATCAGTGTACCAGTTTGTGTCGACACCTAAGGCAGCAGTACCAGCATATCTTTGATCTGGAACAAAATTTTCATCGTACCTGTGCCAGCACCTGTCCGCCGTGTGCCCAAACTTGCGACACACTTCACATTGCGGGCGATCATCGGAGGAGTTGTTGCTGTTGTGGGCGCCATTCCCTCCTGGATGTGGGTTGTTGGGGTTAGGTCCATGACCACCCCTATTTGCCGGAGCATTATTGAAGCGGCCACCACGACCTCCACGGCCGGAGCGCCCGAACCCCCTTCGCCCACGCCGATTGGCAACGTTGGCGGAGGATCCAGAGGAGTGCCCACCGGAGTTGCGAAGGCTCAGTCGAGTCTCAAATGCAAGTATCTGAGAATATAGCTCGCTAACTGAGATTGCATCTGACCGGCCAATCACGGAGGACACGATCGGGTCATATTCTTCATCAAGGCCGGTGAGGACGTACTCAACCAGCTCATCATCTTCAAGTGGCCGCCCTGCTGCAGCCATCTCGTCCCCAAGCGCACGCATCTTCCCAACGTACTCAGTCACCGTCATGTTTCCTTTTTGAGTGGTGGCTAGGGCAAGGCGCGTATTCACCGCACGAGCTCGCGTTTTGGACGCAAACATTATTTCAATTGCCATCCAGACTTCGGCCGCAGATTGTTTTGCGGCAACTTGAGCCAGAACTTCCTTGCACACGGAGGCGAGCAGGTAGCTGAGAACCTGCTGATCAGCCGCCAGCCAATCTTCATACAGGGCGTTGTCCACCTTGATGGTCTTGTCACCGTCTTTGCCATCGGTCTGCACGGGAGGCTTAACAGCCTTGCCGGTGAGATATCCTTCGAGACGAGCACCACGAATTGTGGCGAGGACCTGGGCTTTCCAGGTAGCATGATTATTCTTGGCGAGCTTCTCTTGTACGGGATGAGAGATCATAGAAGCAAGACCAGGAGCGAAGGAGGAGGTGCCGGCCATGTTGATGTAGATTATATCTATCCTAGTAGCTCTGATACCATGAAAGATATTAAAGAAGCAGAGTAGTTTGGTGGAAGCAGTCACACAAATCTTTGTGTGCTACCTACATGTTAATATAGGGCAACAAAGTGCGCCAAGATTTACATAGAATAACAACCCAGATTTACATAGAATAACAACCGGGTTGTTGTTAAATAGATAAGAATAGGGTTTGTTGTAAATAGGTTGTTATGAGATTATAAGTTTGTTACTTTTATTCTATCTATCTAACACCGAGAACGGGGGATATTCTACTACAAGATAGAAAAACTGTAAATTTGTGTTTGGATGGATCCAAAAATATTCTAGAGAATATCTATAATAGCGTTTGGATAAAAAGTTTAGAATAATATTATCTAAATATATTTTTAAAAATAAAATAATTAATTTATATCAGTATATTTTATATAAAAATATTTTATGTAATAATTTATAATATAATATTTTATGTAACAATTTAATTTATATAATTTATTTAATGAATAAAATATAATAATAGAAATATTTTTATAATTTTATTTAATAATACTATAAATTTCAATACAAAATTTTTAAAAATATATAATATATGAAAATAATTTAATATATATAATCAAAATAAAATAATTAAATATTAATATATAAATGATAAAACTTTTAAAATAAATAATACATCACATTTAATTTATTTATATTATGCAATAATAAGATTTAAATATAAATATATTAATATAAAAATAATATTTATATTTATATATTCATTTATATATCTATTTATTTAATAAAATAAATGAAAAAATAAAATTGTTCTTACTTCTCCTAAGAACAACTTTAACAAGTTGTTCCAAAACAACTGAGAACAACCCGTTTTGATCAGAACCAACGTTTGGTTGCAAATTGAAGAATTTTTTTTTTTTATTTTGGTATATCTCTTATTCTCTTATAAAAAAATACAGTCTTAACGGTTTATTTTAGAATAACATATTAAAAGAGTTATAGAAATATATATATATATATATATATATAGAGAGAGAGAGAGAGAGTTGGGCTGGAATGCTATTGATAGCACCAGCCCAACTTTGCCACCCATTTTATACCCTTTGGATTGCGTTGAGATTTGTAAAAGCTATTTAATGAAAAAAAGAAAAAGAAAAAGTAAAAAGAAAAAGTAAAAATTAAATAACTTTCACAAATCTCAACGCAATCCAAAGGGTATAAAATGGGTGGCAAAGTTGGGCTGGTGCTATCAATAGCATTCCAGCCCAACTCTATATATATATATATATATATATATATATATATATATATATATATATATATATATATATATATATATATATGTATATATATATTTTGTTATATTTTGTTTAGTGGAATGAGGGGGAATATATGAGCTTTATTCCACACTAAGTACTACTTGAGATATTATTTAGTTGGAAAATATTTTTTGAATAATGGAAATATACCAAAAATGGTCGATATAAAATATGTTTGTTAACAATCAAGTTATTCAAGAATAATTCCTCAAGGATTGAGTGACGAAATTATTTTTTAAAAAATATATTTTATTTTATTTATTTATTTATATACTTTCAAAACTCTGTAATGGAAGTATCACAAACTCCAAATTTAAGTTCCTACGAGATTCAAACTTCTTATAATAGAACTGTTTATCCTTAATTAACTACTTCTTTTTTTTTTTTTTTTTTTCTTGTTGATTATTTCTAATATTATATTATATTAATTAGAAAAGAGCCTTCTGCTTTTACCGCAGGCAAGAGATGAAATGCTATTTTGATGCCACCTCCATATGGGGTGTTTTTATTTTTGTGTTTTTTAAGATAAACTTTAACTGCCAATAAATGCTAAAATAATAATAATAATAATAATAATATTAATATTAAGAGCCTGTGAATATAAAAGTAAAAGTTGCTGCTTCACTCCAATGCACCACTGTGTTTCTTAGAAGGAAAAGGCTAGATGTACACTCCAAATGGGGTGTACATCTTACACCCACCCCATCCTAGGGGTGGGTGAATTCTACTCGTCACATCGAGTGACGAGTGGATGAATACCCACCCTAGGATGGATGGGTGTAGGATGTACACCCCATTTGGGGGTGTACACCTAGCACTTATTTTCTTAGAAAAGCCACCAATCATGCTTATTCATTAATTAGACAATTTTTAGAGTGCGGATAAAAACTTGTGGGTTCTCTCCTGCTTATTCATTAGGTTGCGTTTGATTCGGATATAAGTAAAAATTGATTATTTTCGGGATAAGTATAAGTTCAAGTACAGCAAAAATTAAAATAATTTTGTATTTGGTTGAGTATAAGAGTTGTACCGGAAATAAAAAAAATTATGTTTGGTATGTTAAAAAGGAATAAGAAAAATAGAGGGGATTAAATTTTTAATTTAAGATAAAAATTTTACTGATATAATTTTAAATATTTAATTTAAATTATTTATTAAAAAAATTATTAAAATTTATATTTTACTTATATATTTAAAAAAATATTAAAAAATTTTGGGTTTTTGAAAATTTATAAATTTTTAAAAATTCAAAATTTTGTATATAAAAATAGGTATAAATTTTAAAATTTTAAAAATTTGGTATAAATTTATTAAAAATTAAAGTTAAAAATTTAAAAGTTTGTATAAATTTTAAAATTAATAAATTTTATAATTTTATAATTTTTAAAATTTATTAAAAATTAAAGTTAAAAATTTTAAAAACTATAAAATTTATAAATTCTCTAAAGTTAAAAATTTATAAATGTTAAAAATTTTAATTTTAATTGTCTCAAAAAATTACAAAAGTGGTACCAAAAATTTTAATTTTTAAATTTGTATAATTTTAAAAAATTTTATTAAAAAATTTATATAAATTAATAAAAAAAGTTTAAAAAAATAAATTTTTAGATTTATTAAAAAGTATAATTGAAAATTTTAAAATTTATAAAATAAAACAAAATTAAATTTTAAATTTTATAAATTTAAATATCATATAATTTAAAAAATAAAAAATAAAAAGGAACAGTTCCACCAAATGGGGGGAACAACTGTTCCTCCCTTATACCAGGTTTGGTGTAAGGGGGGAACAGTTGCTCCCCCTCATTAAATGCTGTTTGGGGATAAGGCGGGGTAACCCCCGGGATAACCCCCTTTTCCCCACCTTGTACCAGCTGTCGAACGCAGCCTTAAGGCGATTGAATGCCAGAGAGAATTCGTCCTTGTTCCATAGTTGAGTTCTTATAGTCTATTTCTATACGTAGTTTTTGTATTTGTGTCTCCGAATACTTTTTTTTCATTTCATCCAACAAATAAAGTTCTTTTAGTTCTACCAGTTTTTTTTTAATATATTTTTTTTTGAGTATATCATTCAAGAGAGTTTCGGACTACTCCTTATTAAATGAGAGAGATATTCATCATAACATACCAATTAATAGAATTTATATAACATAATAATAAAATAAAATCGAATACATATCAATATTCTAAATCATAAATAAATATGTAAAATAATTTACAGATGCTATAGTGAAATTTTTTTTGATGAAACAGCAGAAACAAAAAATCCGGTTGCAATACGAATTTTATCAATCGAACTAGATAACCTAGTTTCTCTTTTTTGTCTTATACACTCTCCATGGATAATCATATCTGAATGCACGTGAGTGAGTAAGTGGTTCAGGATCAATACATTATATATATAAATTTCAGAACGATTTACCATTAAAGTTTAATTAGGATTCTATTTAATTTAAATACATGAAAAAGAAATAAGATATAGCATATCAAATAATTTTATATTTTTTTATGATTGACTATTATTTATAGTAAATTTAAATTTGAATATAGTTAATTAGACCATATATGAAAATCCTAACCAAAAATACTATTAAATGCAGTAAAAAACAAATATAGCATAGTTAAACTATACTATATTCATAGAAAATTTTACTTATGAAGCGTTTGGATGATTAAAAATATATATATTTTTTAATGTATAGTTATACTATACCCTAAAAAATAGGATAAAGTAAAAATTCACTTTAACCAAAGAAAGAAAATTCTATCATTCTTAAAGTTCCTCACCTCAAAATATGATAAATTTTAAATTTTAAATTTCAAAATTTTAAATTTAAACTATCAACACAAAAATTTAAAATTTAAAATTTAAAATTTTTAAATTTTAAAATTAGGATTTAAATTTCAAAATTAAAAATTAAAAATTTTAATTTTAAAATTTTTAAATTTGAATGTATATTCAAATTTTAAATTTCAATTTTGAAAATTGAAATTTTGAATTTCAAATTTCAAATTATAAATTATAAATCATGAATTTTAATTTTCAAAATTTTAATTTTAATTTTAATTTTTAGTTTTCAAATTTCAAATTTCCAATTTCCAATTTAAAATTTCAAATCTTAAATTTAAAAATTAAAAAATTTTAAAAATTAATTTATATTTTTAAAATATTAAATTTTAATTTTACAAATTAGAATTTTTAACTCCAAAATCTAAAATTTAAATTTAAATTTTATTTTTCAAATTTTTAGTTTGAAAATTTTAATTTTAATTTAAAATTTAAAATTTTAATTTAAAATTTAAGTAAAAAATTTAAAATTTAAAATTTAAAATTTAAAATTTAAAATTTAAAATTTTAAATTTTAAATTTTAAATTTTTAACTTTAAATTTCAAATTATGAAATTTTTAATTTTAAAATGTTAAAATATAAAATATATATATATATATATTTTAAAAAATTTTAAATTAATAATTTTTTTATGAAATTTTATAATATGCATCCAAGCCGTTTAAAATTTGAAATCGTGAATTTTTTTAGAGTTATAAATTTTTTTATTTCATTTACAACAAAATTACAGTTTATTAACTTGATGACAATTTTTTTACTGCTCCAAACAAACCCTTAATACAAGATATGATATTTCTCTGGAGCACTTGTTCTATTTAATCAAAAAACATTGCAGAAGAAGTTGTTAACATCTCTGCATCCGTATCCTCATCAGTGCATCCGCATCAGAACCGGATCCGGATCCGGATCCAAAGAGAGGAAACCAATCCGACCCTCTTAAGACCCAAACCCCTTTCTCCTCCCTCGCATCTTTCTCTCTCTCTCTCTCTCGGCTCCTCACTCGAGCAAAATCAAGAACGCGATCGCGAGGTGAGTCTCCAAATCTAGGGTTTTCTTTTCTCTTTTCTTCTTCGTTTTTTTATTTGATGCGATTAGTTTTCCTTTTGTGCCCGTGTTTCTGAATTCGAACCCTGTATAAAAAGGTGAAATTAACAAAAAAATGGAAAAAAAATTGCAGTTCTTTTACTTGTAGATTTTGTAGATCTGAAACGAATGAGATCAGGAAGGTTTTTGTTTCTTCGCTGCTAATTATGATGGACGAATAGGCCGAATTATTATCGGTTAATTTGCAATTTATGCTATGGCTCATATAGGATTGAACTGCTAAATAATGACCAATTTATTAAAAAATGTGAAATAACCGTTGATCTTCGAATTCTTAAGCTTCTGGAGAGTGGTGTTTTTATGCTATGTTCAGCAAATTATTCTGCTAATTGCTGCATGTCTGAAGGAAGATGATCACATTAGAAATTGGAAAACTTCTTGATTTGCCGGCATTAATTGAAGAAAATAATGTAATGGTTTTGTTCTTATCTCTGTCGTTATCATCCGTTTATCCGAAAATTATCTGAACAGAAGCGTTGTTTGACAATGATGAGCTACTTTCGAATAACAATGGCAGGCGAAAGAGCTAGTTAGTGATTATCTATGGCCCATTATATCGATCGGCACAGTTACTTGAAATATTATGTGGAAATTCTATTTGAGTAGAGGTATTTAAAGAAACACTAATGGCTTTTGTCAATATGGATTCCACTCATCAGCAACAGTCGACTAGTAGAGCAATTGAACACTGCTAGAGTAGCTGAAGTATTTGAGCGGACTAAGAAATTAAACGAGATATGCGGTAATCAATAATTTTCAAGCCCTAGATTAGAGCATGGAACAATAGATTTGTTGTTGAAGAAATAATGAAATATATAATAGAAGATGATAATTTAAACTGATTTTAAAGAAAATTATCTAATCATTTAGGCGAGAAAATGTTTAGTTCCACACGAGTTTTTCTTTTAGGTGATTTGTAATGTACATCTCTTAATTCATATATATATATATATATATATATATATATATATATATATATATATATATATATATATAGTAGAGCTTATATACTTTACAAAATCACAAATCTCAATGCAAATCCAATGGTAAAAAATTCACAAGCATACTTTTGCTTGTGCTTTTGAAAGCATATAAGCTCTACTCTCTCTCTCTCTCTCTCTCTCTCTCTCTCTCTCTCTCTCTCTCTCTCTTTCTCTCTCTTTATATATATATATATATATATATATATATATATATATATATATATATATATATATATATATATATATATATATATATATATTCGTAAGCCCCATTTTGTTTTGATTGAATCATCTTGTGACAAAATGGAGATAATAATGAGTTCTGAGTGAGCAAGTTAGGTTTTTTTGCTATATTATGGAATGTTGATGTAGAAGATAAATCCTTTTTCTTCCATCCTTTTTATTTTTTCTCCTTTAATCTGTTATTTTTGTCCTTTGTTTTAGCATCTACAATGGAATCACTTTCTTCCTTTCTAATTATCTTGTTTTATATGTCTTCTAATTATGCCTCTCTTTAAGCCTATGTCATCTAATGAGATAGTTCAGTGGTATTATTTTGGTTATATATTTTAAGACAATGAGGTACTCAATTAGACTGTTCTCTATATGAAATTGTCCTTTAAAATCCCCAAGGTCGAACAAAGTCATGTTATCTTTTCTATTTCTTCCTCCCAAACTTTTGAACATATTCAGAAACTTGTCCATAATTTTCTTGTGAAGAACATAAAGTTTCTTTCTGGGTTGGCCTCAATGAGTAAGTTCTTGTACCGGCTTGGAGACCAGCTAGAACTATGAATCATCTGTGGTGATATAGTTTCACAGCTTCCCTTCTCTGTCTTTTCAATCTTGAAATATTGTTAATTATTGAGATAAATAGGTTAGATCTAGGGTGGAAGGAAAATATATTGAGTGATTTACATAGCTAAATGAACACTGAGGAGAAAGGAAGATCGCGGGCAGCAGGCGGGGGAGGGGGGGCGGGGCGCGGGGGAGGGGGAGGAAGCAAGAGAGAGCGCTCAAGAAACATATAACAGAAAGGAAGATAATAAACTTTCTCTCACGCTGTCCCATTCAACGTTCTAAAACAGGAAACATCATTCAGGTTGCAAAGGTACTGCAGAATACTATTCTTTTGGCGCATATCTGTCCATGTAAGGTATGTAAAAGAAAGCAATAACAGGATGCAATAGATCAAGAAGTAACTGCATTAAAGGACCAAGAAGAAAACCAAAATCTTTAGAATTTCTGGGGACCTACTTAAATTCATTATAGGGCATTGTAAGTAGTGAAAATTATTATCAAAGTTCTATGTTTAGTTTGTCTAAGAAGATTATTCTAAATAGGAAATAATGAATTGTTAAATAGAGACTATTCAGATCTAGATGAATTTGATGTCTGAGTGTTCAACTAGCTAGCTGCCTACATCTCATCTTAATGCACTTATCTCTCTATTATGCATGAGAGTAGATGGTTCGCTTTGGAGTTATTTGCGTGGCTCCTATACACTTATTTCTGTATAATGCACTCCATGTAAGAAGATCAAGAGATTAGATTTTCATACTGGCACTATCTTATAAGGATTTGCTCCAAGGATATTTAGGCTTGTGAAGATGTCTATCAATTAGAACTTCTTTATCCAATATAAGATTGTCTGTTAATTGTCAATGTAAGATTGTCTGTTAATTGTTCATTTTCTAACTTGCTACATATACTTATTTGTGCATTTCTAGATAACTAGAACCTGTGTTGTAGCCTACTCTCTGAAGCGTTGAGTAGTAAATTTCTCTGCAGAATTTGATGGATCTACTATTTCACTAGTTATCGTCTTCATACACTTCTTTCTACATGTATTTCTGTTTTCGCAAACTATCCTTATGGGAATGTGCATATTTTGTTAAAGATGAATTATTTCATTTTGTAGACGTAAGAAGTATATCCAAAGCTGGACGACTAGAGCATGTTCATGTTCCTCATTCAAATTCTGGTCATTTCATTATCATCTAATGCAAATGGTCATGTATTTGGCTTGTTATCAACGTTTTAGATTTTTTGAACTTTAATTCTTCTTTTTTTTGCTCTTCTTAATAAAGTTTATTACCTTTGTTCACTGAAAATCAGTTGTTGCCTTACTAAATGTGAGCAGTCCTTCAAGCTACCTGTCAAAAGCTGTTCATATGTGTAATGCTACCAATATTAATAGTAAGCTTGTGAATAAATGATTATTTATTCTCCTGTTATCTGTTTGAGTCTCTAACTCAGACATCTATAATGGACCACGGTTCTGCAAATATTTCTCCCGGTAAAGTTTTTCTATCTGAAGTAGATCACCAATTCACCATGCTCTTAAAGGTTACACAAATTATCTGATTCTTTGTATTACTTCATGTGATTTTAGATTCAGGTTTTGCCATGGGGGATTCGTACACTGTCCGGATGAGCAACGAGTTGATCAACCAACTAGCAGGCAATGAGCCTAAGCCAAAAAGGAAAATCAAGAAACCCAAGCCGAAGACCAGGAATGAACGTGAACCCCCGCAAATTAAGAAAAACCAAGTCCCAACTGCACAACCGAACAGCTCCACAAAGAGCATTTGGCCACCACATCAGCCTCCTCCTCCTCCTCCCATGTACTTACTGATCACCCCTCCTCTACCACCCCCATCTTCAATACCAGAGGTGGAAGCTATCCGTGCAGTGTGTAGAGAGAGCGAGAAGGTCGTCGAGAAGCTGGAGAGGAAGGAGAGCGACATGCTTCAAGAGCTTAATCAAAGGGCAAAGGAGCTTCGAGATAAGGAGTTCAAGCTGCCCTATCAGAATCCCATTCCCTGTACAGCCGAGAGAGAGGATTGCCTCCGCTGCTACAAGGAGAACCAGAATGAGCCACTCAAGTGCTCGCAAGCGGTGAAAAAATTCGCTGATTGTGCCCGCCAGGCGAGACAGAACAGGAATGTGACGGCAAGTTAATCAATAGGATCTGAGATGGGAATGGAGCTTACACAGTTAACTTTGTTTGGTTGAGAATTTATCCAATAACTAGAGTTTTGATGAAACTCGCCATCATTTTGCAGATGTAGTTAGGCTCTTGTAATGATTTGGTTGTTTTCACAGATTCACTATTTGAGGGTCCCACTGGGGGACTAAACATGATTTTTACAGATGCATATCAGGTTTCTTTTGTCCTTGTTAGACGCGGATACTGAAATCAAAGCTTATGAATGGCAATGTTTCTTTTCCTAGGGATCACCAATAAACCTGAACTAAATTGGTTGAAGCTGGGATATATCAGTATCAACTATCCATTGCTTGCAATTTACTGATGCATTGGACTAATATCGTTATTCACTTGGTCTAACTGCTGTGGTTTTTCAGATGTCCGAAGGCATGTATGTCGAAAGTCTCTTGCTGTTTTTAGAAGCTGTAAATTTGCTTTGGCTTTCTGCTGTAAACAGCAGTGTTCCATTATCTGATATAAACATTGCAGCTTGTGGAAAGTGTATCACCCCCTGGTTTACACAGGAGGCAAATTCATGTCCCACGGTTTTTGTTTCTGAAAAGAATAGTATGTTGTGCTGATCGAAACCGAATTACATCTGCTTAGAGGAACGACTCATTCTGTGTCGAATCAAAACAATGTATGTACTCACCCTTGTCTGCATAATCTGTAAAACTGTGCATGGTTGGGAAATAGGGTGGCACAGTTAAAGACATTCCCTGTAACTCCAGAACACAGGGAGGTGTCAATCATTTCCATTTGAGATTGGATGGAAGATGATATCCCCATAGCTTGCCCATCCACTAGGATAGCAATTATGGAATAGTGCTATCCCTAACCAAGCACAGCAAAAAGGCTGGATAACAGAGTAGGGGGCAAGTGGTGAATATTCTCTTTCCCACCAAACACAAGAAGAATTTGGAAAAATCCCTATTGAAATTTGACAACCAAATATCACTATTCCCCAGATAGCAATTTTCTGGGGTAAAGTGGAATAGACTCTCTCAGTGACCTCAACCAAGTACTTTTAAAATAAATTCTCATTCAAATGAAATTCTCAGTGCCTTTTGCAGCTCAAGTAAATATTGCAATGGATTAGAAAATCTCAGGACAAGTTGTCAACTACCGTGTTTAATCTTGGGACTTGAACTGGAATACACTGGCACTTGAATCAGCACAAAAGATGCAGTTTCCGAAAGTAGCTTCAGCAAAAGATCAAGCAAGTCTGATTACCTAAATTTCATCAAGGTATCAGAAAGAAGGGTATGCTGTAACTAATCAAGTAAGCAAAAACAGAAATGATGAGGTCGGAATAGCTTAATCTGATATAAAATTCAACAAGTATTATACAAGATGGTATAAACACTGTGTGTGTAAACAACAGTTTGAGGTGAGCGATGTAGATCGATGCAATTTCAAGTCACTCTCTGCTTCGACTCCTATGACGGTGACGTCGATGATGGCGATGGTGATGGCGATGCTTGGATTTCTTCTCTTTCCTCTTTGTTTTTTCAGAACTTTCTGCCTTCTTCCTCTCATCTTTGGATTTGTGCCTCTTCGGAGGAGAGGCATCATCCGCCATATCGGACGTATCAGAAGTCTCTTCGAAGGACTCGGATTTTATGAAAGCTGGCTTTTCTGGACCTAAAACCCGACGCTCCCACTCTTCTTTCACCCGCACTTCGGGAGCTGGTGAGAGATCATTGTTATGGTTTGATGATGAAGCAGCGTACGGACCAGTTTCGTCCATTCTTGAACCTATTGCACCTCTTCCTCGCTTAGCCCTGAAATTCAGAGAAAGATTTAGTCGTCACTGAAAAAGCAAAATCAAATACATCCAAAACTTGTAATAAGATTATAATTTTTTTCCCCATCCAGGAGTGAAGAACTTCTGGCTTGAAAGAGTTGTTAGAGCAGCTAAATTGCCACAAGAAAACAAAAGAATATCAGCAATTTGGAAAAACCACCCTACAAACATATCATGTAACACCAACTAGCTTTTTTTTTCTTGTTGGAAAAAAAAAAATCACTTTTTCCATTTTTAAGAAATGTACACTTATTTCTTCACTTGTGCAGATTGATCCCACTAATCATTTTAGGAACACACTGCCACTTCACAGTAAGCACAAAGATGACAGTTACGACCATAGTTCTTGTCAAAATGTGATGGAGGGGTAGCTTAGTCCTCAAACTATCAAGATAATAAAACATAAACTTACCTTGACTGAAGAAATGCTTCAATTTCTTCATCCCTTAAACCAGTGGCATCCTCATCTGAGTAGCCATTCCCATGATCCAATTTGCTTGATGAGCAAGAGGTGGTCGGATTTCTTCTTTTTTGTCCAACCCTCGAACTCGAACTTCGGTTCAATGAATCACTACGGCGCTTCTCACCCCTGGATATGCTTCTATCTTTATGACTGTCTTTAAGCTTCCCTTCCAACTCCAGCTCCTTCTCTCTGGCACGCCACATTTCGCTAACCTCAACCGCTCGATTTGCTGCAGGAAACCAAGAAAATTCAGTTAGACCAAAAAAGAGAAGCAATGAATCAGGAAACAGTAATACATTGCCTTGGAATATATATATATATATATATATATATATATATATATATATATAGATATATATATATATATATATATATATATAGAGCTAGGCTGGAATACTATTAATAGTACCAAGTTATTGATGCTATTAAGTTTTTAACCGTTGAATTAATAGAGGTGTGGTTGAGATGATAGTGGGCCCCTTGGGTTTAATGGGTGGTTATCTAATGGGTGAAAATAATTAAAGGGGTTGATCTAAGGGTAGAAAACTTGATAGCACCAAATGCTTGGTACTATCGATAGTATAGTAGCCGGACTCTATATATATATATATATATATATAAAGTCTGACTGGAATACTATCGATACTATCAAGCAATTGGTGCTATCAAGTTTTTAGCCGTTGGATGAAAGGATGTGCGGTTAGAATTATAGTGGTCCCCTAAAATTTTTACTATTCAACCAACCACCCACTAAACCCTGGGGGACCACTATCATCGTAACCGCACATTTCTTAATCCAATGGCTAAAAAATTGATAGCACCAATGACTTGGTACTATCGATAGTATTCCAGCCTAATTCATATATATATATATATATATATATATATATATATATATATATATATATATATATATATATAGCGTAGGGCTACTATACTCTTATGAGTATAAATCCCTTTATACTCATAACTTTTTCGCCCTTGGATGAAGAGATGTGCGGTTAGGATGATAGTGGTCCCCCTAGAGTTTACTAGGTTGTTGGTGAAATAGTATAAATCATAGGAGACCACTATAATCCTAGCCGCACATTTCTTCATTCAAGAGCCGAAAACTTATGAGTACGAAGGGATTTTACTCATAAAAGTATAGTAGTCGGGACCCTATATATATGTTAAAACCATTTCCTAGAGAGGTTGATTATGAAAGTTCAATGCATTGGACTTAAAGTCTCACTGCTTCACAATCAAATCAGTTATTCCAAAGGATGAGATCAGAATTAAAAGAAAGATGCTCAATAGAAGGCCTTTTTTCCCTTCTCAATCTAATATAAGCATCCGGTGCAAGTAAAGATTTTTTTACTCAAACATTAGACAATATTTCCCGAAAGCACCAAAGCAAATAACATTCTAGTCTAAATCATCTTACACCATCACAGCATCGATAATTTTAACTCTAAATATGAGATTTAAAACAGTTTCACCCTTAAGATACTCCTTATCAACAACAATACCATTGTAACCCACATAAGAAAACCTAAATTAGCCTTAATTTTTCTATACATCACAAAGGAAAAACCTTGTCCTACAAGATGAAACTGAGAGAGTAAAATAGTTAGCCACATGAACCAGCTCAACAATCTCACAATAGCCAATTCGAGTTATTCATTCTCTTTTATATGCCTTTGTCTATTCAATAGCATGTTCTAAATCAAGCCATGTTTATCTATCAATCAAACCAACTTAAAGTGAGCCCTTCATTTACAAATATTAGTATAACTTGAAACTACTTTTGATGTTAGACACTCAGAAAAGAATCCTCTCGAGGCAAAAGCCCAGCTAAATCAGATCCTGTTAGTTTTAGAGGGAAAAAAAAGAACGAAAAAACTGCGACTAACCTTGCTGCACTCCGAGTACTGTGGCGGTGAGAAAACGTGAATTTGGGCGTGCCCTAACATTAGGCTGGCGTAGATAAACATGAACACCTTCTTCCTCAGCCTGCAGCCGCAATGTCCTTGCCTCTTCCATCAGCAAGGCAGCAAGACGATTCTCTGTCTCTAAATCCATCGATTGCCCAGCTTCTAAGATATAACAAAACTATTATTACAGAGAGTTACTAGACAATCTTACGCGCATACCCAACCAAAACACATCACAAGGAAAACAAATCAGCATATCAAGACTATATACATAATAAACTATTTGGCGAAGGACAAGAGAATGTTTTTCAGAACTAATCAATTATTAAACCAAAAAAAATGCATAGCATAGTAACCAGAAGTACTTAAAAACATCAATGTATTCTACCTCAGCAGGATATCTGACCAGAAAAATGTACAAGTGGGTGCTAGTTAAACTCTAACAAATCATAAAATAAGCTTACACTTACAAACACTTTAGTCGCGATTTTGTTGCTAATAAGTTTTTCGCTCTTGTTATTTAATGCAATTGATTTCCTGCATAAATATGACACTCAGGAAGCACCTTTCTCATTATTTAACTGTTCAATCACACCTCAAATTGCCTATCTACTGCAAAAATTAGCTTCAATAATCCCAAAAATATGGGTCTTTTATTACTATTATTATTATTACTATTAATAATAGTAATAATCCCAAAAATATGGGTCTTTTATTACTATTATTATTTCATATATTTATCTCATTGAGCTTAACAAATTCATATAAACCATACATAAATCGATAAATAATTGATGATTTAGGCAAATAATAACCCTATTCTTCTGAAAAACTATAATCAATGTTACAAACTAATTCACATAACAAAATTCTCACAAAAAACCACCAAATTTTCCCAATTGCTTCTCAGATCTATCAATCAGGACGAAGAAAGATCTCAACTTTCGACTAGTTTCCTATTGATGATTCGAAACAAGAAAACAAAAGAAGCAAACCCTAGAAAAGGGGGAGGGCAAAGAATCACGAATCCGAGCGCGGAAACATCGAGACGTACCTCGAGATCACCAACACGCGATGAGGAGCGATGAGGGGGGCCGCGGCGGCGATCGGCGGAGCTCGTCGTAACCCTAGCGGAGGCGGCGGCGGCGGAGGAGAGGCGGCGCCGTACGACGATGCGTAGGGACGGTAACGGAGAAAAAAGAAAGTACGTCGGAGGAGGAGGAGCGGTTTACGGAGAATATGGTTTTATGAGGGTTAATGTGTAAAAAAATCGTATATAAGAAGAAATTATTCCGTGCATACTTTTCGTGAACCACACTTAATATTAAATAAAAAAATCTAATTCAGAAGTATATATATAATCTACTGTTATAGAAAACTCAATTATTTATTTATTTATTATTATTATTATTATTATATTTTATTTATTTATTTATTTATTTTATTTTTTTTCTTTTTGGGCGCTAAAAATATTTAAGGGTGTGAGTTTTCATTTTTTGCCCCTAACAAAAAAAAAAGACATGGTCGATCGATTCTCAACGTTCGCCTTTCTCTTTATATATATATATATATATATATATATATATTCTTCCTCTATTCTTAAAGTGTAAGAAAGAAAAAACAGAGTATTTGAGAAAATAAATTATTTTTATTTTATTTTTATTTTTCTTCTCAATCTTTTATAATCGTGCTCGCAGAAAGAAGAATTTCGGTCATACCTTTGGATAGAGTTCTTGATTAATTCTGCACGTAAGGACGAAAATTTATTTTTAAAGAGTGCTACCACGCTTCCGAATCTATCAAATATTTCAAATTATTTGCATTTATCTGTTAGCCAAATTTATATTTTATTAGTTAGATAAATAATCACAATTAAATTTTGTGTATATCTTTTTCTAATATCTACTTTATATATATATAGGGGTGGTAATTCGGCTCGTGTTCGGCTCGAAATGAGCTCGAGATCGAATCGCTCGTTTAGTAAACTAGCCGAACACGAGCCGAATTTTTCAGTTCATTTAATAAACGAGCCGAACACGAGCGGAGGTCAGCTCGCTCGTGTTTGGCTCAATAACGGATCGAATATATATATAAACTTTACTATTTAAATTTTAAGCTATTAATTTTTTATAAATTTTAATTTTTTAATTTTTTTTTAGTTTTACCCATAATAATAGGAATGAAAATTAAATTTGTTGTTCGGAAGTCAGCTCGTGTTCGGCTCGTTAATAAACGAGCCAATTAAACGAGCCGAACACGAGCCGACCCCAACTCACTCTTGCTCGGCTCGTTGACACCCATATATATATATATATATATATATATATATATATATATATATATATATATATATATATATAATTGAGGGTTTACAAACCCTTACGTGTCGATCCCTGAGCCCTCCTCGCCTCCCTCGCCCCGGTTTCTCTCTTCTCCGCGCCCCCCCTCGCCCCTGTTTTCCCTTTTCTCTCCCCCGCGCGGCGTCGCTGTCGGAAGCCGCGGGTGAGCCGATCCCCCATGTGTGCCCACCCCTCTTCTCTATATGTGTGCCCACCCTTCTTCGCTACAGGCGTCGCTCCCGGAAGCCGCGGGTGAGCCGATCCATGGCTCCCGCAAGCCGCGGGTGGCCCGATCCCCCATGTGTGCGCAGATGATTGCGAGGCCGCTTCGGAGTCCTTTCCTCTCCCTCCCTGCTTCCTTCTCCCATGGTTCTCCTTCTCCCTTCCTGTGCTTCAGGTTGGTTCGGTCTGGCCGCGGCGTACGACGCCCAGCGCCAGGCTTGGGTACGACTTCCTCCCTCTCCTATGGTTCGTCTTCTCCCTGCCTCCGCTCCAGAAAGCCGCGGGCTGCGCTGATCGTACGGCTTGCACAGGCCCAGTGCGGGTACGCCTCCCCTCTTCTCCTATGGTTCCCCCCCTCGCTTACCTTGCCTCGGCCTGGTCTGGGGGTCCGACTCAGCAGCAGGAGGTTTGGTGTACGGGCTCCCCCCCCCTCCCTTGGTGCCTACCGTTCCTCTTCTCCCCTCTCTCTACTGCGGGGTGCTTCTCAGGGGTACTACATACAGGAGGTTCGGTGTACGGGCTACCCCCCCTCCCTCAGTGCCTACCGTCCCTCTTCTCCCCCCTCTCTACTGCGGGGTGCTTCTCAGAGGTACTACATATACTCTCTATTCCCTGTGAACAGAGGTGTGTCTGTTCTTATTCTCATTCTCATCTCCACATCTCTATATACTATACTATATACTATATACTCTCTATATCTTTGGAGGAATAGAACTCTATTGATGGGAATAGGAAATTAACCTATTTGTGGAGGGCCTCTATTGATGGGAATAGGGAAATAGCCTATTTGTGGAGGAACAAACAAAAAAATTGGGTATGCACAGGAAATTCATATTTGGCACTCTCTAATTCGAAGGTTTTCTTTAACCTTTGTTCTTTAATTATTGTGCTTGAGTACCTGATGGAAGCAATCTTCTTCTATGCTTTAATAAAAATATGTCGGCCGTGCACGCGCGTGCGCTTGGGTACCCGATGGAAGCAATCTTCTTCTATGCTTTGATAAAAGCATGCCGGCCGTATGCACGCACGCGTGCTCAGTTTGGCCTCTCCTCCTTTTCGTAATTAACTATATTGTCTTTTTTGTACTGTCTCTTTTCCTACCTTATATATATGTATATTCTTTTCATTTATGAGTTTGGACTTTTCTTTAGGCATCTAATTAAGCAGTCTCCTATCCTTAGCTGCCTATACAAATGTTGGTAACAGAAACTACTAATTTTGCATCTTTGCGATTGAGTTATTGTCACTTCTTTAAAGGATATTAGTTTGGTGTGTACTGGTATTTGTGATTGCTTGAGGCTTTAGAAGAAAATAATATTGATTTCCCCCTATTTATTTAGGCTCAGTTATCTTCTCTTTGGCACGAAACCTAAGTAAAATCTACAACTTATCAAAATATGTGTTCTCTGTAATTCTTTTTCCTTTATAAAATATTGTCATATTTCATTCAACTTAAAATGAGTTTAAATCATTGGTTTAAAGAACTACATGCTAATCTTGGGTCCTAGAGGTGTTTGTGTGCATGTTATCTCTTGCCTTTACTTTCATGCTCTTCATGAAGTTCCTATAGCATTTTAAATATTTAGTTCCCGATGTATTGAGGCTTCACAAAGTGGCTTCCCGTGTATTTAAACCTTACAAATGAGAAGTTTTTGATGGTTGCCGATGTATTGAGACTTCGCAAAGTGACTCCTTATGTATTTAAACCTTACAAATGAGAAGATTTTGATGGTTGCCTCTCGTGTTCGTGTGCTAATGTAATGTTCTGTTCTAAATATATTTTTTTCCTCAGGAATATATTTCCTCAAGAATAATTACTTCTTTCCTTTCGTTCCATGCTCTTTATAAAATTTTATGGTTTTAAAACTTGAAAGTCACAACTTACAAAACTCAACTTAATGAGAGGTCCTCAAGAATAATTACTTCTTTTCTTCTATTGCATGCTTAAAGCTCCAAAGTGACAATTTCCAAAACTGAACTTAATGAAAGGGCTTGAAAGACCCGGTTTGGAAAACTTGAGTTAATTAAAGGCATGGAGTTCACAAGGAGGATGCATGTAAAGACAGGTATAAAGTTCAAAGTCAATCTCGAAAGGCCCAATTTAGGAGAGCATGAATATAAAGGCAAGAGGTAACCTTGGGTTCCGAATTAAAGGTATAAAATTCAGACACACATAAATGTAAAGGTAAGAGGTAACCTTGGGTTCTATAGGTATTGCATACTCTTTGTGAATTTGACCGCTTTTATTACCTTGAGTTTCGTAAGTTATGACTTTTAATCTAACATGAACTTAGTTGTGTTCCTGTGGATGTATTTGGACTTCGCGGAGTGGGATGCATTGTGACGCCCCCAATAGTCCCACATCGGATGTGGATGGAATTGTGATTGGGTTTATATGAGACATGGACACTAGTAATAATAACTGGGCTTAAGCATTTTGGGCTGTAGTTTGGGCCCAACGAGTTATTATTGCTAGTGGGCCGGGTCGTTACTTTTGGTATCAGAGACAATAATCAGCCGAAAGTGTGCGGCGAGTCTCGGCTGAGCCTGGGTCTAGATGACAGGGCTAGCGAGACAAGTCTCACATCGCCTGGTGATCTTGGGCTGCTGTGTGTGTGTTTGGGCTGACGAGGACGTCAGGCCTAAACGGGGGGAGTCTGTGACGCCCCCAATAGTCCCACATCGGATGTGGATGGAATTGTGATTGGGTTTATATGAGACATGGACACTAGTAATAATAACTGGGCTTAAGCATTTTGGGTTGTGGTTTGGGCCCAACGAGTTATTATTGCTAGTGGGCCGGGTCGTTACTTGTATGTATTTGGACTTCACATTACATACTAATCTTGGTTCTAGAGGTGTGTGTGTGCATGTTATCTCTTGCCTTTACTTTCATGCTCTTCATGAAGTTCCTATAGCATTTTAAATATTTAGTTCCCGATGTATTGAGGCTTCACAAAGTGGCTTCTCGTGTATTTAAATCTTACAAATAAGAAGTTTTTGATGGTTGCCGATGTATTGAGACTTCACAAAGTGACTCCTCATGTATTTAAACCTTATAAATGAGAAGTTTTTGATGGTTGCCTCTCGCGTTCATGTGCTAATGTTGGGTTAGGCAATGATGACACATATATATACCAATACTTCTAGATAGCCTTAGGCAACCAATTACTCTTTGAAGGAAAAAAAATGGAAAGGAAACTATCCGTAATTTTTCATGGCCTTGGGTAATTTTGGACGGCCTTCGATGACCAAATGTTTGATAAGTAATGCAATTTGTATTTTTTATTGCACATTTGGGTACAATGTATAATTTACCGTGTGCTTAGTTGTTACCTGAGCCAATTTCAAGATGTATAAAAGTATACAAAGTGGCTTCCAATGTACTTAAACCTTAGTTTACTCTTTAAACTAATGTACTTCCTTTCTTCTTATTTATTTATTTATTTATTTTGTTGCATGAGATTGTTGTGGTGCTTCTCTTTTATTGTTCATTACTTTCACAAACTTTCGGGAATTCCCTTCATTGGAGAGAGATCGTGCTCAACCCTTTTGTACCGTACGGTATTAATTCTATCTTCTTTTCGTGTCTTTATATTTAATTTCTTGATTAATTTAAGCTCTCTTTCATTTATTCTTTTTATTTTCTTTTCGAGGCAATGATGATGCAAAAAAACTTCAACAATTTTGGATGGCCTTGGGCATCCAATTCCTGTATGGACAATGTTGGCAGCTCATAACATAGTAATAATCTTGGGTGGCCTTCGGTAGCCGATTGTTGCTTGGTAACTAATTGCCATTGTTTACTACATATTTGTAGAAAAATGTGTGTTTCGCTCTTTGAAACTCACTTTGGATTGATTGTAGTTGTTGCCTGAGTATAAAAATACAAACCACATTTTTCCGGTTGCCTTGGGCAACCAATTGCTGCTTGCACAATAATGATGCATGGAAAAAAAAAAAATGCCTTCCAATTTTTTTTTCCCCTTCTTCTGATTGAGCAAAGAAATTATCTGAGCCTCATATTTTTTACCTTGTTTTTTTACTTCCCTTTTTTTTACCTTCTCGAGTTGGCTTTCCCCTACCTTTGTTGTTTTGTTCCAATATTTTTTTTACCATTTTACACTCTTCTTTTGTAGTTCACCAAGAGCATTCATGCTCTCCTAAATTGTGCCTTTCGAGATTGAGTTTGAACTTTATACCTGTCTTTACATGCATACTCTTGGTGAACTTCATGCCTTTAATTAGCTCAAGTTTTCCAAGAGTTTTGTAAGTTGTAACTTTGGAGCTTTAAAACCATAAAATTTTATTAACAACATGCAACGATTTGTTCCAATATTTTTTTTACCATTTTACACTCTTCTTTTGTAGTTCACCAAGAGCATTCATGCTCTCCTAAATTGTGCCTTTCGAGATTGAGTTTGAACTTTATACCTGTCTTTACATGAATACTCTTGGTGAACTTCATGCCTTTAATTAGCTCAAGTTTTCCAAGAGTTTTGTAAGTTGTGACTTTGGAGCTTTAAAACCATAAAATTTTATTAACACCATGCAACGAAAGAAAAGGAGTGATTATTCTTGAGGACCTCTCATTAAGTTGAGTTTTGTAAGTTGTCACTTTTGGGTTAGTGCCTACTCCTCAATTCCTTATTTACACTCTTCTTTTGTAGTTTTAAAGTGTGTGTGTATGTGTATTATATAAATTCTATTGCTCTCAGTACCTATTCACTTCTTAATTACTTATTCTCTCATGCCTACTTTTGTTTACTTTGAACTTATATCTCTCTTTTCTTTGCTCACATCCCAGCTCTAATTATGCTATTACTTTGAGTAGGGATCTCAAACAATTGGTTTTGCTCCTGACCTTCATAATAGGCTATTGTTTAGCTTTACATGAAACTTACAAATTAGAATTTTTTAACTTCATTTCCTATTTGTATATAAAACTATTAATATTAAATTATTTTATTTGTAGTTTTTAAGATATATATGGACATTGTGGGGACATCAAATGGGGAATCATATATAATGTAGTTTTAAAGATATATGCCTTTTGTATTTCATATTAAATATTTAGTTCCATATGTACTTACATTAGAATCTTTTTATGGTTAGAAAGCGTTTTGTAACGTACTTCAACTTACAAATTAGACTTTTTCCATGCTTGGCTGTCACATCTACCTATATGTACACTTTACAAAGAGGCTTTACATGATACTTAGAAATTAGAATTTTTTAACTTCATTTGCTATTTGTATATAAAACTATTAATATTAAATTACTTTATTTGTAGTTTTTAAGATATAGATGGACATTGTGGGGACATTAAATAGGGAATCATATATTAGGTTAATATATGAAGTTTGTATTTCATTTTAAATATTTAGTTCCATATGTATTTACATTAGGATCTTTTTATGGTTAGAAAGTGCCTTGCAATGTACTACAACTTACAAATTAGGATTTTCTCATGCTTGGCTATCACATTTACCTATTAATCCTAGGTTCCAAAGTTTGTAGACACTTTACATATTAGAAGGGGCCTCAAACAGTTGATCCTGTTCTTGCCGTTGATAATAAAGTAAGCTTTAACTTTACATGGTACCCAGGAATCCCGCACAGTTGGTTCTGCTCTTGACCTTCATAATAGGTTAATGTTTAGATTTACATGTCTAACAAGCACACATTTTTTTGCAACTCATTTTTCAATTCTACGATTCATTTGTTAACTTCTCTTCCATTCCTTATTTAATTTTTTCATTCTTTCCCTTCCTCCACTGTGGTTGGCAGGATGTCTGTTGTCGAAATTTCTTATATTACGTTACTTGAGGAGATTACTCGGAAGCTAGGTGTCCAGACTCCTTAGTGCGAGGTCACTGTTACTGGAGATGGTTGGTTCCTAGCCTACATAGATGTTGAAATAGTACGTACTGAAACAATTTTCGAAACTTCCCTGTGTTGGGGTGCTCCGTCCCGTAATATTTCATTTACCAAAGAAGCCGCCGCCCGTGCTGTGATAAAAAAATTGAAGGAACAATTTGCATTACACATAAAAGATGCAAACTACGATGATTACATTTTCTATAAAGATTCGTATGATCGTGTCGCTATTCAATACGGTGATGTACTGGACCGGTTCAACATGCTTGAGTAAGAACATAATGCTCTAAAGGATTGTTACCTTGCCATGCTTTGTGAGAAAGGAGAAATCATGAGGGAGTAGGGAGAAATGCGTCGTGAAATTCAGGAATGTCGTATGATCAGTGATTCTCTTCGGGCTGAGCAGCTTGCTACTCCACCTGATCCATCTGAAGCCGGATCCGCTTCTTAAACTTAGAATGTTCCCTCAAATTTTGTTCTCTTCTCTGGTTCGAAATTGGCGCTATAAATTAACTTCCCTTATTGTCTATTAATTTGTAGTCTAAGAGATTCCGACATCTCTCGCAATTCAGTTCCGTACTACGAAATTGGTGATCCACCTAAGAGATTCCGCCATCTCTCCCAATTCATTTTTGTACTACCGAATTGGTGACCCAGCTTCTCTTTTATCCCAAGCTTCTCTAACTATTTGTTAATTTTTAGAAAAAAACATTTGGGCATCTAACATTAGTTATATAGTTATATAGTTATATTTATTGGACTTTTCTCTTTGTATAGTATTACTATTTTAGTTCTAAAAATTGGCTTCTCCTCTTTCCTTCTTTCTCTTTTCCCCTTACTTTTTTGCTCTCTTTTTTGGAGGAAATGATGATACATATATATACCAACATTTTTGGACAGCCTTGGCAACCAATTAATTTCTACGCACAAATGATACCGGAGGGAATTAATCGTAATTTTCTCCCGATTCCTTGGCACAGATGATAGCAGCTGGAATTAAACGTAATTTTTTGGACAGCCTTCGACAACCAAATGTTTGGTAACCAACCCAATTGGTATTCTTTATTGCACATTTACAGAAGATATATAATTTGCTATGTGCATGTGCTCGCTTCTTATCTAAGCCTCCTATTTTTATTACATTATTTTACTATCTTCTTTATTGGATTAAGTGGAACCTAACATATCTATACATTTATACATATGCACATCTATACATTTCTACTATGAAGCTCAAGCGAAAAACTAATAATTTGAGAACCCTCCTTACATGTAAAGTGTGCAGAGGCTTTGGAACCCACAATTGGTAGGTAAATGCAAGAGGCAAGCACCAAAAAAAACTAATTCCTAACATTCAGGCAGAGAGAAGAAGCAACCATTCTTTAAAAAAAAAAAAAAACTCCCAATTAATTCATGCAGTCTAAATACATATATCCTCAAACTTTACAAGTCAGTTAGCTGATTGAACTTCTATGATTTTTTACCCGCAATTACTGTTTCTCCCTGCTTTCCCCTCCCTACCTTTTATTTCTTGGTTCTCCTTTATGTTTTACATTCCTTTTCATATGTTTTGTTCTGATCGTATTTTCTATTTTTTTTTTTTTTCCCGAGGCGATGATGACTCATTAAAGAATGTGCAATTTAGGATGGCGATCGGCAACAAATTATTTCAATTTTGGTATGCGGATTTTCATATTTGGAATGAACTACTATTTGCTTGCGATTGATGTGTAAGTATAAAAAATAGTTATAATTTCTGTCGGCCTTAGGCAACCAATTGCTATCCGCGCAACGATTGTTCATAAAAAATAAGGAGGCTTCTATTTCTGTTATTCTTTTGAATTGAACAGATAAATTGTCTAAGCCTAATATTTTTTCCTTTTTTCTTTCTATAAACTGCGGCTTATACTTTTTTTTAAAAAAATTGATGTCAAAGTCCAAAATCAATTGTTTTAGATTCCTCCTTACATACATGAGAAAATTCTAATTTGTAAGTTCCATGTAAAGCTAAACATTAGCCTATTACGAAGGTTCCAAGTATGATTGTTTTCTCCGTATTTTTCTGTGTTTTTCCGAGGCGATGACTGTCACGCCCCGAGTTTTAAAACCCAGTCTAAATTTTTTTTAAAAATCAGAGTTCGCAAAACCGGGCGTAACAGACCGCCACACATATAGGAAATCCTCCGACCACACGGGCAGAGTCACCCCTATACATGCACGGCTCGGCAAGTACAAAACCATACAATCAGAGTTCAAGTACAACTTAAACTAAATAACATAATAAAACCCAATCAGTTCTAGACATCTATATATGTCATACAGTCCTCAAAATATGTAAAGCAAAACTAATGTATGATGACAAAATAAACTTCTAATGATCAAATCCAAGATGTGATGATCCTCACGGGGACAGCTCTATCGTGACAGCCTCACTCGTACGTCCCGACATCTCTCCACTCGATGGACCCGAAAAATGGTCACCCAGGGAGTGTGAGATACATCGACAGTCTATCCCAGTGGGCACGACGAGCCGAGAAATAGCTAATCGTACCTACTGGATACAAAAATCTGCGGATAGTAACTGGTCAATGGATAAAGGCTGGATAAGCAATAAAGAGCAATAATAATACTGAAATAGGCATGCTGAAACAAGGAATATAACTGCAGATGTCAAATAAGTGCTGATAATAAATGACTGTATAAAATCGAGCAGGAAACTAAGTATAAAGGGTACAAGATAAATAGCTACATGTAAGTGAAACATGATAATAAAAGCTATGCATCAATAACAGAAACTCAAGTACCCAATCACATGCCACTATTGGTCTCGCAGGACCTCAGGCTAAAGCCACCGATCCGCACCATATCTGGCTGACATAACCCTGCACTCACAGACGCCTAGCAGTCCCGATGCAAAGGGCTCACGGGTCCTTCCTTTAGACCACTTTATCGGTAAAGAACACTATGACGGTGGCCAAACCGTCAGTGTACATGAAGTACAGCAGTGCGTGACAAATCATAATGCTATGCTCAAGCTCACGGTCTAATGACCGGGTAGTCGGCAACAAGCCAAGATCCCAACAAGGAAGCAAATGTCTGTATATATATCAATCATGGGTCTATCATGCATATCTGAATATAAAAGCAAGTATCTCTGGATATAAATGCAGTATAACAAGTAACAGATATGATAGAAATCAACAGGCATGATCAAACCATGAAAATCTATTATACTGAGATATAAGAACTGATGAGCATGTATACAGGATATGTCCAAGGAAAACAATGTCTATCATGTAGGAATATATGACATATAGGCAAAATCATCAGGGTTAGATCAAGAACAAGTGTCCGACTGGACTAAAGCAACCAGAGGGCCGAAAAGATAAAGCCCGGACCGAAGATAACCCACCTCAATGTAGGCCGATCCCGACTCCCGTAGACTACTGGGAGTGTGACGCCCCGGAATTTGGATTAGTCTTATATATAAATGATATAATAGGACTAAATCTCTAACCCGGCTATAGCATTTTGGATGGTAGCAAGATCCAAGAGGAACATGAGAGTTAAGCGTGCTAGAGCTAGAGTAGTTCTAGGATGGGTGACCCCCTGGGAAGTGGGGCGTCACAGTTGGTATCAGAGACATTCACTAGCCGAAAATATGAGATGAGTCTCGGCTGAGCCAGGGTTATATAGTGGGTAGAGCGAGGCTCCCCGGCTAATGACCGTTGTGGGTGGAGTGCAACTCCCCACAAGGTCGGCTAAGGCTAGCGAGACGAGTCTCACATCGCCTGGTGCTTGTGAGTGTGCTTGAGCCTGACGTGGACGTCAGGGCTTAAAGAGGGGAAGAATGTGACACCCCGGAATTTGGATTAGTCTTATATATAAATGATATAATAGGACTAAATCTCTAACCCGGCTATAGCATTTTGGATTGTAGCAAGATCCAAGAGGAACGTGAGAGTTAAGCGTGCTAGAGCTAGAGTAGTTCTAGGATGGGTGACCCCCTGGGAAGTGGGGCGTCACAGGGAGGCTGGTGCTGAACTGATGGGGGCCCTGAACAAAAATTGTAATCAGAAACAGACTCACTCATACCCATCCCGACAACACTACAGTAACCTGAAACCATTCTTTCATACCATAGTATGCGAGACACACGTCAGAAATCGTAAAACCGACGATTTTGCCGATTTACGGAACGATATCCGTCTTCCGCTCAACGTAAGCCTATGGACCTCTAACGAAATGCTTAGAAGGTGCGTACACACTGTCCAAAGATAGCCATGAAGTTAAATTTGCAACTTGATCCATAAAATACTCTAAAATTGCATAATTACATTAACTTGATACACTGTTTTGATCCGATCTTCCAAACCAGGAAGCTTTAGACTGCGCCGTAAATTTCAGCGCGTAGGTTTTGACGGTGCTCACTGGTTTGGGCTGGCACGAGGCCCGAGGGCAAAGTTGGCCCATAATCATTCTAAGTCCACAATGGCTACTATGCTACAACCAATCAACCACTTGATCAAGCTGGAATTAAACATGAGCATCATGCTCTAGATGGACAGAAGAGTGAAGTGCTCACCTGTGACTTGCCGGAGAGTGGCCGGAGAAGTTGGCAGGAGCAACCCTCAAATCAAGCTAGGCTCGGGTTGGCAACCTCCTGAACAAACCAGGCTCAGACCTGATGCAAAGGTGAGAATCAGTCAAAATATCCTCCCAGAAGTGGCTCGGACCTAGCCAGACCCGGCACCGGCGGCCGGTGGCAGCGGTTGGCCGAAAAACACCCAACACACACCCTTTAACAAAAAGATTGGAGCAACTTTGCTACACAGTGACCTTAAGCTAAATAAACTTGAAAGAAAGTCATTAAAGGTTGCTAAGGTCCTACCTGAGTGGTTGGCCGGCGACCAGAGGCGACAGCGGTGGTCGGAGCTCGAGCTCGGATTGCAACAATGGTGCAACTACAGAGATGAACATCCTTACGTCAAAAGCTTCATGCAACTACATGAATAACTTCGTAATGACCAAATAAACTTACCTGGGTCACAACGCGACGGCTGGGTGCGGCGGCGATCGCCGGCGGCGAAGCTCAGGTGACCCTAAGGTGCTCTAATGGCGAAATCCAACCCAGAGCTTTTGAGTCCCAGTAACTTGGACCAAATGGATCCTTTTGATCCTGCGGTGATTGCTGAGGTGGTGGCCGGCGGCGCGGGTGAGCGGCGGCGTCGGACGGCGAGGCTCGGCAAAGTTGCAAGTTTGCCCGAAGCTAGGGTTCACTCGTGCGACCCTGATCCTTAGCCGATCACTACCAAATTTTGGGAGGAAGTTGCAGTCGACAATAAGACCCAATCCAACGGTCTTGATCTCTGGTTCAACGGTTGGATGAAGATTGCGCCAGAGATCGGCCAAAAGTGGACTTCCGGCAAAAAGTCGCTCCCGCCGGCAACCGGGACGACGGCGACGGCTCAAACTTCACAGGAAAGGTCATCTCGCCGTCAGACACACTTTACAAGGGGGTCAAAGGTCCATTTAAAAGCAATAAATTCCAACAACCTCACCTTGCCGGAGAGATGGAAGATGGAGGGCTTCCCCGCGGCGGCGCACGGTGGAGCAGAATGTCGGGAAGGTTTGGGCTCGGTCACGGCTTCACAGAGGAACACCCAGACCCACTTTGGATCAACCAAAACTCCTTCTTGATGCCTTCCACACCACCAGACCGAGAAGAAACCCAACTTTCTTGGTCTCCCCGAGCTTTTCTGGCGACTGGACGGCGGTGGCGCCGGCGCGACGGTTGGAGAAGATGGTGGAGGCGTTGGTTCCAGAGAGGGAGACAGAGGGGTGGTTTTGGGTGAGGATCTCCAAAGGACACCATCTTGAATGCATTATATGCATGAGAGATGCAACAAAATGCCAATATAACCCCCAACTAGCCATATTTAGCTCCAAGTCCTTCACTAAAAGTTTGTTTCACAGTTTAGTCCTTCTCCAATAAGTGGCACGAATTACGGAGCATAAATTATTGGGTTATCGCGCAAAATATTCCGCTTTTTGCCCTTTTTTTCACGCTTTTCGAGATGTTTAAGTCGTCAAATTGAAAAACGGACTTCGCCACGACGTCCGGCTCGACGAAACCTATTAGGTAGCAATTTTTGTTTGTCGACGAAATGCCCGGATAAATTCTCGATCCATCAAATACTGTGCAATTTACAGTTTTACACGCTTTTCGAGACTCTAGGATCGTCAAACGGAAATTCCACCAGTGCCATTGCGCTTAGATCGATGAAACTGATCAAATTGACTACTTGGATCGATATGTTCGGATTCCAGACAGTGGATTGGCCAATGTTGGTATCGAGAGAAATTAAATTTCAGAATTACTATTCATCCACTGTTCACATCCACTATTCACTTAAGTCGCGGGTCTCGCCCGCTTCTTTGCTGATTTCTGAAAGATCCGACCGTCAGATCGGAACTTGATCTATACCATTTTTGATCAGTTTGACGAGACGATCGCACTGGTGATCTCAGATTTTCAAGATCATGCTCGGATTTGAAAAGTGATACTTTCGCCTAGTAAATTGTGCAATTTGCACACCGGCATATGACCAATTAGATTATCTTTGCTCTTTTAAATTTAAAATTAACTTGAACTTCCTTTTTCCTTTTATTTATTTAAAAGTAAAAATCTTGATTATTACAATGATGACTCATAAAAAAATGTGCAATTTAGGCTGGCCTTCGGCAACAAATTATTGCAATTTTTGTATGGGCATTCCATGTTTCGAGGGTGCTCCTATTTGCCTGCGATTGATGTGCAATCATAAAAATTGGCAATAATTTTTGCTGGCCTTAGGCAACCAATTGCTATCAGTGCAATGAGCGTGCATAACACAGAAATTTCCTGAGCCTAAGATTTTATCTTCCTTTTTTCCTACAAACTTTGATTTATACATTTCCCAAAAGTTGAAATTTATATACTTCATGTCTTCTGTGCTGTTTACCCTTATTTTTAACTAATATAAATTTTTGAAAGGGAGTAATCTTCTATTCTAATTTTCTACTTCTTAAATTTTATTTCCCTTCTCACCCTATTGTTTACCTCTTTGCTATGATGACCCTTCGCTCAATACTACTAACAATTTAAGAGTGAATGCAATAATATTTACTTCATAAAATAGTCTGAGCAGAGTTTATTTTTTTATTTCGGTTTTTTTCCCTTTAATTTTTATGTTCTTATTTTAGAGCTTCCGTGAGTGGGTTGTTTGTTGATTCTTTCCCTGCATATTATCATATTTTTTATTACTGATATTACTAATAGATATTTCTAAGTAAATATAATAATATTTAATTATTTGTGTTGTTTGATTAAGATATATGTTTACTTCAAACTTTAGATTGAAAAAAATTAGTGTAATTACTTGGATGTCCGGATATCGAACTGTAAAAAAAGAAATATACATTCCAGTTAATATATTAAGTACTTTTTCCCTCAAACGTACCTACCTTACTATCTTTATTCTAAATATCTTATAATTCTTACTTCCTATTTTTATAAAAAATGGCCAGATCTTATATTTCCTACAGAAAATATACGGTGAATGTTTGTCATTTTTAAATCAACAATTTATTGAGTGCAAAAAAAAAAACCCATGTACTTTAATTCATAGAATATATACATGCATAAGTAGCTAGCTAGGCGAAAAAAAAAGTTCCTGAATTTCAAATCTTCGAATCCAAATTTTTAAATATACAAAAACTAGTTAAATTCGTTTTTCCCTTAATTAAGGAAAAAAAAAACATTGAAATTGAACTCCCGCGAAGTCGTAGTTAAATTTTACTTTATAATTAAAGCTGAACTACCACTTGATATTTATATAATTATCTTTATATAATATAATAGGAATAATATAAAATATAGTTTTCCCCTTTTATAAAATAAAGTAATTACATATTTAGAAGTCAAAGAATGGAAATTATCATCTAGAGCAAGTAACGGAGCACAATATATAGGAATTTATATCAATATTACATTTATATTTCTTATATTTATTTACTACAATTCTTTAGATATTTATACAAAAAATAGTTAAATTTCTTCTTTTTTTAAAAGAAGGAAAAAAATTTAAACTACCACTTATAATTAAAGCTCCGGCAAAGTGGTAGTTCAATTTCAATTTATACTTAAAACTGAACTACCAATTCATGCTTATACAATTATCTTTATAGAATATAATAGTAATAATATAAAATATAGTTTCTCCCCCTTATAAAATAAAGTAATTAAATATTTGGAAGTGAAGGAACGAAAATAATCATCATGAGCAAGTACCGGAGCACAATATATAGAAATTTATATCAATATTACATTTATATTTATTATATTTATTTACTAAAATTCTTTAGATATTTATAATGACCCTTAAAAAATAAACTTAAATATTTCTTTCTTTATAAAATATTAATAGTGTGATTAATATAGTTCTTTGAAAAAAGTTATAATAATAACATTTTTAAAAAAATAAATCTTCCTTTTTTTTATAAGATATTAAAGACTTCATTAAAATAGTTCTTTGAAGATATTATAATAATAATATTAAAAAATTCTGAATATATTTTAAAATAACATGAGAAAAAACAGCAGTTTTGTAAAAAAAATAAAATATATTTCCTCCTCTATTTTACGAAATAATTTTACCAAATGTAAGTTATATATATATATAGTTTATTGCCTACAAGATCACTATTAATCTAACTATAGTTTTTTAAAATTAAAATATGTTGACCTGTATATATATATATATATATATATATATATATATATATATATATATATATATATATATATATATTACGCCATTACTTCAATAAAAATATATATTTCTAAAATTATTGTCTTTATTATTTTTATAAAATATTAAAGGTTCGATTAATATAGTTCTTTGAAAAAATTATAATCATAATATTTTTAAAAAATTTTAAATTTTTCTTTTTTTTTGTATAAAATATTAAAGGTTTCATTAATATAGTTCTTTGAAAAAGTTATAATAATAATATTTACAAATTCTATACATAAAATAAAATATATTTTCTCCTCTATTTACGAAATAAATTTACCAAATGTACTTTACATATATATATATATATATATATATATATATATATATATATATATATATATATATATATATATATATATATATATATATATATATATATATATATATATATATATATATATATATATATATATATATATATATATTACACCATTATTTGATATAAGTGTAAATATATATATATATATATATATATATATATATATATATATATATGTATACAACCTTCAATAAAAATATATATTTTTAAAATTGTTATTATCTTTATTATTTCATCCCACACACTACCTGCTTGAGTTCTTAGGTATTTATAATTATTCTCTAACAAATAAAATAAAATAATATATACAAAATTTCTATATATATATATAATTTAAATTATTTCCCTTATTGGGAGCACAATATTGCAGAATTTAAATTAACATTATGTTCAAATTTTTTATACCTATTTGTTGAAATTCCTTATGTATTTATGATTATCTTTTTGGAGTAAAATCAAATAACATATTTAAATACAAGAACATAAAAAGTATTCCTATAATAATAATAATAATAATAATATATATATATATATATATATATATATATATATATATATATATATATATATATATATATATATATATATATATATATATATATATATAATGTAAATTTATTTTCGTTATAAGATAAAAAATGGATGCTAATAGTTAGTGTTAATAGTTAATAGTTAGTTAATACTTATTAATAGTTAATAATTTAGATTAATATTATATTTAAACTCCCTGTACCTATTTACTTAAATTTCCTGCCTATTTATAATTATTCTTTTTTAAAAGTAAAATCAAATAACATATTTAAATATATGAACATCAAAATTATAATCAATATTTATATTTATAATATTTAATATTTAATATTTAATAGTTAATAGTTAATAGTTAATAATCGAACATACTATGTACAATTTTTTTTTTCCTTCCTTTACAAAATAATGAAACTGTATATTTGTAACGAAGCATAATATATACGAATTTAAATTAATATTATATTATAATCGCTCTCCAGATTATTCCTTTTAATTTTTTGTACAAAATAATAAAATATTAATATTCATCTTAATTTATTTCGTTTAATTTTAATGTTATGTTGTAATCACTTGCCAGATTATTTGTTTCTAATTTTAGTATACAACTAGTTAAAAATTCGCGCTTCGCGGCGGCCGAATATATTTACAGTAAATTAATATTAATAATTAATAGTTATTAAGTAATGAATAATAAATTATTTATAAAGATAGGAATATTTAATATATTATAAGGTTTTCAATTTTATAAATCAGAAAAAAGGAATACGGAATTTAAAATTTTAAAATTTAAAGTTAGGTATTTAAAATTTCAATTTTAAATTTGGGAATAAAAATTCAAAGATTTGAATTCTTAAAATTAAAATTTTTAATTGAAAATTAAGGACAAAAAATTTATCTGGCGGCCCACTTAATCCAAGATGGTTTGTCGTATAATATATATATATATATATATATATATATATATATATATATATATATATATATATATATATATATATATATATATATATATATATATATATATATATATATATATATATATTATTATTATTATTATTATTATTATTATTCCAGTTAGATTATATAGTAAAGTATAAACCTCATCTGAAGTACTTCTCAGCATTTAGATATTTATAAAGTTTAAATTTTAAATTCACGTAACGATAAAGTCCCAGAGGATTAAACTATGGGACAAATTGAAGTTTACCCACCTATTTTTTTGATGTACTCTGTTCGGATTTGGGCCTACACACAATCATTTGGGCTGGTTAATGGGCCTTATTAGGCCCAATATATATATCCTAAACTGGGTCTTCTTTTTTTTTTTTTTTTCTTGGAACTGGTCCACCATATTAGCTATGAACCACCCAAATTCTGATGGACCTTAATCACCCATCTTTTTTTTTTTTTCATTCTCTTTGTATAATGATCTGCAGTTTTTTCATGAGTCAAAAAAAAAAAAAAATTGAGAAAAAGAAATCCAGGTATATGGGCTGATTGAAATTATGAAATAAAATATAAAACATATGGCTAATAATCAACAACTTCTTATACGCAAGACCAGATATGCACGGTTAATTTCTTTTCCCAACGTACAAAAGATATATCCAGGGCTTCATCGATCTTAATAATACAACTGATGAGACAACGTTTTTCTTATTCATATAAACCCGCCTGATATTATAGATAACGTAAAATTTATATGCCAAATTTTATATTAGTAAGCTAGCATGCCTTTTGATTATCTGGTTTTGTTTCTACCAAATGTTTACATCAAGAAGAAACGCTGGAAGGAAACAGAAAACTTATAATCCGAGTATAGCCTTGCATATATATTCTACAAATGCAGAAAAGAATATCTTCATTCTACAATATAGGCAGTTTTTATATACATAGTCCCATCATGATTGAGTAGATATTCTACAAATGCAGAAAAGAATATTTTCATTTTACAATATAGACAGTTTTTATATACATAGTCCCATCATGTATTATTATATAGGCTAATTCTGAGCAACAGAAAATGAGCTACAAATTTAGATACTTAATTTTCATGAACATCAATGTGAGCTTGATATTTAATTAGGATATTATTATAAACATAAATCTTGATTATCAGATGGCCTAAAACAATAAACACACTAATTAACTTGTAAATAAGAGTTTTGTTCATTAAAAAAATTATTAATCAATGCAAGTAAAAGACCTACTTGCCATATTAAAGAAAATAAGAGTTTTGTTCATTAAAAAAATGATTAATCAATGCAAGTAAAAGACCTACTTGCCATGTTAAAGAAACAGA
Source organism: Tillandsia leiboldiana (assembly GCA_029204045.2). Classification (NCBI taxonomy): domain Eukaryota; kingdom Viridiplantae; phylum Streptophyta; class Magnoliopsida; order Poales; family Bromeliaceae; genus Tillandsia; species Tillandsia leiboldiana. Next base: position 4,173,507 of record CM055080.1, on the reverse strand, counting down.
TGACGAAATTAATTATCGCCAGATTTAAGGTCAGAGAAGTGTTTAATATATATAGTTCTTAATTACTCACATGATCTTTTTACAGAAGCTTCTGTAAGAAAATCATTTACATGTAATCTTAATTAAGTGTGCAGAGATGCATACTTATTTCCCAGTATGGCATGAAGCTTCATAATAATTTCTTCTTCCTGTGGTGAAAATGTCCCGCGCTTTACTCCCGGTCGTAGGTAGTTGATCCATCTGAGCCTGCAACTTTTTCCATTTCTCTGTAACCCTGCCATTGTATAAAGCTCTCATATTATTCTCAGTTATAATCAACAACTTCTTATATACATGGATGTGATTCATTAAGGCTAGCTCGAATCATAACAACAACAACTACAAATTTAGATACTTAATTTTCATGTCCCATTTAAATATAAATGCTAATAACACCAAAAATAATCTAGACAATGCTTTCTAGAAACCATAGACCAAATAAAATGGCATATTAAGTCCTCCTTTGGAAAAGCTATAGACATATTTCAACACAATGAAATACCAAATTCAACCGATTGAATTAACAAAATATGCTGATAGAACGAACCAATCTGTTGTTAATTACCTCACGTAATAACAATAATAACAGTTTAGCATTTAGACTATAGTATTTCCAAAGAACCAAATATGAGAAAAAAACAAAGATTAAGTTATAAGACTACAAAATAAGTTGCACCTTTTGCAGTTCCAGATACAATTTGCATCAAAAATTAGTCATAGAAGCATTGTAACAAACAACATTTTACATCTAAAGAAACAAAATATTGGCAGTTAAGACAAAACATAGCAATAAACATTGTCAGCAAAGGAATTCACAATGGCAGCGGGTCAAAAAAAAAAACATTAACCTCTTCTGGTCGAGTGCTTTCATTTGGCCTCGTCCTACGGTTTCTATGAACTACAGCCACCTTGCGCTGCTTCACCTCCATATTCATGGGACCAACCCTGGCAAGAATAACATAAGTCAAACACCACATTCACATTCAGCTGCTAAATAATTATCTAAATACTTTCATATCTAAAATAAAATTAGTATAGTTAGTAAAATTAAGATTTTTAAATTTTAGGTGCCCATTTCAAGAGGGATTATAGTTTAGGTAAAAGTTCCGTAGGTTTTCACAATCAATGTTTAATAAGGAAGACAAGATCAATTCTTACATGGTGGAGCATCCAGAGGCCTCCATGAAAACATGAGAGACAGAAAGTCCAACGTATGCCCACTTGAACATGTTTGGATTGTTCTCTATGTCTGATGTACTAAAGTTCTTAAGCAATGCAGCCACAAAATCTTATTCTTTGTTTCTAAACTTTATAGGAATAAATCTTATTCTTTGTTTCAAAATCTACATATAAATTTAGATCTGTTTTTTGTTGGCTCTTTATTTTTTTTTTCTCAAATATCCTAAATTGTATAAAGACGGCAAAAAAATAACAGAACGAACTAATTTTTATTTAATTTTCTTTTTTATTTTCATATATGAAAAAAGGAACTGTACTAACTTTTACTTTATTTTTTTTTTCCTAAATTTATAGATAGAAACAGATGGAACTTGCACGTGCAGAAGAGGTACACTTTATAATCTGAACTTTCCTCCATTTGTCTTTGCAGTTTCACATTGCATATTTAGTTGCTAAATAATTATAGCAATTTACTTTTACATTACTCTGTATGTAACTTACTGTTCAATACTTATTACTAAAATTGTTTCCTTCTCTCTTACGATATATACCAATGAATATTCTTTTCTGCCGCACTCTTTTCGTTCTATGGTGTGTTGGACTTTCTTGCTTTCTAGCTCTTCAATTCTTCGTTTTGTTACATTTTCATTATATTGATAGACAAATTTATATATAATTTCAGAAAGCTAGATTATGTAATTATAATTTTTCCCACGATATAACGGCTTCTGTATTTACATATTTTCCGTTGATTATTGAGTAGGAATCTTAAATGGATACCACAGCAATTAGCGGTGCAAATAGAGAGAGAATTCAAACTTTCGAATATACCCACGAATCAAATAGAAACACAATTATTGCCAATCTTGAGACTCAACCAGGGTCTTCTCGAATACATGCTGCAGTAATTACTCGAGAAAACAGATAGCGGCGGAAGATTGTTCTTAACCGTCGGAGAAATAGAGGAATAGATAACACACCTATTACAGACTCTGATGCCCAACCAGGATCTTCACAAATACAACCGCAATTTCCTGACCAATTATATCTTGGACTACCGGATCGAAAGTGCCAATCTTGTGGAGCTTTATTGTGGTATAATGAAAGAATTTATAAATCTAAGAATGAATCTATACCAAGATTTTCGCTGTGTTGTCAAGAAGGCCGCATTTGTTTACCGTTGTTACAACAGACTCCATCTATTTTAGGTTCTTTACTAGATTACCAAGGTGGAAGTAGGGCGCGAAGTTTTTACGAAAATATCATAGTGTACAATTCTATTTTTGCGTTTACCTCATTAGGCGCGAAAGTAGATACATAAATTAATAGAAGGCCGAGACCGTATGTCTTTAGGATTAATGGGCAAAATTATCATATAATGGGTTCTTTACTTCCGCCGGATGGGCATCAGCCTAAATTTGCTCAGCTTTATATATACGATACTGATGATGAAATTGATAATAGAATGAGGGCTTTTGGTGCGAGTGATGGTCTTCAAAAGATAGATAGAAATGTTGTAGAAGAATTGATAAATATGCTTGATATCCAAAACGAAGTTGTTAAAGCATTCAGAATGGCAAGGGATCGATTTGCACATAGTAATTTCTTACCTATTAGGCTGCGGTTGATTGGTGCCCGTATGGAGAATGCACGACAATATAATCCTCCTTCAAGTGCTGAAATTGCTGGTTTAATAGTAGGTGATTTAGGCGCTGTCGATCGACAGCGTGATATTATTGTTGAACATAAAACGGAGGGCCTAAGATGGATAAGTGATTTACACCCTTCATTTATGGCAATGTAATATCCTATTCTATTTCCGTATGGTGAGGATGGTTTTAGACTTGGCATGCAATGCAAAGAAACATCGCGTATACGAACAAATTCTAGGCAATATATCACCATGCGTGAGTTTTATGCTTACAGGATTCAAAATAGATTAGAAGAAGGTAAAATATTAATACGAGGAGGTAAGCTTTTTCAGCAATATATTGTTGATGCTTTCTCCTGTGTTGAAGAAGAAAGGCTTCAGTATATTAGGAGAAATCAATCTAATTTAAGATCTGAAATATATAAAGGTGTCAGAGATGCTGTGGTTGAAGGAGACCTGGATGGTGAGGCTATTGGTAAACGAATTGTGCTACCCTCCAGTTTCACGGCTGGTCCACGGTATATGATACAAAATTACCAGAATGCTATTGCAATATACAAACATTGTGGTCCTCCTAATTTATTTATTACGTTTACCTGTAATGCGCAATGGGCTGAAATTCGTGATGCTTTACAGCTTATTCCTGGCCAAAAGGCGGAAGATAGACCAGATATTGTGAGTAGGGTATTTAAGTTAAGGTTGGAAGCATTAATGAATGATATCAAGAAAAACCATTTTTTTGAGAAGACAATTGCTAGTGTGTACTCATTGAATATATTTTAACCTAAAGAACAGACATAATTTCCTTCAAGTATATTACACACATCTTAGTTAATAATTTCGTTATAAATTTTTTCCCTTCTCTTACATTTTGCTGACCCTTCTCTCTATTTCTTCCCAGAATTATATACTGTCGAATTTCAAAAGAGAGGTCTTCCTCACGTTCATATTTTAATATGGTTACATGGAAATCATAAATATTTGACCCCTATAGAGATAGATTCAATTATCTCGGCTGAAATACCAGATAAGAATAGTAATCCGATTGGCTATCTAGCTATTTCAAAATTTATGATGCATGGTCCGTGTGGGTCGAGTAAACCAGAAGCACCGTGCATGGTAAAGATGCTCAAAATTTTTTCCAAAAGAATACAAGACAGACAGTAATCACACCAGATGGATTCCCTATTTATAAAAGAAGAGATACTGGTGCACGTGTTTTGAAGGCTGGTATTGAGCTTGATAATAGATTTGTTGTTCCCCACAACTTACAGTTAGTTATCAAATATCAGGCTCATATTAACGCCGAATGGTGTTATAAATCAAGACTTATTAAATATTTGTTTAAGTATATTAACAAAGGTCCAGACAGAGCTGCAGTTGTTATAGAAAATAATATCGATTATCAAAACACAACTTCTACACGACAGTATAGACATGTAGATGAAATAAAGCAATACTTGGATTGTCGATATTTATCAGCATATGAGATAATTTGGAGATTATTTGAATTTGATATCCATTTTAGGCAACCGTCTGTCGAACGTTTGTCAATTCACCTACCGATGATGAATAACATTATATATCATGGTTCTCAAAATTTAGTTTCTATTCTAAACTATCTTGATATTCAAAAAACAATGTTCACTGAATGGCTGAACACCAATTTTACATGTGATGATGCTTCCCAGCTTACATATGCAGAATTCCCAACTAAATGGGTTTGGCATCAGAAGGATAAATTTTGGTCAAGACGAAAACAAGGATATCTCATCGGCAGGATAGTTTACATACATCCAAATGCTGGAGAATTATATTTCTTACGAATCCTTTTAAATGTAGTGAAAGGTCCAAAAAATTATGCCGACATTAGAACCGTTCGAGGTGTTGTACATGAGACATTCTGTTCTGCATGTAATGCCCTTGGTTTCCTGGGTGATGACAAAGAATGGAGGGAAGCATTAGAAGAAGCATCACATTCATCTTCCTCTGCTGGACTTAGGCAGTTATTTACAGCCATGATAATATACTGTGAAGTTTCAGATCCTTTGAAATTATGGAACGAGTATTGGGAATTAATGGCTGATGATATTTCGTATAGATTAAAGCATATTCTTGGAGTGGAAAACCTCCAAATACCTCCAATTGAACTCCAAAATCATGTTCTATTTGAGCTCGAAAGTTTGTTCAACAAAAATTGCAGTTCACTCTCTCATTATAACCTGCCGAGTCCCGGCAGGTTAATTTTCGATGATTTGAGCAACAGGTTACTTAGAGAAAAATTAGATTATGATACGGACGATCTCCTACAAGAACATGCCCAATTATTCCATGGATTAAACAACGAGCAGAAAATGATATATGATGCTGTTTTACGTTCTGTATATCAAAATATTAGAGATATTATATTTGTTTATGGTCATGGAGGAACGGGTAAAACATACTATTGGAAGACCATTATTTCAAAATTACGTTCAGAAGGAAAAATAGTACTAGCTGTTGCTTCGTCAGGAATAGCATCGCTTTTATTACCTGGAGGGCGAACAACACATTCAAGATTTAAAATACCTATTCAAGTTAATGATTACTCAGTTTACGAAATTAGGAAAGGTACACACCTTGCAAAATTAATTTCGCACGCTAGCTTAATTCTGTGGGATGAAGCACCTATGAACCATAGAAATTGTTTCGAGGCTTTAGATAAATCCCTAAAGGATATTATGAAGGCAAGTGATTCGAGTGTTGACGAAAATCTTTTCGGTGGCAAAACTATCCTTTTAGGCGGGGATTTTAGACAAATACTGCTGGTTGTCATTGGTGGAACTAAACATGATATTTTGAACGCATCTCTGACTAGGTCGTAGATATGGCCGAAGTGTAAAATTTTTTTGTCTTACTATAAATATGAGATTACTGCAAAGTTCACCGGATAGTTTACCAGATGCAGCTTTAGCACAATTTGGTCAATGGATACTTGATATTGGTAATGGCAAAATAAACGCAGTGAAATTAGATGGGGAGGAAGAACCAACTTGGATCAAAATTCCTAACGATATGCTCATAAATTTTGGTGGAAATGGAATTCCAACGATTGTCACTGACATATATGATAATATCGAAGAAAACTACAACAACCCAAATTATTTACGAGATAGAGCTATCGTTACACCCATAAATGAAAATGTTGATGAGATTAATACTTATGTACTTTCATTGCTGCAAACAGAAGAAAGATTGTACTTAAGTTCTGATTCAATATGCAGTTCATCCAGAAATGCGGAAGAAAATAATTTACTATATCCAGTGGATTTCCTTAATACTTTGAAATTTAATAGGGTACCTAATCATGAATTAAAGTTAAAAGTTGAGAGCCCTATAATGTTACTTCGCAATATTAATCAAACTTCTGGTCTCTGCAATGGGACTCGGTTGATTACAACCCAGTTAACTTCTAGGATTATTGAAGCACAAATTTTCACTGGGAACCACATTGGCGAGAAAGTCTACATTCCACGAATAGTGATAAATGTAACAGAATCTAAATGACCATTCGTTTTGAAAAGAAGACAATTCTCGATCCGTCTGAGTTATGCAATGACAATTAATAAAAGTCCAGGAGAGACATTACAAAAAGTCGGTCTTTATTTATCGTAGCATGTCTTTTCACATGGTCAACTTTACGTGGCAATTTCACGTGTAACTTCACGAGAAGGATTACGAATCCTTATACAAAATAAAGATAGCGAACACAGAAGGATATACAAAAAATATTGTTTACTGTGAAATATTCGATGATTTAAAATAACTAACTCAGGTTTGTGGTTGTTTTACATACAAATTAATATTCTCTTTCCTAAATTCTCCTTAATAAAAAAAAAAAAGGAAACACTCTTATATTTCTACTCATATTAACTCATATTGTATCTATTGTTTCCCCAATTAGAACCCGAGAGCTGCACTGAAGACTTCGCATTTATCACAATTATCGCTACAACTTCCCGAATGCCAAATCAAAGTTTGAATTTGTCACGCCCCGGAACCCGGGCTCGCCAACAGATCCGCCGTGCACATGGGATTTCCCGAGTACACGAAGCGCTGGTAACCTGCTCCGATATAATATAAACAATAAAAGAGCATAATACAGAGCTGAAGTGGAAGAACCACATAGTATCTCAGACTGGAACTACTAATAAAGCTGTAATAAGTACAATAATCTCCCAGCTCACCAAAATAGTACATCCAGCTGGCGAAAGCCAGACCTAGAATAAAAGAAGAATACCACAGTCTGAGTAAAGGGTGCAGCATCTATCTAACATCTCTCAGTCTCCCAGGAGATCTATCTATTCAGCGATCCCCTTACCTCGATCAGCTGCCGATGGCCTAGCAGCTCCCGCAGACGACTCTGCAAAAATAAAGGAGAAGAAAGAAACAGAAAAGAATAATGGGGGTGAGAACTACCAGATAAACTAGTAGCCTCCCCTAGTGGGCAAAAACCTCAACTCTGACGCACCCACTAGGACTACTAGAGGCCAGAAAGGAATAAGTGGTAAAGCTGTAAACAGAACTGCTGAATAAAGGGAAACCACCACTAGTATGCCTCTAAATGTCATGTAGCATGAAATGACTGTATGCAACAATACCAAACATGCCTGCCTGAAATAACTCAGTCTTGTGTCACTGGTACTGCCTGCTGTGCCTTGCCAAATCGGGTATGCTGGCCAATGCATAACACCGATGGGGATAGTGTTTGCCAAATCGGGTATGCTGGCCAACGCATGACACCGATAGGGAATAGTGTTTGCCAAATTGGGTATGCTGGTCAACGCATAACACCGATAGGGAATAGTGTTTGCCAAATTGGGTATGCTGGTCAACGCATAACACCGATAGGGATAGGAGTCTCAAGGACTCAAAGTCTGTCTGTAACACACTCCGGAGTGGCACTCGAGGGGAGCGACCCACACGAGTAAATATCTCAGTAATAAGTATCAGAAGTGCCATAAAACAGCAGGACTGGATCATGACTATGATCAAAGTGGGAAAAACTATCCACTAAAGAAAACCCCGATCTGATGCCATAGTACTTAACAAGTGGGAAAACCACCCACTAGGATAACCCGATCCTCAGCTGGTGCAAACTAGACCAGACTCATCCCTAATCTGATGCAAGGATAAATATCTGATCGACCGCCTACTGTCCGCGGTCACCGCAACACCCCACAAGTTTATAATCTAACATAACCTTGGCTATACTATTCCAAACCCCTGCTCATACTCGAGCGACAAGCAACTGAAAGCAAAAGAGAGTAATAAAACATGTCAAGTCTTAATATGATAGTGTAGCAATAAATAGTGGCCCTACCTGATGTCCGGGCATGCATGCAACTGTCTTTATTTTAAAAGTTGTAAAATAGTGTCAAAGATTTAAAAAGATTGATTTACTGAATAAAAGTCATTTGCATGCGAGATTATAGCCTTTGTCTCAATCACAGTGTCCCAATATAAGTCATCATATCATCTGTGGGGTTATATTAATTTTTAGGAGAGTTCGTCCCAGCGGTTCTCATCAATTGTCCTGTTAGTAGTCCTGTTAGTAGTCCTGTTAGTAGTCCCAATAGTACTCATCAATTTAGTTTGTCCCAATTTTTCTCATCAATTGTCATATTAGTTTGTCCCAATTGTTCTCATCAATTGTCATATTAGTTTGTCCCAATTGTTCTCATCAATTGTCATATTAAATTTTAGGGGAGTTCCAGTAATCCCAGTGAGCTTGTCAAAAATGAGGTAAGCAACAACCGCCCACCTCGAACAGCTCAAATCACACCCAGATAGTCTCCTGGCTGTCCATAGTCCCCTAGAACTGCTGTCTGCCGAGAACGGTGCCCTACAGCAACACACATTGCACAGGGTGTAACTATATTATTCATAAAAATACAGCTTTTGCTATTTTTCAAATAGCACGAAAAGAGAGGAGTTTTTCACCTCTGTATAGTGCTCAGAAAAATCCATAAAAATTACGGTTGCGTTCCTCGCGAAGAGTAGATCAAAATCGACTCTTTGAACGCCTCGATCTGATGCTCCTACGCCAAGATAAAAATCGGAGAAGTTGACACTGTCCAGAAATTTCCACAGCAAAAAGGGGGGTCAAAGAGACCTCGGGAAACGTGCCAAAGTACGAAATGGAGCAAAGTGATCAACACGGAAATCGAAGCCTTACCTCTTAGGAACGCGCTGTCGCAAAAATCGTCCAAAAATTCCTCCTGGTTAGCCCACAGGGAATTTTCGACGGAACTGCGACGGGAAATGGGCCGACAAAGAAAACCGTCGCAGTGCGCCGCGTCGCAGATAACTCACTAACTGTAACTCCAAAAATTCTGAGATTTGGAGGAGAGAGAGAAGAGAGAGAGAGGAAGAAATTTCGTAAAGGGCACTTTCTCTGGTTCTCTCTCTAAGGGCTCGAAAACCGAGGTGCAAAGAGAGGGGGGTGGGGGGCCCTATTTATAATGGGCTGAGGCTCCACACAGGATCGGATCCGAACAGGAAACACCGAAACGGGCCAACCAAAACGTGCCACGTGTCCACAAAACAGGGAACAGCCTGTGCAAGGGCCACTCAGAGGACGCCACGTGTCCACGTGGAGCACGGGCCCGGTCCCCGCGCCGGGTCTTCCGGAAGATGTCGGCCAATCCGGGTGTGCCACGTGTCACCCTCCCACGCGCTTCTAGAAGCCGGCGAACCAATGGGGAAGCGCCACGTGGAAAGGGGGTATTCGGTGCTCCCGGTGCACGCCAGGCCCATGGACCGCGCACCAGGGCCGCGCGCCTCCGCGCTCTGCCGCTGTGCCGCCGCTGCGCCGCTGCCCGCCGCCGTGCGCCGCCGCCCGCCGCCGCTCGCCGCTCGCCGCCGGCGACCGGAACAGTAATTCCGGCCGGCGGTTACTGTTCCGGTGAACAGTACCAAGTGCCGAAAAAATAAAGCAAATATACCATTTCGATCGTTTTCGCGCGCTGAGTCCAAATCCGACGTCCATTTTGCCAAATTCCCATCCGAAATTTTGCCGAAAGCTCCCGGAAAATTCCATTTGCTCCGATTTTCGCGCAGAGTCTAAATTAAATATCCAATTTCGATTCTACAAGCTCTGCTTCACCGGATAAGCTCCCTACAGTCACTGTTTAATGTTGCACAGTTCCTGCGGGAGTCCGGATCATCACATTCTCCCCCACTAAAAAGAGTTTCGTCCTCGAAACGAGACTAAACAATAATCCTCAGTCCGATGTCTCGAATAAGTAGGGGTGAGCATCCCTCATCTCCGACTCGAGCTCCCATGTAGCCTCGCGCTCGTCATGATTGCTCCATTGGATCTTCACATAGGGAATGGCCCGACTGCGTAATTCTTTCACCTCTCGATCCAGAACTCGCAGTGGGCGTTCTTCATACCTCAAATCCTCGCTGATCTCAAGCGGTGTGAAGTCGATGACGTGCGATGGGTCGAAGATATACTTCCTCAAAGTAGAAACATGAAATACATCATGGACACCAGCAAGCCTTGGAGGAAGTGCGAGTCGGTAGGCAACTGGCCCGATACGCCCCAATACCTCAAAGGGTCCAATATATCGGGGGCTAAGTTTCCCACGAATGCCGAACCTCCTGATTCCTTTGGACGGCGAGACTTTTAGGGATACATGATCTCCAACCTGAAATTCTAAGTCTCGTCGCCGAATGTCGGCATAGCTCCTCTGTCGGTTTTGGGCGGTCTGAAGATGCTTTCGAATCACCCGAACCTTCTCTTCTGCCTCTATCAAGACATCTGGTCCCAAGGTCCGTCTCTCGTCTACGTCCCTCCAATAAAGTGGTGATCGACACTTGCGTCCATACAATACTTCAAACGGAGCCATCTGAATGCTCGCTTGAAAGCTATTGTTGTACGCGAATTCAGCCAAAGATAAATGCCGAATCCACCCTCCGCCGAAATCCAAGACACAAGCCCTCAGCATGTCCTCCAGGATTTGTATCGTCCGTTCTGACTGTCCATCCGTCTGCGGATGAAAAGCAGTACTGAACCTAAGTTCAGTCCCCAAGGCTGTTTGCAAACTCCTTCAGAAATGCGAAACAAACCTCGGGTCTCTATCTGAAACAATGGAGGCGGGTATTCCAAGTAATCTCACAATATTGTCTAGATATAACTGGGCTAGTCGCTCAAGTGGCCACGTAGTCTGCATGGGCAGAAAGTGCGCCGACTTGGTAAGTCTATCTACAACTACCCAGATAGCGTCTGCTCCTCCCTGGGCCCTCGGTAGTCCGACCACAAAGTCCATTGTAATGTGGTCCCATTTCCACTCGGGGATTGGGAGACTTTGTAACTTGCCAGCTGGCACTAGATGCTCAGCTTTCACTTGCTGACAAGTTAAACACTGGGCCACAAATCTCCCAATATCCCTTTTCATGCCTTTCCACGAGAAGTGTGCCTTGAGGTCCTTATACATCTTAGTCCCACCAGGATCTAGGTTATAAGGTGTATAATGGGCCTCTCGCAATATCTGTTCTCTAATCTCCACATGTATTGGCACACATGCTCGGTTCCTGTACCTCAGTACTCTCGAGGCATCTACCGTAAAGTCCCCTGACTGATCACTCGGAATATGATCTCTAATCCTGGCCAAGTGGGGGTCCTCACTCTGTTTCTCTTTGATCCTGTCCAGCAGAGTGGGCTGCAAGACTAAAGATGTCAGTCTAGCAGTGACCCCAGGGGACACAACCTCTATCTCGAGTCGTCTCATTTCCTCTAATAGCGGTGCCTGGTCTGTGATCAACATAGACAAACTTTGCACCGCCCTCCTACTCAAGGCATCAGCGACCACATTAGCCTTGCCTGGGTGGTAGAGAATATCATAATCCTTTAATAGCTCTAACCACCTACGTTGCCTCAAATTCAACTCCTTCTGTGTGAACAGGTATTTTAGGCTCTTGTGGTCGGTGTAGATTTCACAATGCTCCCCATATAGATAATGACGCCAAAGCTTTAGTGCAAACACTACAGCAGCAAGCTCCAAGTCATGGGTAGGGTAATTCTTCTCATAATCCTTGAGTTGCCTTGATGCGTAAGCAATTACCCTCCCTTCTTGCATCAACACACAACCAAGTCCGTTGTGTGATACATTGCTGTAGATCACGTATCCTTTCCCCATAACAGGGAGGGAAAGGATAGGAGTGGTCATTAATCTATTTTCAGCTCCTCAAAGTTCTTTTGACAATCCTCACTCCCGATAAACTTCACTCCCTTACGCGTCAAGCGAGTGAGGGGTGTGGAGAGCTTCGCAAAGCCTTCCACAAACCGACGGTAATACCCAGCTAACCCATAAAGCTACATACCTCAGAAACCGTCGTTGGTCGGGGCCAATCCCGAACCGCCTCAATCTTTGCTGGGTCCACTGCCACACCTGCGGCAGAAATCACATGGCCCAAGAAGACTACCTCCCGAAGCCAAAACTCGCACTTTGCCAGCTTGGCATACAACTTCTTTTCTCGCAGAAGTTGCAGCACAACCTTTAAGTGCTCCTCATGCTCAATATCACTTCGGGAGTAAATCAAGATATCATCAATGAATACTACTACGAATCGATCCAAGTATAGTCGGAAGATCCGGTTCATTAAATCCATGAATGCGGCAGGGGCATTAGTTAGCCCAAGAGGCATAACTGTAAATTCATAATGCCCATACCGTGATCAAAATGCCGTTTCGGAATATCTACGGCCTTCACCTTCAACTGGTGGTAACCGGACTGCAAATCTATCTTAGAGAAGACGCAAGACCCTTGCAGCTGATCAAAGAGATCATCGATGCGCGGCAAAGGGTACTAGTTCTTGATGGTCACTTTAATTCTCTATAATCCACACATAGTCGAAGTGACCCATCTTCTTTACGAATAGCACCGGCGCACCCCAAGGTGATACACTCGGCCTAATAAAATCCTTATCCATTAAATCCTGGAGTTGCGCCTTAAGCTCTCGCAGCTCAGCCGGTGTCATCCGGTATGGAGCCTTAGAGATTGGCGCAGTTCCTGGAACTACGTTAATCACGAACTCAATCTCCCTATCTGGCGGCATGCTAGACAGCTCAGTGGGAAAACATCCGGGAACTCGCGGGCAATAGGGATATCCCCAGAGTTCCGGCGCCGCCGTAGGCCCCTCAACAACACTAGCCAAAAGGCTACACATCCTCGACGGATCATCAGCCTCGCTCGGGAAGTCGAAATCATAGAGGCAAAGAAAGCGCTCTGACATTCCCGATATACCAACATTTTCTGGTCTGGCTTTCTAAAAAGTGACGGTCCTTGCGGCACAATCAATAGTCGCAAAATACCGAGCCAACCAGTCCATCCGAGGACCACATCGAAGTCCTTCAGTTGACTCAGGTCCAATAGGTCAACTGGCATAATCCAGGACTCTATCTAAATCGGGCGGGGCTAACAGCACTCCTCCATGTGCAGAGTTCAATCGGGAATCTACACTTCCTGTGCACAAGGTGAGAGTCCTATTCCTAACCCTTATGCAATGATGTACATTCTCTACAAATAAAAAAGATGCCCCTATAAAACGAGGTACGAGTCCTTATGCCAGAAAGTAAATCATACCTGCCTCCACTCGATCAGCCATAGCAGAATCCCTTGCCTGCGCTAAGCCATCTTGACTGCTCAACAACGGTTGTCTCTCTCCAGATGGGTGGGGGAATGAAACTTGATCTCCTTGAAGATCTGTCGGTGAGAGCTCCCCGGTCGTAGCTGGGAAGTGGCAGGGACAGATGTCGAAGTAGGTGCCACCGTTATCCCCGAAGGACACGTAAACGCACGTGCCCGGGCTGTCGCACTTGAAACAGCGGCGAACCTCAAGTCACAAGCACCTGAAGTGTGCTGACCTTCGCAGAAAATGCACCTAACTATAGACTGAGGCTGCCTTACCTGCTGTTGCTGCTGCCCTATGCCGCTGAGGCCTCTGTGACCTCTGCTGGGATGCGGTAGGGGCCAATGCTGAGAAGGTGCTACTAAAATCCGAAAGGGGCACGTAGGTCGGATGTGGCCTGGCTGCCCACATCGGAAGGCATCGACCCCTCCCTCAAGCCACAGGTATTTGATGAATGCTGCCCCCTACAGAAAAATGCATCGGACCGACGCCCGAGACTGTCGAGACTTGCTTGCTGCGGACGGCCTCTGCGATCTACCAGGTCCTCGTCGATCAAGACGCCCACGGCCCGTAGACTGGGGCCGCAGGGGTCGTGGTGGCCTCCCTGAACTGGCCTGTCCATCATTATCTGGGGCGGGGCGTTCCTTGTCTGGACGCTGCTCGAAAGTCCGGGCCCCTTCGTCAACCGCCAAGTCACCTCTCTGCGCCAGCACTGCTCCAGGCGGTTGGTCCTGTCGAAAGCTTCTTGCCACCAAATGGGTCCACCAAGGCCCGTAGTCTCCCAGCTCAGCAGATACCGCCTGCTCGGGCTTCTCAGAAGGGTAGAATATCCCCGACGGAAAAAATGACGACGGGGTGACATACTGTCACCAAAAGCCACAAATCAGCAAATAAAATTCCACACGACCAATCTAGCGAAAGTCAAAGACATTCCCCTATTTCTGTGACTTTATGTTGTCTGCAGCCAACATAACGGTTCACCAGAAATTAGGCATGTCGATCCCTCTTCTCTCACTGGAAGAGTCAATACATCACGACTTTCGCAAATATCACGTCTCTCGTACCCTATTATCCTAGGGTCTACCAAAAGCCTAGGGTTTCCTAAGTCCCAACTGACCAATCCCTAAGCTCTGATACCAACTTAATCTGTCACGCCCCGGAACCGGGCTCGCCAACAGATCCGCCGTGCACATGGGATTTCCCGAGTACACAAAGCGCTGGTAACCTGCTCCGATATAATATAAACAATAAAAGAGCATAATACAGAGCTGAAGTGGAAGAACCACATAGTATCTCAGACTGGAACTACTAATAAAGCTGTAATAAGTACAATAATCTCCCAGCTCACCAAAATAGTACATCCAGCTGGCGAAAGCCAGACCTAGAATAAAAGAAGAATAACCACAGTCTTAGTAAAGGGTGCAGCATCTATCTAACATCTCTCAGTCTCCCAGGAGATCTATCTATTCGCGATCCCCTTACCTCGATCAGCTGCCGATGGGCCTAGCAGCCTCCCGCAGACGACCTCTGCAAAAATAAAGGAGAAGAAAGAAACAGAAAGAATAATGGGGGTGAGAACTACAGATAAACTAGTAGCCTCCCCTAGTGGGCAAAAACCTCAACTCTGACGCACCCACTAGGACTACTAGAGGCCAGAAAGTAATAAGTGGTAAAGCTGTAAACAGAACTGCTGAAGTAAAGGGAAACCACCACTAGTATGCCTCTAAATGTCTGTGCATGAAATGACTGTATGCAACAATACCAACCATGCCTGCCTGAATTATAACCAGTCTTGTGTCACTGGTATGCTGCTGTGGCCTTGGCCATAATTGGGTTATGCTGGCATGACATAACACGATGGGGATAGGGTTTGACAAAGCGGGTATGTGGCCAACGCATGACAACGATCGGGATAGTGTTTGCCAATGGGTATG